>OZ017786.1:11627107-11671267 GCA_963969325.1 Lycopodina hypogea
CCTGGTCCTGCTGGCCCAGAAAACATTGCAGCAGAGCTGTCTGATTCGAAGTCTGCCCAAAGCGAGCAGCAGAGGCAAGAGAAAATACAGTTCTGAGGTGCACTGAGGCTATTTCATACTTGTTCATACGCAAGTAGACATCACCCTGGAACATGAAACAGTAACAACACAGGTATAGGACATGGTAGGCGACAGGTACTCCTCTGTGTTAACTCAGTCAGATCTATCTTTCAACACTAAATAATGTGCATGGAGAGTATAGTAATTCAGTTGAGAGGCTATTCTATTTGGTTGCATTTTTGACCTTTGATTCCCCCCCCCCCCAAATAGATACAATAGGGGATTTGCGTGATTATGTCACATACCACCTACCATGCCTACTTATGGTACTAGTGAATTTCCAACACCACATAAAATGTATTAGCATTCATGACTGGCAATGCAGTTTTTGAGAACTGCAACTACAAAATAGCTCGTGTTTTCACCATACTATAAGCATAGAAACTTTGTAAAACTACTTTCATTCTGATAGCAAATTCCAGAATAGTTTGAGCTGTAATTGTGGAAAAATGGAGTGTGAAAGTGGAGAAAATATTAGTTATGACTATACCACTGAGATTGCTGCTAATTCTCAGGACTCATTGGCAGGTGGAAGTAGACATAAGCAGCAGACAGTTGCCAGAATTAATTTTGGACCAAAAATGGCTGCAATACTCAGAATTCTGTCTGGGGCAGCACTTGTGGCAAAACAGAAATTCTTGGAAATGATGGGCTGCCTAAGAAAGTGTTTTGGAAAGAATTAGCACCTATTTTGGGCGCACACCACCTCTGGCAACTGTCTGCACTCCTGCTACCAGTGCCAACCAATGAGTTCCTAGAACTAGCTAATGAGCTCACTTGAAATGTCGCCACTAACCCTTTATTCACTTTTAGGAACCATTTGATCCACAAGCAAAGCTCTGAATATTCTGGAATTTGTAATCAGCTTGCCGAAAATTTTATAAAGCTTCAATTTCTGTAGTATGGTGAAAGCATGAGCTATTTTTCAGTTGCAGTTCTCAAAAACATCATTGCCAGTCATGAATGACAATACATTTTCTATGGTGCTGAAAATTCACTGATACCATAAGTAGGCATGGCAGGTAGTACCTAAAGTTATCATGCAAGTCTCCTATTAGGGCGGAATTAAACTGAAGATTACATGTTGTAATTCTTCAATCAACAACCACACCTAGAAATTATTCCATTGTGTGGGAAGCCACAGAGAGAAGTACTTCGGAACTATTGTTGGTATTTGGTACTTGTGCTGAAATCAGGCATTAAAATGTCATTCTAAGTTTACCTTCACAGGACATTCAGTTATTATTTTGTAATTTTCAATAGAATCAATGTTATGTCTTTATGGTAGAATTATATGAAACAAGAGAATATCTCTGAACTTTAAAAATTTCATTAAATTTTGAATAGAACTTCATAGTCCTTCAATCAGCCCTAGCTCTCCTTCTCTCCATTATTATTATTAACCGTTTATGAAGTTAGTTTGAAGTTGTCCTCGAGTCCAAAACCATCCAGGCTAGATATTGGGACATGAGGTCAAGAGCCATTTGATGGTGTCCTTATCCAGGACCTGCAGACCATGGACACCATTTGGTGGCGAGTATTGACATTTTTGTATAATATGGTCTGTAGTTTGATCCTCCATGCCACACTCATAGATCGCTGAAAGAGCCAATCCCCTTTTGTGCATGGATGAGCGGAAGCTCCCAACACCAGTTCGAAGGTGGTTTAGCCTCGTCCACGCTGGTCTTAGCAGAGCCAATCCCAGTGGGTGAGGTCCAGCATTATGGATAAAGGAGCGCAGTCCAGAGGCACTGTTGCACAGTTCTGCACTCCAAGCATGATCCACCCACCATGCCACGTTGATGTTTTGCTCGTCAATGGTCCTGAGGAACTGTTTTGCAGCTGGCACCAATGGGTGCCGTGACCTCAGTCGCTGAGGCTGCTTGGCAGGATCTGCTAGCTTGTGGTAAAGCAGATGGCCTGGTGCCAGAGCCCGACAACTGAGAGATAGCATAGCCTGCATTCGGCGAAGGTCTGCAGGTTAGATGCCTGCAAGGATGGGAAGGTCGTCCAATGGTGTGGGATGCAGGCACCCAGTCACTATGCGGAGTGTATCATTAATTGCTGTGTCGATGATGCAGATGTATACACTGCGACACCCGATAGGTGCTCAGTACTCTGCTGTTGAGTACACAAGGGCCAAGGCAGCTGTTTGAAGAGCTGCATTGGCTCCACATCCCGATCTGGCAAGCCACCTCATAAGGGCTACGCATGAAATAATGAGTGGTTTCAGGAAGGTGGCTATAGAGATGTTTAGAGGGCCAGGTAATAACTTATGTAGCTAAATGGAACTATAAGCCACTAAAGGAGAGCATCAACTACAAAAGTTGTGTCCAATGAAGCTAATGCGATGTAACATGCACTTAAGTACATACATATAGACCAAGATTCACACTAGGGTTAGGTTACTGACGCTAGAGGTTGGAAACACCATGCAAAGGGAGTGTGAACTCATTGGGTTAAAGTTTGAACTATGGCTAGGGATGACCGGGATCGGAACGTACCCTGTAGAGGTGGTGTTCAGGATTGTTCGGCTGGAGGTGAATCACTCTTGTATAATCCAGAGCAGACAGTTCGTACTGAGCATGATTGCATGTTTAAATTAAAAAAGAAAAGAAACAAAAAATTATTTATGAAATAATAAACATAGTGAGTAAAAATTAGGATGTTTGTTCAATAGTAGGAGTCATTGTTTATTATTTAAAACATTTAGTATAATGACTGAACCATTGGTAAAATTAATAAATCGTGACTAGCAATGCAATTTTTTTTATTGTCTTTATATTATTCCTGTATCAAAATTAGTATTTTTGGTATCCAGCTACCAGTAATTAGAAAAACAAACAACAAATCCACACTATGGGCGGTTGTTTGGTTGGCCTCTGGCCTCCTACAAATTTGTTCAGTTTTCTTTATGTTTTACATAGGGGGTGGGGGAGGGGGGGGGCATTTCCTAGGTAAATAGTATAAATGCACCTCCAGAAATTAGTGTTCTTTGAACTCACATTGGTTATAATTCTTTGTTATTATACATAGGGAGGGGGTATAGAAGGAATTGCCCATTTCTAAAGTAAATATTATGATGCACCTCTGGTATTTAGTGTCTTTTGAAGTTCCTGTGTGATCAGAATATCAATTTCCTCTAGGATGTCCTTTAAAATGGGAGACAATTTCACATTACAACTTGGAGGTTACTCAGGAATAAGAAAGCATATTTGATGGACTGATGCCCTAGCCCTAACCATATTCTCCCCAAACCATATTCTCCCCAAACCAGACCAGTGGTCCTATAAGCAACCCCTGAAAATTTCAGGATGATTGGATCAGGCATCAAGGAGGAGATGTGTTATGCATAGACAGATGGATAGACACTATATTTGACTCTGACAAACACTCAGACACTACTACACAACATAACACCGAAAACATCGTAAAATATTCATCACATATCTTTTTCTGGACATTTTTGAAAAATTTACTATATATATATATATATATATATATATATATATTCGATTTTTTATTTGTAATTTATAGTATAATTGAAGAATTTACTATTTATATAAATTTTAATTTGTAAAAGTATAAACATTTCAGTTTTACTTCTGTGGATGATATACTGTCTTAAATCCTACTAGCTTCTTTGAAATATATGATCTATAATATGAATAATATCATTCAGACATGTTCTGAGAGAATTTTATCAATATCACCATGATTTACATTAATTACTAAATTTGATGACAAAGCAATTATACACACACGCACCCACCCACACACACAATCTGACCTTCTCTGCCCTCTTGTAAGCTTCTGCTCGACACAAATAAGCCCTGAGGCAAGTGGGATCATTGTTAATGGCAGAGGAGAAGCAGGTAATAGCTTGGGGGAAGTCTTTTTTCTGTGTCATGTAAATGAGCCCCCCACATATATGGGGGGAGTTCAAGGTGTGATCCAGCCCCATGGCTTCTTTAAAGTCCTGCAGAGCCTCATCATATCTATACATGCATATACAGCAAAGTACAGATATATCTATATACATATATATAAACATACAGTAGAATACAGACCCAGTGATGATTATGAGGACATACATACATATGGCTAGGAGAGGAACATGATCTTTATCACACATACAAAGCAATAATTAGACTAAGTCACATACATGCTACATAGCTGGCAAAATAGTGCAAACAAAAGGAAAAATAGTCAGATGCTTCATCCTAAAGATTTCATGGACAATATTAATAGTGAAGTGTATGTGATTATGTCTGTCATGGTTTCAAAACTGCAAAAGCATTAGAAAAACAAGGCCATCCAGGGAAACAAGGCCATCCAGGGAAACAAGGCCATCCAGGGAAACAAGGCCATCCAGGAGTGAATGTTTTAGAAGTATCAGCGTATGTTTTGTGGGCACATGTTGGACTCTGTACTACTCTATATCATGTCATACATATTTACTTGTTGCAGTCGTCACAGCTGTCTGTGTATACCATTAACAGGCTTGGATGCTTTGAAGTGTACAAGAACGAAGACATCCTAGCCAATAAAATGTGGTAACTACAAAAGTAATTACTACCAAAAAACAACAAGTGCCACACACACAAGCCATGGTCATTATATACCCATCGGCTGTTCTAAGATATTGGACTATTAGATTTTTTAAGTGTTGCTTTCAACTCTTTGATGGTGTAATGGAGACACACAGCAACAACACAACGTAACTCAGGGATACATCACGTCATACCACACGGGTGAAAATAGATCTGGAGACTCTAATAGAGTTGGAGGCTTTCCACTTTCTTTAGTTGTTATGTGTTTTATGTTGAGTGCTCAGACAGTGTGAACTTGGCTCAGATTCTGATGGGATCAACACAAAAAAATATGAAAGTAAAAAATATTTCTTTGAAATAAAACTGGTAAGTAAGGATGACATGTCAGCAAAAAGTGCAGAAATAAGAATTCTATGACAGCGTATGTTACAAAATTCCCTACTTCACTGATTCCTGTGACCTTAGAATTCTACACAGTGAGTCTGTGTTGCAAAATTCCTGTGAACTTAGAGTAAATATTCTACATGAGCTAGCTACGAGCAAAATGAAGAGGTGGCAGTCTTTCAGCATCACGTCTTACACATTACATGAGAATGTGGAATCGGTGAAGTAGGGAATTTTGTAACATCTGCACTTTTTGCTGACATGTCATCCCTACTTACCAGTTTTATTTCAAAGAAATATTTTTTACTTTCACTTGTTTCCTTTAGTTTTTGCACTGTCAGATATATATTTTTAAAATGTGGCTCTAGTAGTAGTGGTAGTAGCAGCTGTAGCAGTTGGTAGTGTAGAGCTTCAGAGAGAGAGAGACTCACTGTCAGCAGTGTAGAGCCTCAGAGAGGCTCACTGCCAAAAGCAGAAAGAAGTAACAGTTAGCTAGCTATAACAATGCCATGGCTAGCTGCAACAAATTAGCTAAAGAATTTGACTTACATTCAAGAATTGGAAGTGTAGTTCTGGTGGTAGTAGTAGTAGAGAGACTCACTGTTAGCTGAAATTTTGGAGTTTCTTTATCTGAAAGTTGAGACTCTACCCCCTTTAAATGTTTTTTAATGATATTCATAGCATCGCGCATGAACTGGTTTTAAATTGTGCGCGCAGACGAATTGGTAGTATCAAAATGGCAGCTTTAACTTAACACTGCAGCTATTAGTCTGGGATATACTTCAGTAGTTTGTTAGCATGGCAAAGCAAATGAAGAGGTCGTGGACCTAGTCCAAAGAAATAGTAAGCTGTTAGTATAACTATTGCATGATCTGCTGTAGCCAGCGGCTCTAGCCCTGGAACTGAAGAAAAATAATAAGAAGAAATATGAAGGACATTTGGTGATTTTGACGAGTCTCCGCTCGCTACTTTAGCGATTGATTTGGAGGACAGAAACTATCTTGGTAGTTTGTGTTACAGCTTATATGGACTGCAGGTGAGTTTTGTGGCCTAAGTTTGAACCATAGCAGAGAAAGTGAAGCTTTCATGTTGTATTAGTCAATGAGGCCGTCATTTTTTTGGTGGTGATCATCCCTACTTAGAGAGTACTATTGTACTCTCTGATAGCAAAACTAACAAAATGAACAAAAAAAGTTTAACCATTTTTTTTACATTTTGGGGCATCGATGTTGTTAATGACCAAGAGACAGGTGGTCAACTGTGCATGCAAAATTATGCCATACAAATCAAATGCACATGCACTAACATGTTGGCCCTTGACTATTCCAGCTGCAGTGAGAGTTCTTCAGGGGAATTATTTACCTGAGTCAGCACCAAACTACCCAGAGAGATATTAGCCAAAAGATGAGAAGACCAAAGCAGTGACATTATGGTAAGACTTGTGCTCCAATCCGATTCTTCAATGGAAGTAGAAGTCAAGGGAAAGGAAACGAAACACTGCTGAGTGGTGAAGAGATGTGGCTGTGTGTGTCTACAGACATGTGCTGATAGAGCAGAGGGACACTTACAGCTTGAGTCCAGCATAGAGAACTCCACGGTGGATAAAGGCAAACACATTTGCCACTGAGTCATCAAGGAGGAGAGAAGCACTGAAGTCTTTGAGGGCCTGCTGTGGGTGCATGGTACGCAGGAGACAAGCTCGGTCATAGAAGGCTGTGGCATTGTTGTGGTCCAGGTGGATGGCAGCAGATAGATCCAGAAGAGCCTCCTCACTGTGCTCCTGGCACACACACAACACAGCAATCCAATAAAATGTGCAATGTTGTGTGTGTTCTTAATTATAGTTTACTGTTGTTGCTATTGTCTTGCTAATGGTGTGTCTTGTCAACTTAAATTATGGCAAAACAAACTTCCAATTTCAGCAATTAGTGGTACAGGGTTTTTTTTAAATTTGTTAATCCAGAAGTCAAATTGGTGTCTACTTACTGTAGGCCATGTTCTATTAAACACTTATTACTGTATGCACACGAGGTTGTGCAACCTCCTCACCATTATGCATAGAGCATCCGTGAACTACTTACGATATTGCACAGTGCCTTGGCCCGGTACAGACGAGCTTCAATGTTATGTGGGTCTCTCTGCAGAATGTCACTGAAGAGTTGAGTTGCTGCAACAAACATCCTGCAAAATAGAGAGAGGGATAGAGAGAAAGGGGAGGAAAATGAAGAAATGTGAGTAGAGAAGAAAGGGAAGAGTGAAAGTAGAGGGTAGTGAGAGGGACAAATTGATCCACAAAGAAAGGATACAGTAGGAGAGGGGAAGGGATAGAGAAGAGAAAGGGGGAAAAAGTGAGGATAAAGAATAAATAGAGAAAGAAGATGGGAGGAGAGAAGAAAGGGTGAAGGTGGGTGGGGGTAGAGGAAGTAAAAGTGAGAGAAGTGAATTAAAAAAGGGAAAAAAAAGTGGTGTGTTTATTGTCCTTTTTAAATTTTTATCACACAATCAGTTTAGTATACTCACACCCACTGAAAAGAGCAAGAAGAGAGAGCATTGAGGTTGCTTCTATGAATTTTTCTAAGCTAGATCAGGCAAGATCGCAATTTATGTCCAACCCATTGTGAAATGTGGAAGTGCTCTGCAACCAGTGGAGTGAGTGAAAACTGCTTATGCATTAGTAGTGATCAATATTAAAGGCCTGTTCCCAATATCATGCTAAAATCTATGAAATTAACAATACATTAATGTTGTGCTACATTGTTGTGCTACATTGATGTCCCTTTCCAGAATTCTATGAATCCAGAGATAGGTGGCACAGTGTCGCACCCTATTGTCATTGTATGAATCGATCTCTAGGTTGCTGACTAAGTGTAAATTTAGCTAGCTACCCACCCGTCCACCTACTGTTTGAGAGTGGATCACTCTCTTAGCTCTTTATCTTGTGGTAAGCATGCATGGAGAAGACAATCAGTCTGTCACAGGTAGGTCAGTAAATATGTGTAAAAAGCTTCCAATATGCTTAATACTGAAATTTATGTAGAAGAAATTTTGAAAAAGGGGGAAAAAATACAAAAACAAAACAAAACAAAAAACAACTGCTGTAGTCTAAAAATTGTTTCATTTGAATTCATGAACATGCTATATATGCTGGTAACCCTTTTCAAAATGCTTCAATAAAAATCTATGTTCACAATGAGTGGTGTGTATCACATTCTAATGTAACATTATGAATAAGCTTTTAGGTCACTACTGATGACATATACATGCCTGCTAAGTATATATACAGCAATCACTCCATTAAACCAACTATAACCAGTGAAGATATGGTCCTACACAATCAGTATACTGGATGTGCACAGATGACTAAACACTATCAATGCTACAAATTAAAAGAAGATAATAATCTTTCTTTCTGAATATTGAGACCTCATGCTGACTGTGCAGTCTTCTTAGTTAGGGAATAGAAAATTAATTAGATGATGCTTTAATGTCAGACATGGGAAAACAAATTAAATTCATTCAACCATAATAAAATATTTATATGACCCACATACATCCGTCCTTTACCTTGTATATATCTATCCCTTGAATAATAATATTCACTTATTATTAATTGGTCATATGTAAATAAAAGAACATATTGATGCGACTTTATGTGAAGGATCTCGCCAAATTGACATCTGATCAAGCCAGCAATTTACTCTGTCAACATGCAGTAAAGTTTCTAACTCACAACAGGGGAATAGAGCAACGATCAAAGGTCTGGATTACTTTCTAACCAATGCAAAAAATTATATATTTAAAATTATTTTTGGCATGAAATATATGCAGTGCAGCAGTTCTACACATTGTCATAACAACAGTTACTTCATCCATACATACAAGCATTTGTGTATACTATATTCACATGTTTCAGCACCCATAATCTGCATCAACCTTCCTGTTGTTCATTAGCATCTCCACTAGAGATTTTCTCACTGACACAGACACATTCTATTTTTCCATTGACTACTCCAAAAGTGGTTGATGCAAATAATAACTATTTATTGTTCCATGCACACACACATGCACCTGTGCACATAAGGTCACATCAATATGTCCTTTTATTTACATGATCAATTAATAATAAGTGAATACGATTATTCGAGGGATAGATAAATACAAGGTAAAGGACGGATATACGTGGGTCATATAAATATTTTACCATGCCATCCATTTATAACACTGACAGGAGGGATGTTTATTTAAAAGAAGGTAAATCAAACAGAGACTTCCTTGTAATTCAAACACTATGTCTACTCTCAGCATTGAATCTCCGTGTTTTGACTCCCTCACCTGTTATTGTACTTGTAAATGGCCCGCCTCATTATAGGTTCAGTGCAGGTAGAGTCCAGAGTGCAGATAGTCTCATAGTTCACCATAGCAGCTTCCATCTCACCATGCTACACACACACACACACACACACACACACACACACACACACACACACACACACACACACACACACACACACACACACACACACACACACACACACAACACACACAATCATGCATTGCTATATATCCCATTATAGATATATATGTGGGCTTGTCCACTATGTCAGGACTATGATATGATAAATATATCTAGTGAGAATATGAGTTGAATTCTGTATGTAGTTTAATCTTATACTATAATTCTATGACATTTATTCAAGGACAAAAATATTTGAAATATTTGACCCTCCCCCTCCATGGCTGATTATCCATGCTGCTGGATTCAGAGCACTCCATATCGATATTCTAACAAATATGGAGCACTTCAATTAATACTTGTTTTTTTCCTCCCTAAATATAGATAGATTAGGACAAGAGCTGTGCATGATGGCTGCCATCTCTCAAGCTCTCCCTGCTGTTGTTTGGTGCACTAGCTGGCTACAGTTTGCCTGGAGACTCAGAGCCCATGGCAAGTTTCAATGGTGTTTGAAAGGAGAACTCACAAAGAGGTTTGAACTCCATCAACTCACTCCTCTCACAGAAACTGAAAACACAAGACTACCCTCTCACCAAAGGCTAAGGAAAAATTAATACAAGAGAAAAGAGTTCATTTTATATTTTGAACATCTTTTATGCCTATAGAGTCTAAGGAAAATGCAAAATTATATTAAAGATTATACTATTCATTAACCTTTTCATAAAGTTCAGCTCTGAAGGTGTAGAGCTCAATGTCACTAGGTTGGAGAGAGATTGCATAGTTGAGGGTAAAGATGGCACCATCCAGATCTCCCTTCTTGGCCAGAAGGAGGGCCTTCGACCTAAGTCCCTTGTAGTGCTGTTTATTTTTCTTGAGCAGAGACAATAGGTCCTCCATGGCTGCATGCTCATTGCCTGGCCACAGTTGCCAAGCAAGGAATACAGTACATTATACTTTCATAACTGTTCTATTATCGATTTTTAAAAATATAAAAATACAATAATTTTGGTGCCAATAAATTGTTTAACTACTGAATTAATGAATTAATTACATGCATGTTAATAAAGTGTTCTGTGGTAATTGTAGGACCATGATATTTTAAAAGGTATGCAATGTGCCTATTATAGCCCTCAACCACCATTGGACATTTTAAGATGTAGCCTTCAGATTTTCAGCCTGTCATTAGTACTGGCAGTACTTGTGGATGTAAGGCTATGAGTGCAAAAGACAAAAAAAAGAAAAAAAAAGAAAAAGAATAGCAAATAACAACAAAGAAAAAGTACATAAGAAAAATGGTAGCCAAAGAAAATGGAGAGCATATTCATTATTGTGTGATATCCTGCTAGACTGAAGACTGGTGGTTCACATCACGCCATGAGCATTGCTTCCAATTTAGATGCCTAACCAGAAGAGATGTCTGTTACTTTAATGACCACGAAATACCTTGGAGAAGGAACAGAAGATGTCTGTGCCAGTAAGCATCTGGTAGCAGTGGTTGGAGTGAGATTGCTTTGTTCAAGTCAGTGAAAGATTCAGTCAGACGACCAAGCTACAATATACAAACCATAGGAGAAACAAGAGCATTACTATTATTATTACTACTACTATTATTACTACCACCATGAATCTATTTAGTATTGTTCCTATCATCATCATTTCATTATTATTATTTCTTCTTTTTATAAAAAGAATAAGTGCAGTTGTACTAGCCTGTATGTCACCTACCATCAGAGAGTTGGTGTCATTGAGCATTCTGCCACTTAGGCCTACCTAAGCACTTAGTGCATAGTTCAGCCTATCTTCTAAGTAACCAGGTAAACAGAGCATGTATCTACCACTTTTGTCAGAATTTGGCGGAGTTTTTAATCGCAGAGCATTTTACCTTTCCAAGTTTCAGAACCATTGGTCAAAGGATAATTGGAATATAGAGCCTCATACTGTGCACAGTGTTGTTAACTTTCCATTCCCCTCCCAAAGTGAGAGGCTTGCTTTTCTCACCAATGACAACAACAAGAACAACAACATCTGTGCCCCCACCTTCCTGAGCAGCGCTCCTCTTTTGAAGTGGTAATCAGCAGTTGTGCTTACATCATCACCACCATCACCACCATCACCACCATCTTCCTTGGACTTCTCTAGCAGCTCACTGAGACGGTTCACTTCACATACCAAGCTCTATATGGAATGGAGGTTGGCAGAGGAAATGGCTGGGCATATCTTGGTAACTTAAAGCTCATATTTATTTATTTTACATTATTAGTTTCATACCATTAAATAGCAGAGCAGCATCATATATATATATCTATATATATATATATATATATATATATATATATATATAACTTCAGGTACAGCTGATATTAATGCTCCTCTAGTGTAAACATTTACATATATCTCAGCTAGATTCTGCATTAAAGTTTCAGCAGTCCTCTCATATATTTATTGCTGATAGACAGTGCCTGCTGCAAGTATCCAAATCCAAATAACTTCATAGAATAAAGCAAGACTAAAGCAGCTACTCACTGATTAGGCATTTAGGAAATGGGAGCATTTCTCTAACTTTATAGTGGCAAAATGATTTGAATATACTAGCTATATCCATATTAGTGTATAATGCTCCTCACTAGAATACTAGAAATTATAGCTAGTTGAATAATATGGAAACACAAATATCTGCTGCAGTTCTCCAAAACTAATCATGAAATAATTGCTGTCTAATAGCTGGGAACTAAGATTAATATATTTCACAGTACAGCAGAGTCCATAGACATAGACTCAGAATAAACTGTCAAATAAACATGTATATATCTTGCCTGCCTGCCTGCATGTACGCAGTGGTGTACCCATGAGACCAACTGAATACACATGAGCATATCACTCCCAGCAGTATCCCCACTGACCTTTGCTTGTGGAGAACTCATGACCACAACTGGGTCAACATTTTCCAATTCTGGCAAGCCTTCCTTCATCTCTTCTTCTGCCTCCACTTTCTCCCCCTTCCTCATCATGTTGGCCTCTTTCTCCTCTACTCTCTGTAGCTGTCGCCTGGAAAGCACTCTGGTCCTGAGCGACACCCTGGCAGAGGCAGTATCCTCCTGGGGTGCTGGTAGAGCGGTCAACTGCTGCAAGGTCTCAAACCATGGAACTGAGTTCATCCTAGACACATCTGAAAGTAGAATAGTGTGTGTATATCAGGGGCTGTATTCTGGATTTGGGCTAAGGGGGGAGGGGGGGGGGGTGCTCAAGTCATGGACAAATGAAGAGTTAAGAAGTAAATATGTGCACATTGAATATATACTTTAAGTCTAAAGCTATATCTACATTTTAACTGATAAAAACTTAAAACTAAACATTCATGTGGAAAAAAAATTTGATAGTCAAGCCTGTGTGTGTGCTTGTGTGCTCAAATACAATTTAACAGCCATAATAGAAACTTCTGCTTAGTCCATTCTAGAAGTCATAGACTACATAAGTAGCAACTGTATATGTCAATGCATTAGCTAAGTGCACATATTTAGAGCGTTACTGTGGAGTATCCTTTGCAGAAAACAAACACATGCAGGAAATAGGGTGGCATGGCCCTGGCAACATCTGTGCAGCGAGCATAGTTATTAAAATGGATACAATTAAAAAAAAAATTTTTTTTCTTTCATATTATATTTTTTGGTATCACATGATACACAATGTGGCTAGGTACCTTTGCGGCTCTCCTTGAGCACCTCAGGGAGCCAGACGTCCCACCAATGCTTGCAGGCCCACTTGTAGTGGTTCATGCTAGTCGGGTCTCCCCCAAGCTTGAGTATAAGGGCTGGGAAGTGCTCCTGGCACAAGGCAGGCACACTCCCCCTCCTCCCACCACTTCTACATGATCACACAGCATGTCAACTTAACCTGATATTTGTTACATGTAATCAAGTTGGTGTAATTGCATGCAGCACACAAATGCACATGCACGCATGCACGCACACACACACGCACGCACACACACACACACACACACACACAAACACACACACACACACACACACACACACAAACACGCACATTATAACATTCTATATTTTGCTTGGCCACGCAATCAATAATAGTGGTAACAATTGTACTTAAAGAATTATTCATCTAACAACATGTGTTCACTAATTATGTATAATGTATATGCACATGCACATATACTGTGTAAACACACTAAAGTTTTGTATTGTCAGGTATTATTATACTTCATCACAATTACACTGCAGGCCTCACTCTGTAGGGAAAGGTGGGGAGGGTTCTTGCCTGGAGGAGGGATCCAGCTCTTGGGGAAGACTAGGAGGACAGGATATGGATCTATATAGTAGAGCAGGAATAAAGGATCACACAAGATCAATCACTACAGCATACAATGTGTATTTTAGTGAATTTTGATAAGATGAAAGTTTATTTTAACTTGGGAAGTCACTGACAGGAAAAAATAATAGAAACAGTAGAGCAATATAATACACTGGTTATAACATTTTTTTCTAATAAAAAAAAAAAGCTCCTCCAATGTAAGCCATGGTATTGTGTATAGAAACTTACAAGTAGCAATAAGGACAGTATTTTAATTGAAAGTGACAAGTAGGGATGACTGTGTGTGTACACTGTTAATTCTTCCAGTGCCCTCAACTGCAACCTCTGAACTCAACATTGTGGAAAAGCTTTATTTCACCTCTCCTTTGGTCTCTCTTGAGTTATTTGCTTAATTCATTTTAGATACACTGAATTTCAGTGTTGAAGACAACCACTTTGTCCCTGATGAAGAGGTTTTTGTCTCATGGAGTATACAACTAAACATGTGAAGGCTGACTTTGATAGATATCTGTGCAGAACTGGACATTTACACAGAAAGTTGCTATTAATCACAAACTATGCTGTGTATAGTGTGTAGCATTTAGCTACTTCTTCTATAATACTTGAGAACTTATCCACAAACGAAGCGTTTTACTACTTCTATAACTTAAGAACTTATCAACTCCAGGACAATGAACAATTCAACAACTGATATATATGAGTCATGTGGGATGAGAAAGTTATATAGCAATCAATGACATAATGCATGATATCATGCTGAAAATAATGATAATTAAATCAAGGTTCAGTTCACTACATCACTCTCTCCCTCCCCCAGTGTGTTCCTACACGAATGATGAGAAGTACTTTGGGAAGTGAACATGTCGACCGGATCTGGTTGTTCGAGGAGGTATAGTGGTTGAAGTTGAAATCGGTGGTGTGACATGTGGAGGATTGTGATCGAGGTGTGCAGGCTTGAGGCAATCAACTGAGACAGTATCATGACGACCTTTAATGGAAAGTGTGAAATGTTTGTCTGTGCATTTGAGCACTTGGTAAGGTCCATCATAAGGAGGCTGGAGTGGTTTACATACAATGTCATGTCAGAGGAATACATGTGTGGCAGTTGACACCCATCAACCACTTTACTGTGTGGCTGAGTAAGATGAGTAGAGACAGGACGAATGTGTCGCATGGAAGCTCTGAGTCGGGACACGTAGTTGGAAGGATCAGATACAGAAGTTACTGGTGAGGGGTTGAAAAATTCTCCAGGAAGTCAAAGAGTTGTGCGGTATACCATCTCTGCTGCAATCACAGATATGTCCTCCTTGAGCAACATTCAAATGCCGAGGAGAACCAAAGGTAAAGCGTCCATCCATGAATGAGGATTAGGCTGAGCCTTCAGAGCAGCTTTCAACTGACGATGAAATCTCTCAATCATACCGTTGGTTTGGGGATGATACGCCATAGTACATGCTCTCTTTGATCCCAGTAATGTCATCTGTGTGTGCCAGAGTTCAGATTCAAATGGGCGACCACGGTCGGTGACAATAGTAGAAGGGACGCCAAAGTGAGAAATCTAGCCACTGAGGAAAGCTTAAACAACCGCTTCTGCACTGATGTGCGAGAGTGGGAAAGCTTCTGGCCACCTGGTGAAACGGTCCACACAGGTCAGTAGGTATGTGAAACCTCTGGCTGTTGGAAGTGGTCCAACCAAATCAATATGAATGACATTGAAACAAGCATTAGGGACTGGAAAAGATGAGAGAGGGGTGTGTGAATGTCTCTGGATCTTAGCACGTTGGCATTGTACACAAGAATAAGCCCAGCAGCAAACATCAGTGTTTATGCCAGGCCATACAAACCTAGCAGTGACAAGTTTCTGTGTTGCTCGGATGCCAGGATGGGAAAGACCATGGAGAGAATCAAACACAGTGCATCGCCAATCGAGTGGTATCAGCGGTTGTTGTGTGCCAGTGTAAGTATCACAATAGAGTGGGTCGCTAGAGTTAGCCAGTGGGACAGCTTCCACTACTAGGGTAGAGGATGGAGAGGATTGAAAGAGCATGGATTTGAGAGTCAGTGACTTGAGTTCTGGCCATAGCAGCAAAGTTTACAATGGGTGGTTGGCCAGAAAGACAGCATTGGTTTCAATGCGTGAGAGAGCATCAGCAATTACATTGTCCAATCCATGTACAAAACGGATAGTGGATGTGAACTGAGAGATGTAATCAAGATGACGTGCTTGACGAGGTGAATGACAATCAGATCGAGTGTTCAGAGCAAATATAAGTGGTTTGTGGTCAGTTAGAACATGAAATGGTCGACCTTCCAGGAAATGCCGGAAGTGTTTAATGGCAAGGTACACAGCTAGTAGTTCCCTGTCGAAGGTACTGTAGCGAGTCTCGGCAGGTGTCATCTTCCTGGAGAAAAATGAGATTGGATGCCAGGTATCATTGACGTGTTGTTGTAAGACTGCTCCTATAGCTGTGTCAGACACATCAGTCATGAGACAAGTAGGCGCTTCAGAGTCTGAATACGACAGGAGACAGGCTTTAGCAAGGGCTTCCTTTGTGGCAATGAAAGCAGCAAGAGCTGAGTCAGTCTAGGTGATGGTCTGCAACTTCTGCTTTGTTGAGGACAGGAGAGCATGCAGAGGTTGCATCAGGGTAGCTCAATGAGAAAGAAAACAGTGATAAAAGTTCAAAAGTCCTATAAACTGACGCAACTATCGCTGAGACTGGGGTTGAGGGAAATCTCGAATAGCTTGAATTTTCTCAGGGAGAGGAGTGATACCCTGTTGATCAATGTAATGACTGAGAAAATTGAGGTCTATGACACTGAGTAGGCACTTATTGGGATTGATGACAATGCCATGCATGGTAAGACGATCAAAAACAGTTCACAAATCCTGGAGGTGTTGCTCTGGATTGGAACTAGCAATGAGGATATCATCAATATAGGTGTAGGCTGAGGGTATACCACGGAGGACTTGGTCCATGAACTGTTGGAATGTCTGTGCAGCATTCCTGAGTCCAAAAGGCATCTTCACAAATTCAAACAAACCGAATGGAGTTGTGACAGCTGTTTTGGTGATGTCAGAAGGAGAAACTGGGATTTGATGGTATGCATGCATTAGATCAAGTTTCGAAAATATGATGGCACCTTCCAGTGATGAAGAGAAGTCATGAATATGAGGGACTGGGTAGCGATCTGGTGCAGTCACACGGTTGAGGACACGGTAGTCACCACAGGAACGCCAATCACTAGGCGTCTTCTTTGGGACCATGTGTAAGGGTGAAGACCAGGCACTGGAGGAAGGACAGATGATACCAAGCTGGAGCATGTGCTCAAATTCCTGCTTGGCTGCACGGAATCGGTCAGGTGCCAGGCGTCTGGGATGAGCTGAAACTGGTGCACCTGTGGTCTCAATATGATGAACTATATCATGCTTAGCAGGTGTGTCAGGTGTAGAAACTTGCATGAGGGCTGGAAACTCTGACAGAATAATGTAGTAGGGGTGACTGGTGTCCTTAGGACTGATAGACGGGGTCGGTGAGGGGTCGGTAGAAAGGATATCCTGGATGTGCAAACGTGTGGTCGCATCAACCAACTGGTGTTGTTTAATGTCAACAAGTAGGCCAAAATGTCTCAAAAAGTCAGCACCAATGATGGATTTCTGAACATCGACAACAATAAAAATCCATGGTAGTGGTTGTCTGAGGCCAAGGTTGAGGGTAAGGGACCGCTTCCCATAGGTACGTATAGGAGTGTTATTCATTGCTGAAAGGGTGAGAGCATGCGGGGAATATCGACGGTCGGAAACAGAGGGTGGGATTGCACTCACTTCTGATCCTGTATCAATTAAAAATGATGTGTGTATGTATGTCACTTACATAAAAGAGGCGACTGAGAACTGGGCCGGTAACACCTGTCGCTGCTAGTGACCGGCCTGGGCATTCCCCCAGGTGCAAGGGTCTTTGCACTTGCTTGCAGCTTCTCCGAACTTAACATACCAACAGAGTGAATCACTTGAAGGGAGACTGGGTGGGGTTTGGCTATGGCATTGTTGGCTTCTAGATGAACTTCTAGATGAACTTCGATGACGAGTTTGAGAGGACAAAGAAGATATGAGGTCAGTAAGGCATGCGACTTCTTCACGGAGTTGCTTGACTCCAAGAGCATCAGTGGAAGTGTCACCGATAGCTGAAATAGTGGGTGTAGTTACTTCCATTTAGCTTGTAGAGATCCATGGTGGCATCAGCAGAGACCAGCACCATCCTCACATTGGGAGGTAAGTGTTGCATAAAAAGTTCATGAAGAAAAGACAGCATCATCTGACATACTAAGTTTGTTACCAAGGAGTTGTTGCATACGCCTTAGCAGTTGTGTAGGTTTCCTGTCACCTAGTTCCTCCCCACTAATTAATTGCTGAAGTTTGAGTTACTCTGATGCAGCAGTGCGCTTTATGGTTGCACTTTGAGAGCGTCATAAGGGTTCTCAGCAGGCGGCCTGAGTAAAAGGTCTTGAATTTCCATTGCAAACTCTGGACTCAAGGAACTTATGACGTAGTCAAAATAAGTCTTTGAGCTGTTATGCCCCTAGTGGTGAACTGGGCCTCTATCTGTGCGAACCAAACTTCAGGGTCAGCAGGCCAGAAAGGCGGTAGCTTCACACCAACCGCAGCAAGAGTTGGTGGAGGAGCAGGAGCAGGAGCGTGATCATCAGCCATAGCAAGGTAAATAGCTAGAGTAAATAGCGTTCAGAAGGGGTTTCGGATAACGTTCAGACGGGTCACCAATGTAGCATTTAGCTACTTCTTCTATAATACTCAAGAACTTATCTACAAACGAAGTGTTTTACTACTTCTATAACTTAAGAACTTATCAGCTCCAGGACAATGAACAATTCAACAACTGACATGAGTCATGTGGGATGAGTAAGTTATATAGCAATCAATGATGTAATGCATGATGTTATGCTGGAAATAATAATGATAATTAAATCAAGGTTCAGTTCACTACAAGTGTATTGGTTTTGGAAGCAGTGATGTAATGTACTATAGTTATTTAATGGAAAAACTTTGTGACCAATTTAGTTTATATCAGGAATGAGCTATTATTATTAGCTACAGCATAATTTCATCACTCACAGGGACAAAAATTTTAATTTGACATGGCAATAATTATGGCTATAAGAGCATTCATGTGAGATTTGGTAAGGTGTCAACACTGATGGTGAAAGGCATAAATCATCAACAGTAGCTCTCATTTTATATGTCCAATACAAGTCAAAAGTAAAGTTTACTAAGCCATCCAGGAGTGATAATTGAAAACAGCAAGTTCAACTGTTTGAAGTTGAATTACGTGTGAGTGCAAATATACAGTGCCTGGATAATATAACATTTCCCCTGGCTATTGCATGAGGTGAATGTAAGAGCCCTAGGAGTGCCAACAAAAAACATGCTACACCAATGAACTATGGATGAGCAGCACCCCTTCTTAAATCCCTCCCACCATGTGCAAGCCCACGGCTCCTTCAGCCCAGCCAACCACTCTAATCTGGACTGGCTGTCCTGTAAATAGCCATTATGGTAATTATGGAAATTATGGTTAGTAGGAGTACATTAATTAGTCTTACCTCAGAAGAGGGCGGGCAGGTTGGAGCACATGGTCTCTGGCATACTGCACCCTCCTCTGAAACAGTAGCAGAACAGAGTAGCAACAACAACCAACAACAATAACAAACAACAACATAATAAAAATGTTAGTAAGTGGAAGTTTTAGAGCATGTTTGACATGTATTACATTGGTTGGTAATTTTCATGCATGTATGGTCATGTAATCATTGTCTGCACAAGAAGATTGTGTATTCCTTTATCCAAATATTATTTGACTTTAATATTTAATATATCTATTTATCCCTGTATAATGTGACTCCATGTACGTAACCACATATAATGTCTCTATAAAATATGATACTTCCATCCCAGATTAATGTAATTTCTCACAACTGAATAAGCTCATCTTCATCTGCACTATTTCTAATATCACAATTGATTATCAATCCCCGAAATAATTGCTTCTAAATATGGAATTTCTCCATCATTTTTAAAGAACTGACTAATCATAATTTAGTCACACACAGCGTTAAATTCATGTGAACCACATAAAGAATCATAGTGATAATTTCTCATTGCTAGTAGTATGCATGATGTGAATACATGTGAATGTGTGCATGTGTGTTGGCACAGACCAAATGTTGGCTCCAACATCTTTGCATATCTCACTAGCACTAAACACACACTGTCAAACTGATGCTCGCATTTTGTGCTTAGAAAAGTCTCTTTTTTCCTTCAAATGCCTAAATTATGTATATGCAATGCAATATAGAAAACATCATATAAGACCTTGCATGATCCTTACTTGGCAGTTTAGATCTAAATAAATAAGAAATCTACATAGCTGGCTATATTGGTTAGATTTAGTTTTAATGGAAACAAATACAAGTATGTAACAACTGTTTCAGACACTACAAAGACCCTTTACCTCAAGAAAATACCTATTTTCATCAAGTATTTATCATACCCAAGATGTATAAATCATTTTTCTGCTGTGCCTCATCTGTTATAATGCTGAATAAGAACTTCAGCTGTATAACAGATGGAAGGCATGGCAGGTGAATGCTTTATTTCACAATGAGGCACCACCACATGTTAAACTACTTCCTTGTAACAGGTATCTCTAAGTTGTATGTAACTATATCTTTGTCTGACCAGTGTGTTTCTACTTCCCCCGCTCTTCTTGCCATGCTTCAACAAGTGTCCCTTCAACTTCTTGGAGAGCGCAACGTCTTCAAAAGACACTGCAGAATGTTGAGTGAAGACCATGTTTATCAACGGTATCCCTCTCCCCCCCCCCTCAGCTCACATGTGCAATGCAAAGTTATGCAATTGATTGTGTTTTCTGTCAGTACATGGCATATGCATGCATTTGCATTCATAGGAAATATTCATTCAGAAATGATTAGGAAAAACATGGAGCTCTACAGCATGCTCCACTACATGCCATAGTGCCCTGCACAAGCAACAGTGACTTGATTTGTGGAATTAAAAAAAATAATAAAATTTGATGTCATGAAGTCAGATGAAATCTTGGATGGAAGTATGAATGACAGCCTGGATTGAAGCCTGAATAGAAGGAAATCTTTGATCACAAACCAACATAAGATTTAAGTTCTATGAAGACATTGGAGTAGTTGAAAGTTAAATATTACAGAAAACTACACAGAATAGTCTCACTAGAATATACCAAACATGGTGTATAGTATTCCTGTATAATACACATATGTACCTACACCCTGTCAACTCCATGACATCACAGTGATCAAGTGAACAAAAATAACATGCCACTTTCACAAGGATTCACACAAGTTTTGCACGATTAAAGGAGTAAGAAATACTTATATAATGTGGAATTGTCAAATTCTCCCCCTCCCCCCCCCCCCCCCCCACTTCATTATTTAAATGGCTCACCTTCTGATGAGATGCTGTTTCCATAGCTCTGAGGGATGCTGAGTCTATCTGGACTATTCCTCTGGCTTAAGAGGAACAGCAGCTGGGTCCTCTGAGTCTGGACCTGTGAATACATGCAAATCATGTGAGTGTAAATGCTGTCCTCCTGATGGCTGACTGTCCTCTCGGATAGCACAATGAGTGGATGGAGGCTGGTTGTAATATTGGATGGGTTAGTGTCATGGAAAATAGGAAAGGTTCTTCATGCTGGCTTGCTGTGTTCTATTTAGTTTTAAAAATTGTTTATTCGGACCCCCTTTCCCCCACCCCAATGTGAAATAAAAGGATATTACAGCCCAAACTACCACCTCTTTCATGATGGTCTTGAAATCCTCAGCTTCGAAACAATTCTCTCGGCCTTCATCTTCTTGGCACACCACATCAGCAGGTAAATCAGTTGTAACTATTACTTCAGGAACTTGCGATGTTGACATCTCCCCTGTTGCCTCATCTCTGGCTGCCTCTGGTACTGCAACTGATACAAATGTGTAAGCAAACATAAAAATAATCAAGTCCTATTATAGAAAATATGTCTACAGGTAGGCGCGATAGTTGATAGGTAAATCGTTTGAGTAGTAACTGTAAAGTGAGAAGAACCGGTTCAATTCCCACTAAGAGGAGAAATTTTCCAGCGGTGCGTCGCAGCACACCAAGCTGTAAATTAGTACAGGGTTTCCCTGGGGTCTAAGGTGGTAGAGTGTAGTACTGACAACTCTGAATCACCTTGTATCATGGTCAAAGAAACAGAGGAACATTTCCTTCCTCTGCTGCATTTGCCTCTACTGCATTTGCCTCTGCTGCATTTGCCTCTACTGCAATGCCCCCTACATGGGGACGGTGATTTCAGACATATTTTTCCGACTAGAGGTATCATTGCAGTGTAAACGATAGTTTCCCAGCATACCTTCCATATTAAGCACTGTTGTAAGGTGCCTACTTGACTGAGGGTTCTAGCTGCAATATGACAGATGAATGCTGAAATTATTTCTCCTACTCCTCCTAAGGAGTAAACATTTCCCCAATTACAGTGGACATGTGCCTCCCCATAAGCTGTGCTCTAACTGCCCACCATGTACACCAAACCATGTGCACTATTATGAAATAACCACAAGAGGGAGGGTTTTCTCCTTTTTTTAAAATTTACACACCCACGATACGTTTTTGATTATTTAGGCCATTGCTGAACATTGAATCCCATCCACCACTGCAATGGATGCCATTTATATTCAAATATTATGAAAAGGGACACTGACATTGAATAGTGTTAATTTAACAAATTCTAGCATAAGTTTCTGAACTGGCCTACGATAATCTGTTAGAATTTATGTAGTCAGCCAGGTACATACTAATCAGACCAGTAAATCCAAGCAGGTCTGCCTTTGCAAATGCTTCCAGATAAATTTTGTGATATTTTAGCATCAGGAATTCAGGATCAATCAAATATGGCAGTGCCAATATGAACTCAGGGGGGACAGACCAGTAGTAAAATATTCCATGTTCTTGTGACCCTCTGTTTCTGTCTAAAGTGCACTATTGCACAGAGGAAGATTGGCTGGACAGATCATTCCATGCACACCTTGGCATCACCATATAGCTACAGTAGTTGCTGACCACCAAGGCGGAGTTATAACACACTCTCACTTGGTATATTAGCTGCATGTGTTCGCTTCATTATGTGGCTCAATAATTTACAATACTCAAATACTATAGCTATTTTTTATACGACAGCAGCTACATCAATTAAAGCATATGAGCAACTTCAGTATTAGAGTTACTTCTAAAAAACAACAACAACCAATTAATGGCTAAAAATTTTTTTTTTTTAATGAAAAAAATGTCAAACTCTGCTGGGTTAGGAAAAATGAGATGCCAAACATGACTGCATGATAATTGCTAAATATGCTGTGCTTTGCACTTCAATGATTAGAGGGTATGAAAATGATGGTTACTTCTCTTTAATGCATGCAAACCTTTATCAGCTAGCTACCCAATCAATGCTTGACAGAAGGAAAAGAAATGTTTTTAAATTAATCACGTGGACATAAAATGCTGCAATTCCTTACAACATTTGAGAGCAACAATGATTGTTTTATTTTTGGGGCATGAGATGTAGTCTCCTATATAAATTGAACACAGGAGACTAAACCCCTGGTAGCTGATCTGTGCATGTGTATCTTCCTTCTTACCTGAGTCTTGGACATTTGTGGGAGTGACCTTGTACTCCTGCATACCTTCCTCCCTTGAGGGTTGGCCATCCCGAGCCATTAATGCCAGCTTGGACTGGAATAAGGGTCTGGCCAATCTGCAGAGTGCAGTCACATTGCACAAGTAAACACGGATATTTCAACTGGTGAATGGATGAACCCCTTAATGTCTTAGGTATCTCTTCAATTAAATTCCAATTATGACAATTATTATCACTATAGACAAACAAACAGAAAGACAGACAAAAATTTGAAGTGGGGGTGCTTGAGAGTGTAGTTTAATGCTGGAAGCTGGGTAGGGGGGGGGGGGGGTGGGGTGGGGTGGTTGTGTTAAGGTTAATTTCAATTTATGACAATCCAATGATTAGTAGTGTTTGCAAGCTGTCTGTAGTGTGTACTTGTTGATGTATCGTTTATGTATCTGCTTGCATTTGATTGGTGGAGCCATGTTGTTGAAGAGCTGTATCATCACTTTTGTTGATAAATAGAAATTCAGTATCTATCTTTGTTAGCAATGAATAGTGTCTATTGGATTCTAGCATCAGAATTAAAAGTTCCATCTCCATAATTCTACTACCCATGTTCCAATAGTGAGCATACATGCAACTACACAACTGCTAGCACAGCTTTTAGTTCCTCCATGTGGGCAGGCATAAGTGTAGGTATTGCACAGTGTGATAGTTATCGCACACCATGATGGTTGTGTTCACCAATTAGACAAACAATAAATACAACACTATTAACCACAACCACTTAGTAGTTACACCTTCCCAATAAACAGACCGACATATATATATATATATATATATAGCGTTCTTGGTCCTAATAACATACACTAATTGTGATACACTGATTGATACCAATAATTACAATAATTTTTTCTATAATTATTTAATCAAAATGTATTTTTGTTATCCCACTCCCCCTTGCACCTTGCACTATATGGTCCTTTGATATCACATGTGTCTTCCTTGTCCTCTGTGTCCACACAGCTTGTTGTCATCTGAGGAGGGATGTAGTGGGGGAAGAGGTGGGCCTGGACTGTGGAGGGTGGGAGGCTCAGCTTGGGAGGGGCAGGGGCCCACAACAGACTGCACAACATAAAATATACACAAACATATACTGACCTTATCAATCATGGAGTTAGAAACTATCCTTTCAAATATGATTTTATTATAAGCTTGTCGTGAAAGGATGGTGTTAGGTTATCAAATAAGAACACATAGGATTTCTAGTGTGAGCAATAACATTACATTGGGTGCAGTTGCATCATATGTAATAATGATTAGCATATGCTGACTAATAAGTGCTAGAAAGAGATCATTACTTTTAGTGATCACTACTTAATTGGATGGGGGAAGTTAACATCATGCATATAGCCAGGGGCTGAAGCAAATGCAGGGCTCTATGTATGTAGTGTTTGATGCAACACTTACACTGCTGATTTCTTCAGTATATTAGCCTTAAACAAAGTTGGACTGATAGCTCCTCTCTCTGTCACATTATTCTTTCCGCCACTTAGTAACTTATTTTTATCTTCCTCCATCTTGAACTTCACCTTTTTTCCATTGCCTTCTTCCTTCACACCAATCTTCGGTGATACCTTCACAGATATCAGTGAGGAACTAACATTCTTTGAATCAACATTCATCCTCAACCTCTGACTTTGTTCAGTTCTAACTATGTCTATGGGAGTGTTTGTTACATCATCAAGCGTGGTGTTGTGTGGAACATCTCGGTCTCCATCAGAATGAGAATCAGAAGCCACTGGGCAGACCATCATCTGTGGACCAGACTTTTCTTTATTCTTAGGTTTTCCATCTCCTGCACCAAAATCTTTCCAATCTGTCCACATTTGGTCATCTTTTTCAGCAATGCTACTTTCCTTCCCTGAATTTTGTTCGTACATTTCCATCATCTCCCTCAAATAGGTGTGCGTTAAATAAGGATTACGGTTTGCATGGGTCAGTTTTGACAATGTTCTCATTGGAGCAGAGAGCAGAGGACCAGGAGTTGAGGTGCAGAAGTGGTGGATGCTTGGATGAGGAATACTGTGCTCTGGAGTTGTGGGGCCCCGCCAGGTGGAGAGAAAGAGTGCCTTGGGTAGCCTGAATGTTCCTTTTCCTCCATCTGATGCAGAGCTAGAGGCTTGTAGCTGGCAGTGTTCTTTCTTCCTTGCAGTGGAGATAGTGGCTTTTGTGCCACTCATGTTTAGTATATCCTCCATTTTGACAGGCCCATCAGAGAAAGCTAAGAACTCCTGAAAATTATCATGAGTGAGTAGTTACTTCATATATCAAGATGCAATTATGACCAGCACATATATGATAATGTCATATAGCACGTAAAGCTATTGACATTCACTAGAATTTTTATATATAAAATAATTTTCATTGGTTATTGCACCTGCAAGTCAAACACACTAACACAGCAACAAGAACAACAACAAAAACAACAACAAATGCACTCACATTCAAACACACATGTACACACAACTCAATATCGCAGACACTGGTCATGATTACTAGATTGAATAATAGCATATCAAAATGAAGTCCTCCTATGCTTAACCAATATCCAATAAACCACGCATGCACAGACTTTGAACTAGTTCATTCTAACTTGTGTGGGGATAGACCAAATGATTCCCATGCCCCTATATGCCACATGCCTGCACACTAATTATACTCACGGCCAGTGTGTCCTGAGGAACGTCCTGCTTCCCCTGCAAAAGGTTGTCCATGGCTCTCCCCATGTCCCAGGACATGGCCGCCTCCACTGTTGACTCATGGGTAGCAACACCAACCACCACACCTTCTGAACCAGTTGCTTCCATACTGGATGCTGACACAGACTCAGGACTACCATATTTGGGGTTTTTATCAGATTTTGATCTATGTGATTTCATGTTGGTCGGTGATTCTATTTCAATATGTTCTTCCAGTCTGAATGCTAAGTCAGTCTCAAGCTTGAGGTTTCCAGATTCATGGGACATATGCCCATGCATGTCTTGATCTCTGGAACTAGTACCAGTAGCTGCCTGGTCACTGTATGACTGCCTCAGTTCAGACAATGTGACAATATCTGTTTTTTCATGCCCGTCTCCAGAATTCTGCCATACATGGTTCAGCCCATCATCCTTTCTTGAAGCTGTACTCTCTATATCAGTGGGTGCACCCAATTGGAGTGGTACATCACCATCCATTCCATCAGCTGCTACTCCGAAATAAGAATCTTTATCAATGGAATCTTCTGTTGAGGAAGATTCAGAATATTTATCGACTCCATTTTTTTTCTCCTCCCCTACCTCTTCTTTTTCTTCAACTCCTCTACCCCTTTCCTCCTGTTTCTTCCTTCCATCACATCCAGACAAAGTATCATCATCAGGCTCTTGCTTGGTGACAGAGGAACAGACTAAATGTGAAGCACCATCCCCAGCCAACACCTGTGGGTGCACGGCTTGCTGTGAGATCAGTTTCAAATCATTGTCTGAAGATACAGAGTCACTACCAGTATCTTGTATTGGGCTGTCTCTGCAATCAATGCATGGCTGGTTGTTTGATTCAGAAAGGAGGCTATTTGGCTCACTCTGTAGCTGTGAGGCATGTGGATATGATGGAGTGCTATCCAAATGAGAAAGGGGCTTCATATCCGGATGAGAAGCCATGATTTCCTGAAATGAAGGTAACTTTTCTGAGAGAGTGTCTGGTATTAGTGGATGCGAGGCAGGTGTGTCATATGGGAGTGGTGAGGGTGACACCTTGGACTCCATGGGAGTCTGTGAAGATGGTAGGCCAGAACTTGATGAGCAAGGAGAAGATGATGTTGAAGACAGTGACCTCGAAGTTGGAAGGGTGTGGGAGCTCTCTGATAGTGAAGGGGCTGTGATTTTGGGTGGGGACAATATTGGTGAGTGAGAATCCCTAGTTACATATTCGGATTTGACAGGTACATTGGAATTTTTTCTGGAAGTTTTGACCTGCCTGGTAGCTGCTTTGGTTGTCACTTTATACTTGTCATTTACTTTCTCTCGTTCAGTGAGAGTCACTGGGACTGTCGTATCAAGGGATCTTGTGATTGCATATTTGAATTTATGCAGTTCATTGCTGGTTTTTTTCTGAGGAGAGATTTTCTTTCTTTCACCCTTGTAATCTTGTGTCTTCCTGGTGGGATTTGCTATCACTTTAGCCACCACTGTTGCCTCTTTCAAGTGACTGGTACTTTCTGGCTTGGGCTAGAATGTCATTAATGAAAGAAATAGTGCTTTTATAATTTTGAATAAATAATTGCCCCCTCATTCTTTCACACTCATGCACACACTTCACTCTCAGGTAGTAAATGCACCTTCGCTATATGTTTTTTCATTCAATAAACCTCTACCTTCCCCCCCCCCCCTCCCCAATTAAAAAAAACAACAAAACAACAACAGCAACATACGAACACATTCCTTACAGGTGCTGGGATTGAATATAAGTTTAGATATGAAAATTAATTGAGGAATATTGGAATCCCATGTGATTTTAACTGCATACTATACTCTACTTCTGCATTACTTGAAGCTTTAAAATAAATAAAATATTTCTTTAATTTTTGTTGTTGTTGTTTTTTTGCTCCTAAATTGGTCAAAATTAGGTGTTGGAGAATTTTTATTAATTCAATATATAGAATGGGTTATATTTTAATTAATACCAACATTTATGTTGCAAAGTATTTTCTGGAATTCTCTATATTGCATAAAATAAAATGATGTGATCTTTATCTGACAAAAAGTTGATCTTTATCTGAATTTAGGTAATCCATCCCACCAACCACTCTAAATTCTTAACACTGGATTGAACACAGTGCACCAGAAACAAAATGTGAAGTTCTTTTGGTTATTGTAATCTGAAAGTTTCTAAAAAAAAATTTTAAAACCCCAAAAAGTTCCAAAACCTGATCTACAATATGACCAAAAAAATTCTAGGAAGAAAAACAAACCTGAAAGACATTCCTTAGCAAGAATGTTTCACAAGAAATAAAGACTATTCTAACATTTGATAATCTTCCTTGACATTATTTTAGACATCCTTGATCCAAACAAAAAACATGGAATCTAAGTTGTTATTATTATTTTCTTTTGGGGTGGGGGGGGGGGGGGGGGGGGGGGGGTGAGGGGAAAGGGCATTTATTATTTTATTATTATTCATTAGGCTCCCAGTTGATTCAGAGTTAGTATCATCTAGTACAGTAAAATTAGGCAAAAATACCTTCTTTTTTTTTTCTTTTTTTTTCTTTTTGAAGTATATAACTAGCTGAAATATTGATTTTTTTTTTTTAAGTTTGCACTCCATTATAGGCACAATTCTTTGTACCATTTCAATATATAAAAGCCACTATACAACATCAGATTATTGGGGTACAACAAATTAATATTATTTCAAAAAAAAATTATAATTCCCTTACCATCCTCCTTATGGTTTCCTTCTCCTTTTCCACCAGCACCCGGTTATTCCTACTGGTCGAACACTTCCCTACCAGTTTTCTACAACTAAATAATTGTGAGTGAGTCTAATTCAACCTCCATGCAGCACTAAATCCATGGCTTTATTGTAGCTGGGTAAGATTAACAGGAGTACTGTTAAAGTATAGTCATTTATCTACACAGTTAAAGAACGTCATCCGTAGCAGCACCTTCAGTTTGTTACCCTGGCAACGGTAGATATTTTTATCTAGGCCCACCCACTCAATTAACCCCCACCCACCCCCAACCAAGTTTCTTTTTCATGATTTTTTAAATTCTTTATTCACGTGTGCTTTCAACGACTACCGTCGCAACTCAATCATGGGGTTGGTGTCCAATATGTACGAAAAGAATCTTCTCTACCAGCAGCTGAACGTCAAGTATGGCATCCTCAGATATGTTCACTTAAAGATTGGGGAAAGCCATAATTTTATGATAAGCAAAACTACACTTTTCACCACCTTATTCACTCTAATCTTCATGCTGGACTTCTTGCTGGGTGCTCTAGCCTCTGCAGTTATTCTCCTCAACCCTGGCATCAAAGAGGAAATAAGATACTTCTTATCATTATATACCATTACAATGCTCAACTGGATTGAAGAATACATCAACTGGCTCATGGGTGTACCCTGGGGCATTAAATTGAACACTCCTGTCAATCAATTCCTAGGAAGTCACTATTTATACATCCTAGATTTATGGAAATTTTTTTATTCAGAATTTATTGGTGTTTACATGTCTCTTATTGTGAACCTGCTCGTGATGTTGCTTCCTTTTGGGATCACACTTAGTGTAACAGCCTTGCATGATTTTCTCAAATTTCTCAACCTTTGTCTGATCTGTTTCTTCGTCATATCTCAACGAATCTCAATATTACAAATATCAGCCCTTAAGTCTCTCGGGCGACTCTTTATGGGGAAGAAGTGGAATATTCTCAAGGATAGAATTGACACCTGCCAATATGGCATCAGCCAACTATTGGTTGGTACAATCATATTCACGATTCTCCTCTTTCTTCTTCCAACTACAGGCATGTATACTTTGGTTTTCCTTTATCTTAGACTTGTTCAGTTTGCTGTGCAGTTTGTCCTCCGGATCAGTGTGGTGTTTGTCAACAAGCTAACAGTAATGCTTGTTTCAAGTCTTCATTCCTGCCTGTTGGATCAGCCAATCACAAAGACAAAAGTGCTCATAAGAGGAGTAGATCCTGTTATCTATGCAAGGACAGAGGTTGAGCACTCTTTCAAAGTAGTTGAAGGGGCAAACTGCAAGTTGGAGTTATTTTCATTTAATGAAAGGGAAGTGTCAATCCAATGGAATGGCAAAGAGTACTCACTGCAGGAAATGAGAGAGATTTCAGAGAATGTCCGGACAGATGACATAGCCAGGCAGTTGGACCCTAAATGTGATTCTGTATGTACTGATGTAGTGGAGAGAAGAATTAGAAACCACTCCATGCTGCATTGGTTTTGGACTTTGCCACCAAAATAGATCCACAGTTTTGTATAATGTAATTTTTTTTATATATATAAAAGTGTTATGTCGTGGTTTAGTGTCTCTCTAAACATGGTTTAGAACCAAGTGTATAAATAATGGGTAGAATAGATAGTTTCACTGTATATAATCTGTTAACTTATTGGGTCGAGATTTATTATTTGTGAATGGTATTAGCGTAATCTATGAATTCATAGATTATTGCCAAGCTATGGAGATTAAATGTGCAGATTCTGTATATTATTAAGAACAAAAGATATTCCTTTTGCACTATTGGTTTATCTTTTGTTTTCATACTCAAGTTCAAAGTGATGAACTACAGTCTTCATACTGACAGTGAAAAAAAAATTTTTTTTTTCCATTTCATTTCTTTTTTTGTGGTTACAGCAGAAGCACCAACTTTGCCTGGGATTCAAAGGCATGCTTGTTCAGCTGCTCTGTATTCTTTTGACCTTGTAGAGTATGCATCTCTGCTAGTAGGAAAATTGACTGCTGTTGAGTTGCTATGTAACATCCATCTTGAGTAGGGACAATAACAGTTGTTGTTTTTTTGGTTGAACATTGTATTTCTGTAGCAACCTTACTTTCTGGGTGTGGGAATATTCACAGTGAGAACTGAACCACTGCTAGTGCTGAAGAGTAGTTGTGAAGTCACCATTCCCTGACAGCATTATCATTCCCTCCCATTCTACTGGGGTCTGTCCAAGCTTTACCTGTTAGCAAGTCCATGATAAGCAAATATAAAGAAACACTACCAAGCAGTAATGTACTGGTAGAGTTGATAGATAATATCTGTTAGACAAAGATAGATGATAGAAATAAAATTAAAGTTTCCTTTGTATGCCATTAGCATTAGCTACTTATATATACATTTGCCCAAACCTTTTATATAGCTTACCAGTAACCAGGGTTATATTAGAGATTGGATCCCTAAATTTTGGAAACCTAAGCTCAAGGGTCCCCCAAAGGTATATGATAAATTAACTAGTGCATATAGTAAGTTGAGCAATTGTCAGCATAAAACTTATAAGAAGCCACTCAAAACACCAATCTAGACTTCCTAGAATCATTAAATAACAGGAGCTCATGAGTAAGCAGGCATGCAACTGGTTGAACACAGATGATTTTTGTTTTAGAAGCATTGTGTAATGCTGAAAGGAAGATTGCCAACAATCAGATTCATAATGAAATGAACAAAGTTTGCTGTTCACTTACCTAACCAGAGCTGTAAATCATTGTTGTAGACAATTTTCACTCACTAGCTTTATATCATCACTTGGTGATGAAATGTTTTGAAAGTCACTTCATTCAGTTGTTTTTTGTTGTTGTCATTGTGCGTGTGTGTTGTGTGCATGCTTGTGATTAGTAACAATGACCAAAGGTAACAAAAGAAGTAACCCGTTCATTTAGCCTAACAAACCCGTGAATGTCAGTAGTTGGTGCCCTTGTGAACTCACCTGGTTATTGTTGGTGTAATTAGATTAATAGTGTGGCTTGTAACACAGCTCTCATGCATGAAGAAGTTGCTTCTTGTCCCCCCTCCAGATTCATTCCAGGATTGTAACATAGCCAGGTTACTCCAGGGTCAGAGTTGTGTATGCAGATAAGTTCAGGTCTCTAGTAGGTCCAGAAGTACAGCGAAGTACCCCTGAGGCCCTGGTGGTAAATATTTTAGCTCTTATGAGAGCAAGCTAGTCAGGCTTAGAAAATGTACTGTGGGATCAGTTCTTTCACATCCACAGCCTGTCCACAATAACAATTTTTCTTAAGTGGGAAAAAGTTCCTAGAATTGCCATATGAGCCCCCTAAGATTCAAAAATTAAAAAACAAAACAAAACAACTTATTACATACTTGATCACTCAAATGACCACAGAGCCACACTTATTTTTTATTACAGAGTAATAAGTCAATTACAACATATTTCTAGCAGAAAACTGATTTTTTTCTTCAAAAGGTTTAGTCCCTCATATGGTCTATACAATTATTGACTAGAACGGCAAACCTTGAAACAGATTCCATTGAGTTCAAACAGATATATACACACCACACACACATCACACTTTAATCTGGTGGGTGTGTGCAGTTTCTTGGATACTGTGTGGAACTTTGAAAAGATGTTTCTAAAAACCAATTCTAAGTTGAAATCAAATATTTTATTTAAATTGGGGGGGGGGGGGGGGGTGAGGGTTTCAAAAGTAATTAAAATAGTCCTAATTGAATTACAGTAATCTTAATTGGTATTTCAATTACTTATCAGATTGTGTAATTGTTAGTCAATTACCAAATAAAAACAAAAGAAAGAAAATTATTGACCAAGTGTGCAAATGTCCATCATGAAAATTAAGTATACATGTGTGGTGAAGTCAACAAAGTAAAAACAACAACATATAATAAGTGTTGCCTGTGGGTGTCGGCTAGGCTGGGTGCTTGTACAGAATGGAATCAAATTTGTACAGAATGGAATTAAATTAGTACAGAATGGAATTAAATTTGTACAGAGTAGAAACCTCCTTTCTTTTCCACCTCCTCTGCTCAATTGCTAATGCACATTTAGTATCATCATGGAGTTAATCTGATCAGTAAATATGTGCAGTCCTATCAAATAGCTTAATACGAAATAATTTCAGTATCACTTGTGAATAAAATGCCATTTTTCCAGCCCATTGCCACGTCTTACAGTATAAAGTGTGTGGTGTGTGTGTCAGCATATTAATCTGACTGAAATATTATGGAATCTATTAAAACTTTCGTGTTATATGTCACCATTTATATTCAAATAGAACAAGCAGCTGTGAAGAACAAAGAAGGTACAAAACACTAAACAGTACATACACTACAATAGATTTGGTGTGTTAATTCTTCTGAAAATAAATTTGCAGATACTATACAAGAGTTAAATAGGAAAGAATTATGCCAACATCAGGAGAAAAAAAAAAAAAAAAAACAAAAAACAAAAACAAAAAAAAAACAAAAAACAACTAAAAAGCATTGTGTATTAGAACTAAAAAAGTTGAATTAAATTTCGCTGAAGTCATAAATAGTTGAAAAAAGTAGGAAAAAAGAAAGGACAGGAAGGTAAGTCAGTCATTATGTGCAGCTTGAGCCTGCAATTCTTTCAACTTCTCTTTGGGCACTGTGAACACAAACACTCCCAAAACATCACGGAAGTCGAAGCAAAGTTCAATGAGGAAAACAGAGATATCATAGATATTATACAGCTGTGTGTGTGCGTGTGTGAAGAGAAAGATAGATGAACGTAAAAGAGGAACAGATTATATATATATATATATATTTATACACACACTGGTTTAGTATAGCAATATAAAAGTTCATAACCATACAGGATCTGGACCTATTGGACCACCATGCCATTGATTATTATAACTTCAAAGCAAAGCCAAAAAAAAAAAAAAAAAAAAAAAAAAAAAAAAAAAAAAAAAAGAAAAGAAAGAAAGAAAAATAAAGTTGACTATCAATCAGTCCTAAAAACAAGGAGCTTGAAGCATTTCCCCATGATACAGGCATACATGCATATATCTCTGTTTTCTGGTATAATCCCCCAAAAGTCCAATATATGGAACTTTAGTTAATATGTATGATTCCATAATGACCATTGAATATGAACTTGAGCTATTTCATTGCACATATATGGAAATAAATAAATATTTATATAAATATTGACAACAGTCATAACAAAACAGTAATGATGATTTAAATGATAATGCAAATAAAACCACTAGACATCTCTGCATATAAATTAATAATAAAAGAAGTATTGCTAGAAGAGATGGTAACAGTATAAGATTCAAACTATTCTTAGATTAGGGAGAGATGTAGGGTGGGTGTTGGGGAGAGGTGTAGGGTGGGTGTTGGGGAGAGGTGTAGGGTGGATTAGGGAGAGGTGTAGGGTGGGATTAGGGAGAGGTGTAGGGTGGGTGTTGGGGAGAGGTGTAGGGTGGGTGTTGGGGAGAGGTGTAGGGTGGGATTAGGGAAAGTGAGGATTAGGGAGAGGCGTAAGGTGGGGATTAGGAAGGTGTAGGGTGGGGATTAGGGAGAGGTGTAGGGTGGGGATTGGAGTGGAGATAAGGGAGAGCTGTAGGGTGGGGATTGGGGTAGGGATTAGGATAAGTGGAGGGTGGGAATTGGGGTGGTGATTAGGGAGATATGTAGGGTGGGGATTGGGGAGGGGATTGGGGTGAGGATTAGGAAGAGGTATAGAGTGGGGATTGGGGAGGGAATTGGGATCAAACATTTGATTCTTCTTCCTCCACTTCTTCACAAGATTGTCACAAGATTTTCATTTCAGCAGATATGTTATAAACTCTTCTGGTCATCACTTTAAAAAGTGGGCAGTTTCAACAATACTGGGAAAACTATTGCAGCACCAATAGCTTACTCATAACAGATCTGTGACCCTAAACAATGTTCCCATGAATGCAATATCAACTTTAAAGTACCACACCTATATCCTCAGTTATTCTCATCCCCCCCTTTCGTGGTATGGTGTATAGCGAATCTTAGGGAAGATGAAGACTCACCGCTATTGCCAAGAGGAGATAGAACTCTGAAAATGGTGTGGATAAGAAGTGTCGGAGGTAAACATTGAGACAGGCCAAGAGAGGCCCCAGCATGATAGAGTCCAAAAGTGGGTAAGGTGTCTTTGTCATCCCAGCAATCTAAATCAGTCATTAATTAGACATGTCAGAGCAAGAATGTATGGAATATGATCAAATAAAATACTAAATACTAAAACAGAAGTAGATTACCAGACCTCATTCAATAGCATCACAAATTTGTGCACAAAGAAGCCAAAGTTTGATTCCAATGCTACCACCACCTCTGAAATTTGTCCGAAAAAACTAAACACCCTAAACACAGATTTCCAATATTTTCTGCATTTCTTTATTGACCAAGCAGCTGCTTCTCTAATTCCCTATGCTACATCCTAACCATCATATTGACGACGCCCTTTGACATCGGGGCGAAGAAAGCAGTGATGAAGAGTACAGAGTGGTGAAGGTGAATGCTGGATGGTGAGTAGTGGCAGTAGAGGGATGCAAGCCCAATGGAGACTAGAGGAGTGATTATAGGAGAGACCACACTGGTGCCCTGAGGGGATGCAAAGGACGAGAAGCATGTAATACACTTCAACACATGATGCAACAAATGTGCACCATAATACAAGTCAATTAACTGTAGTCAGTGGTGGTGGTGGTGGTGGTGGTGGTGGTGGTGGTGGTGGTGGTGTGTGCATGCATACAAGTAGGTATGTCAAGGTGGCAATAAATAGAGTCACATGTGATAAGTTTGAAGGAAAAAAAAGTCCAAAAGATTTGATAAACAATCTTTAGTGTTAGATCAAGCAAGGTTATGTTTAAGTTAACATGGTTCTTCCACAAGCAAAATGAAAGAGAATACACACTAAAACAATATCAAAAGGCCACAAGCAAAATGAAAGAGAATACACACTAAAACAATATCAAAAGGTAAGTCCAGAACATGACTAGGGCTGGAGGCTACAGCTAGGGTTGTGGTTAAGTAAGGGCTAGGGCTAACATGAGTCCACACAGCCACTACAACTTTACAACATGTCTGGTCCACCACCAGACATGTAGCTGTCCTATTGTGCACAACTTTGCTTGAGAAATCTTCACAACATCTCCCACTCTCTGTACATCTACCCTGTCCTGTAACTTGTAATGTACATAACCACAATATAACACACACACACACCTTCTCTGGGGTATGCTTTAACTCACTGCCAGAGTGGATCCATTCTTGCCGACTCCTCGTGTGAGACAAACGTGATATGCTGAAAGGAGATTCATGGTGCTAATGGAAAGGGTCCCTATAGCAGCGATGTAGTTCAATGGGTAGTGGATCCCAAGAAACGCAAACACCTGTTGAGATAATGCCAACAATTTTAATAATATACTAATAATTTTAAAAATATTGTCTCTCTGTAAATAATTGAACATAATTTTGCAATAGCAATGACAGTTTTCTCCCTCTGTGTATATTTGAACTCCTAGTCACTAAATTTGAACTCTAACCCTTGCAGTGTATGTTCCTAGTGACATAAGAGTGAGTATAAAAGTCACACCCCCTCCTCCTGCACTACAGAATGTTATAACAACCTCCGCAGGTGTCAGTCTTGGAATACTACCAATATTGCAGAGTCAGCAAATTATACAGTCTTGTGCACATATTTCTGTAGTATTTCTACGATAGCCTATCCACGTTTAGTTTATTGGCTGCAGAGAGAGGTGCTCCAATACAAGACAACCATTACCTTCTACATATTAATAAAATTAAATAATTGTGGTTTAAGGTAGGAGTGGCAATTACCCACCAAATTAAGCCAGATAATATACATTGGAAACAAAAGAAGGGGAAAAAAAAAAAAAAAAAAAAAAAAAAATATATATATATATATATATATATATATATATATATACACAAAAACTACTTCCATTCCTTGAGCAACAATTTGTGCAACACTCAAGAATGTAACGTAGTTGCATCAACTAACATACTAGCATAGCAACTGCAATAAACTGAACACTTGGCATCATTGCTCATTGGCCCATGGCTCATTATTCCTGCAGATCAAGCAATGTGTCAGCTTTTGATATGTGATATGCAGCTAGATCTTCGCTCCTTCATTGGAGAGCTCCAGGAACAGCAGAGGAAGGAAGACCCTCATTTTTTTTTTAATCTCAGCCATCACACAGATCCAGTGAGTCAGACCACTAAAATATTGATTAGAAATTTAGTAAATGTTCTTCTGCAATGGCTTCAGTTCAGGAATGTAAACAGAGAGTTCCATCTTCAATGTCCCTCTCCTCTAATAGCAGGCAAGCAGCTCCTAGGGCAGCTGCAATATCTACTCCACCATGTTTATACGTTATCGGAAGAGTATGACAAGGGGGAAATGTATGAGGATCACCACCCATCTTGAGGCCGATTAGAGGTAACATATATAATGATCCTTACCGATTTAAACAGGAATTAATCAAGCAGGGAAAAAAATTCAGATGGTGTACTCAGCTTATTTCTAAATAATGGAGGGTAAATATCAGTAGGGTCTCACTACTCAGGGGTAACTTGGGAGGGGAAGGGAGGAGTGGGGAGGGGGAAGAGAATGATTCAAAAAAAAAAAAAATAGATACAAACGTAGCTAAACATATCGACATACATGAGAGTGCCATATTTCTGGTCCAAAGAAGAATGCCATGAGACAACAGGACATTTGTGCAATCAGAGCCTCTCCAATGTCGATGCTACACAACGAGACAGAACATGCAAGTCACCTACATAATGGGTTTCACCACTCAGTAGACCCTTTACCTAATGGCAATTCAGGCCCCAACATAGAGAAAATATTAATATTATATTGAGAAGGTGCGGTCTGCAACATGCTCCTCTGGAAAATTGTTTGCATTGTAAAGATATAACAGGGAATTTCCTTAATCTATAAATAACCTTTCTCCCTAGCACAATCAAAATTCTGTTTGATCAATAATACACAAGTCCAGCTACAATATGAGCAGCTGTTGAAAACACTTAAAAATAAGTAGTTTTATTTTGTTATTATGAACAGAGCAGAAGTCCAATGGAGGGCAGAGAGGAAGAAAGCTCCATATTTTCAATGAAAAACAAATGGAAGACAATAAAAACAAAAACGGAGTATAATTTTAAAAACATGTAAAGGGGCGGGATTAAATGAAATGCCAGAAGAAAAAAAAGTGATGATCTGAAAATTATAAATGGAAGAAAAAAACCCACCCCTCCTTTCCAGTTTTGCTTCATCTAGTCCCCACAGAATTAAACTGGATTTGCTTTCTTCACCCACTGAGTGCGTATTGTAACAGAACAATAAATATCAACAGCCCATAGAGATGATAGCCATGTCATTTATAGCCGTCATCATGATATAACGGGGGTCTATCACACATGGTACAGGGCCTTTCCCCCCTTATTATTATTAAAGTGCAATACCTCTTGAAAAACAGAGTGCCACAGACATAAGTCTGCCAGTGGTAGGTATAATTGAGCTGGATCACCAAGATGACCAAAGGAAACATAAGATACGGAAACTTGATAAGCCCGTTGACACAAACTGCTGACACAGCGTACAGAAATGTGGCCCAGACATCACAGCCATGGTCAAATAACTCCCCAAGGGCCGAAGAGGTGCCTGTCCGTCTAGCCTGCTTTCCATCACATCCGTCGAGAGTTTGATACATGAAGATGCCGATAGCACACACCAAGTATGTCCATCGAGGAGCCTTGAGAAATTTAAGTAAAAACCAAAAAAACAAACAAACAAAAAAAAACATAATTGATTTGAAAAGCTCCACTCAATAATAATCAGGCATCATGTGATGCGACACTGTGTAATGCAAGGAATATGTACTTACTCCAACAAGGTAAGGTTATCACACAGACAAATAAAAATAAAAGAAGTAGTGCTCTCCAATATCGACCATGTCTTGTGTTTCATGCAAGAGTTCATGAACCACCAGGAAGGCATTGCCTCAGGCAAGGCATAAGAAATACTTTAAAAACCTTTTTCTTTCCTTGTGTGGCTTTAAGTGGCTCCTTTCATGGCAATAAGATTACTAGGATAAACACAGATTACTAGGAGTGACACCAAGATTACTAGGAGGGACACCAAGATTACTAGGAGGGACACCAAGATTACTATGAGAGAGCTACCTAGATTACTAGGATACCTAAATTACTAGGGGACACCTAGATTACTAGAAGGGCTACCTTGTTATTAGGGGGCTAACTAGATTACTAGGAGGGATACCTACATTACTAGAAAGACCCCAATATTACAGAGAACACCTACATTACTAGGAGGTATACTTAGATTACTAGGAGGGAGGTATACTTAGATTACTAGGAGGGAGGTATACTTAGATTACTAGGGTCACCTGTATTAATAGGAGAGACACCTAGATTACTAGGAGAAACACTCAAGATTTCTAGGAGGGATGCCTAGATTACTAGGGGTCACATGGATTAGTGGAGGGATATCTAGATTACTAGAAGGGGCACATAGATTACTAGGAGAGACGCCTACATTACTAGGAAGGTCACCTAGACTACCAAGAAAGATAGACATCACAATCTTCCAACCGTACACTTATCGTCTCTGTTTTTTTTTGTCTAAGAGAGAGCAAAGGTTAGCAAGTGTTGTATGGAAATGTTTCCCTTCAAAAGTCAAGTATTCAGTACAGTATTTCACACACTGTGGGAGATCCAAGTTCACAGAAAAACTCATCACTCCTCTATAACAACTACAACAACCTTACAGTGCCTTCGCAGTTGAGGTCTTGAAGGAGAAGACAGAGAGTTGTGCAGACAGTGATGATGAAGCCAATGAAGGTGACTGTGTTAGGGGCCAACCATAAGGGAAACTTCAGCGTTAGCCAGTCCCAAAAATGACGAAGAAAAATTGATTCTATCAGCGAGCAGCCCTCTGATTTATAGACGTGCTTCTTCAGCATTTCTCGTTGATATGATGTGAGGACCATCTTTGTAAATAATTTTAATTCGACCCTACAATGCAGGGAGATGACTAATAGATGAAATGCAACAAATAAACTGTTGTTGTTTGTTTTTGTTTTTTTAATTTTTAAATCACTATTGCTCATCTTTAATATTAACAGTTATGAAGTGCTCACCTCTACTGCACACACACACACTTAAATGTACACACACAATGTTGCACAAACCAGCACTGCTAATACTATCAAGTATAAGCGTAGCCACAAAATATGATTCAGATACAGAAGGGAGAGGGAAACAGTCCATAAGGTGTTATTCATTACATGAAAATACAAAATAAAGAGAGGTGATCGTACGTACAACTAATCACACATAGTGTACAGATGTTGCTATTGTATGCCCCATATCTGCCATGTCCTTTACCAAAGCATATCCATACTATACCCTTGAGTTCGAGCTAGTCACATGGTTATCATCTGATGCTAAAACTAAACTCATGGCAAGGGCTAGTCACATGGTCATCCTTGGGTACTTTGAGAGTGAAGGGAGGTATCCCGTGAGTGTAGTGTGTATTGCACTGTAACATCCATGGATTGCAGTGTGATATCCCCAGTAACATGGCCACCTCATTCCTGATTAAAGTGTGATATCCCCAGTAACATGGCCACCTCATTCCTGATTGAAGTGTGATATCCCCAGTAATATGGCCACCTCATTCCTGTATGGTAGGAGATTGACAATAACAGAGTCACCCTCTCTAGAGTGAAGACAATGCTGCCTGACAAAGGACAGCCTGTTCTGCCTCAGGAGGATGGTGGGATACTTGCTTCCACTATATCACTGTTTCCACATATGCACACATCAACAATGACCCAGTGTGAAGCACCATCAAAGAATACTTTCCATTTCCTTCTATTCTGAAGAGTTTCAAACCAAATAGTTTGGCAGTTATATGGCACTGAAGACTGGGCAAGTTTGATCTCAAGCCCATGAAGAGTTATAATTAAACTAAAGCCTAACCACACTGGATACCTACTTGGAACCAATTAGCAAATCTTGCTACAATAAAAACATTAAAGAGGGAAGTAAACTCTACACTTACCCAATAACACATGAATCTGGTTAAGCCAACTGTCTAATACTAAAATCTTTTTTCTAAAATCTTAATCTACAATTATGAAACCACTGTGCCTACAATTTGACACTTCCCAGACCTAACCATTGCAAATTATCCATTCAAATAGTTCCTACTTAATGCTTCTAAGATATTTTGGATAGGTAAGTCTGGCTGTTCAACAAATAGTAGAAAGTATCAAGTAATTTTATCAAATGCATAAACAAAAAGAACAACCCACAACTATAGATACACTTCCATGTGAATTTATGTACATTTTAATTAGCTGTCTCTAAGCTCAGCTAATATCAGTGCGTCTAATACACAAATTAAAAAGGTGTGTCCTTCTGCCACTCCTTCACACTAAATCTGTTTTTCCTGACATCAAGCTGCTAAAAAAATATTGTGAAGTAACCCTTGCTCCCACAGCACCCACTAACCTTAGATCAGACTAATCTTACCCCAGAGAATAAAACACAGGTAATTAAGGTTCCGTAATAGGCAGCGCAGTTAGGACAGAACACATTGATCAAGCCAGTATAATCAAACTAGCAATTGTTCATTCTGCGTTGTGTGTCGACCCTTTTCCTTTATGCTCTCTTCAGCTCAGCTCACCCCACCTCCTTTTGATCTCATCCCACAATTCTGCTGACTCAGAATGATTGGCGGGTGCTCAATGGCGGGAAATTCAACTCTTGAAGAGCAACTCTGGCTAAAAGGCGAGTGAACAGGCTGAGACAGAGTAGTGTACCGCCTGGTATGGGCTGGAGAATTATTTTTTTATGACATAATGGGTGCATAGAACTGAACACCTCTCCACTCGGAGGTTTCAGGTTATGTCTTCAGCTATATTTTGTAATTCCCAGCCATCCACCACCACCTCCATTTTTTTTTAAAAGGGGGGGGGGGGGGGGGGGAAGTGTGTTATCCAATATGTCATGTGCCTCAAATTAGACTTCCATAGCTAGATCCTGCTCAGCTGAAGTAAATTAAGGTTGACATGAAACCTTTTTATCAGCTCTGGGTCTTGTAGAATACTTTCTTATTTGATCAATTGTGTGTTCTGACAAGCCATAATCATTCGATTTGGTGGAATAATAAATTAAATGATATTTAACACTAAGGAAACACCACAGATTATGTTCTGTAACTAACTAAATGTGAATGTGGCCATTCATAGCATTATAATATAATTGTTCTATGCCTATAAGTAATTTGTTTGTTGGAGTCGTGAACTAGAATTGTCTTGCAAGGATGTTGGCAGCCTCAAATCTTTCAATTGGTTGGGAAATAATTGGTTGGGTAATAATTGGTTGCCATGGTTTTTTTGTTGCTGTTTCATACATTGGAATTTTCTTTAACAAGACTTCATCAGTGTTCTGAAAGCAGAAATATAAAAATTGCTCCATGGTGCTTTTACTTGTTCTAAAATCATACCTGGGTGTTCAATTTTGGTCATGCTTTGGTATGAGAAGCTGGAGAGCTCCTTGCCTCCTGTTTTGGTTATAATTTCTTAATGGCAAAGTCTATTTTTTATTTTCTGTTTGTGTGCAGATATTGGACATGGAGTGATACTCCACATGGCTACTTGGCTGTCTTTAATAGGGAAGTATGATATTGTATTTTGACTTTTGAAGTAAAAATACTAATATATTACTTCCCCCCCCCCCCCCCCCCCCAAAAGAGGTTATAAAAAAAAATTGAATCTCCGCTCTGGTTCTAGTGTCAACCACCTGTTATTCCAGTCTTATGCTGCTTTAAGTTCACACAGGTCACTCTTGTCCTCTGCTTGGATCAATCTGACTGCTTTGTTTAACTGTGTGTGTGTCTACTTTTGTTATTATCTTTCTAATCTATTAGTACAGACCACATACAAATAGCAAACAACATAACAAAACTTATAATTGCTGGAATCTGGGGTGACCAGAAATGTTATTAGCACTTGTAGAAAAATGGCTAACTTGCCAACTACAAGAGTAGCAGGTAGCTTACCAGAAACAAATATGCCAAGGTCTACCACAGCAGCTGTTCAGAGGGGTGGTCCAGAACTATTCTAACTTTGGACTACACAACCGCAATTGTTAATGGCATTCATGCATTCACACCATCTAATTGTTTATCCCTGTTCAGGTTGCTGTAATTCCTTTGCTCATAACCCAGCTTGTCTGCACAGAGTTGCTAAGACAACATGTTGGCAAATGTGCTTGTGCTGACCATGTTTGAAGCACCTGGGTATATTGGAAACATTTTTTCCTGTGTAAAATTTAAGTCATTTCACTCCTCTTGCTCAAACTGGAAGAACATTTTAACCTGCCCTAAGTTTGAGGGTATTGGTTGGCTGTAGTATACCAGACAACTGGCAATGTTGCATGTTAGGTCCAGCAGATGTCCACCCATGTACCTTCCATCTTCTGGAGCAACCTTCCAGGGTGCAGGTTTAAATTCATCTGAAATTTGAGGTGAAAACCTGATATTTCATTTCGACATTTACTTATTTTCAGGAAAAGGGGGTGGGGGGGGGGGGGGGAGGGGGGTTGATTATAAGCAAGGTAGATATGCTTCTCATAAACCTCTCTCAGTGTGCTAAATCTATGTCTTCATGGATGTTCTCTCGAAATGCAGCCACATTTGAAGGATTCCTGATGAAGAAATACCTTTCAGAGATGCACTCTCTCCTTACCCTCCCTGATCCTTCTCTGCACTACAGCATTGAGATATCGTAAGTAAAAATAGCAGCAATAATGATAAATAGTACACAGCACCAACTTAAAATCAACAAGAACAACAACAGTGCTCATCTAAATACATCCAGCCTTTGGAATTGGAATGTAATACAACATATTATATTCCTGACATTAAATGTACTATCATGTCTAATATTTCCATAACTTACTTGCAGATGCAGTTGTGAACATTGTAGTAAAGCATGTAGCA
>OZ017786.1:11671467-11691467 GCA_963969325.1 Lycopodina hypogea
CAAAGGTGTGGTTGTAAACTAAGTGGATATAACAGGAGGGGACAGGAATGCATCTAGCAACAATACATAGCTTGCATATTGAAATTGTGTTCAATTTTGTCTTCTGATTTTTTTCTATTGTACTTACTACTGGTGTTATTTTCAATAATAGTCCCAGCTGTTGTTCACTCCAAAACAATTTTAGCTACAAGTATTGAATGTTAATTTACACCTTCTACCCTCCTTTTCTCTCTCTTTTTACCACATAGCATGTTGGAACTCTTGGACTTTAACCCTGATTTCACAGATTACCTGATAAAGAATCCCCTGGAGGTGCTGACCCTAGCAGACCAGACACTGGCTACAACACTGCATGCCATTTGCAAGGGTTCCTCTGACCCAGAGACACTGGTATGTTGGGTCCATACTAACTCTGCAACAATCATTATCCCAGATGAATGGGAAAGGTGAAGGAGGAGAATATTGATAACAACAAAAGTTAAGAGATTTTTTTTTCTTTCTTTCTTTTCTTCTTTATTTTCTTGATATCTTATTAATGACCACCCTCAACAGGGGCTAGTGTGATGTGTGGATGCATTAGGGTGTGCATGGTGTTCCTGTATGTTGCACTTACTTTCATCAGGTTGGTATAGAGCATTGAGCCTCTCTTCCTCCTGTTGTTTGTCTTTTCCTTCACTTGCACAGGTGCCCAAAACCAACGTGCATGCACGCTTCAGCAACTTCCTGCAGTGCCCTGAGCTGATGCGAGACACAGTGCCCCGGGCCAACGATGTGGGGAAAATGCTTCAATTGTCAGGTGTGTCAGGAAGTTATCACATTACTCCTAAAAATGGTCAGGTGTATCAGGAAGTTATCACATGACTCCGAAAATTGTCATGTGATGTTTGCAAAGTAGTTGGTGACCCATAAATAATTGTTAGACTTCACAAACTGTTAAGTAGCACAAATTCATGTGTTCTTTTTAAGTCATCTTAAGTTATATATATATATATATATATATATATATATATATATATATATATATATATATATATATATATATATTTTTTTTTTTTTTTTTTTTTTTTTTTTTTTCTTTTTTCTTTTTTTCCATCGAAAATATATATTCATCAGAAATGTATACAAAATATACATTACACTGGATTGAGGCGGTTTGAGGTAGTTTGACAATTCTTCATTGGGACACACACAAGGTCAACATATCTCCAGGCACTGTGTCAGATAACCCCACCCCTTCCTATCTGCATGCAGGATCCCTAGCCATGCACAGACCAAGGAGTCTGCTGTTCTAGGGCAGTGGCATGTCATAACAAACAGAGACATATATGTATCACCTCATAGACAATTTAACTATTTTTGGGTTTTGACCTTTTATTTATTGAGACCCCTGTTCCTGTGGCCATTGTGACAGGGAGAGAGAGAGGCATTCTCTTTGAGTTCAGTTGTTATTCACTCCAAGTCTGTTCAGTTGTGATTTAGTCACATGCTCTGGTGTCAAAGTTAATATTGAATCTGTGAATTGCTATTACCACTGTTGCTTATAACAGGGTAATGGCATAATCATTCAACAGATCGGTCAGGTTTGGGAGTCACCAGGGCTAGGAGACTGTGTGATACTGGGTTGAGACTGGTTGAAGTGGGTTGAGACTGGTTGAAGTGGGTTGAGAATAGCTCTGTGGGGACACACACTGGACTAACACCACACTGGGTTGAGGAGGTTGAACTAGATTGACAATAGCTTCATGGGAACACACACTGGACCAACATCACACTGGGTTGAGGCATGTTGAAGTTGGTTGACAATAGCTCTATGGGAACACACACTGGACCAACATCACACTGGATTGAGGCATGTTGACGTAGGTTGACAATAGCTCTATGGGGACACACACTGGACCAACATCACACTGGGTTGAGGCAGGTTGAATCTCTGATTGATTTACGGACAGTGTCTGTTCAACTAACTGCAAGCCACTGGATGTTTAAGCTATCACCTACTACCACTCAGCATGGTCCGACAATACAACTATATTTGCTACTACCACCAAGATCTGCACCATATGCAGGCACCAGCGCCTTCATATTAATTCAATGTGCTTGTGTTTGTTAGTTTCTGTTTCTGCATTCTCTGCCCAGGCACAATTATTCGCACCTCTGTGGTGAAGATGCTGGAGACGGAGAAGGAGTACAAGTGCAGTCGATGCAAACAAGTGTTCTCAGTGGCAGCTGAATTTGAGCAGTTTTATATCCCACCAAAACCCACCAGGTGACAATTTGCTAGGAATAGTCCATCTGAGGTGTTGAACTTGAAAAGAATCCTAACTTTCTATTACTAATTGCTAATATGAAGTACTATATTTAGAATGATCTTATATGGGATTCCTGCAACAGAATGAGGCTTACTAATCAGTTGATATTAGAAATTTATTATTCCTGCAAATGCTTGTTATTATAATAAATAAATAAATTTATTAAAAAAGTTTTAAATTATGAATGTTGATTTGAGTGAAGAAATAAAATATGAACTATGATGAAGCCGTTGAGAGTGGATTGACCAACTGTTTTGCAGCTGCTGCCCACAGAGGGTGTGAGCAGGAGGGTGTATCAGGTCCATTCATACTTGATTACTGCTCAATCTAATAATAGAGATCAGAGTACTTGAACTCTCTTATCAAAATGCCAAGGAAATGAGAAACAAATGAAAATCGAGAATAGAGGTGAAAATTATGGCAAGGAGGTTGAATTTTCATGACAATATGCATTTATATTACTTAATGTGTGTGTATGTTTTAACATCAAAGCAAATATATTTTTTAATCTAAGGAAAAAAAGTTCAGATAGCTAGCTTGGGCTAGCCCTAGCTGGTATATGTAGTTAAGTATGTGTTAGTGTTGTGAATTAATTTTTTTTATTGGAGTCCATTTGGGAGATGACACACTCATCTTAACACTGTTTGTTGTTGTTTTTGTTGTTATTATTGTTTTTGTTGTTGTGTAGTTGTCCCAAGACTGACTGTTGCTCGTATAAGATTACTCCAATCAATGAAGGTACCAAGTAAGAGAAATCTCATTATGTAAAGAGAGATAATGTGATTGGTACTATGAAGCATAATTTATCTAACTTTTTTGAAATTAATTTTAGCTCTTTTTTTGGTTGTCTGTAATAATCTAAAACATATATTCTTGGAGTTAAACACAAGGAGAATTTAAAAGAAAATAAAAATTGACCGGAGTAAACTGTTATACATTGGATTCAACTTTCTTTGTAACAAAGCCACCCAATTTATGATAATCTTACTTTATTTGGTTTTCTCTCTGCATGGATGTTAGATATAAATCTTTACCCAGGTTTCATTATAAGGGCAATCATCTTACAAATAACTTCTATAACAAAGTTGGTGGGTAAAGAGTTAGCAATAGTACACTGTGTTTTTGATGATGTGATGTATCGCAGATCCAGGCTCAATGTCAGAAGGCTTGTTCAGGGATCATCAGGAGGTTAAAATTCAGGAGCAGGTGCAGAAGCTTGGCATGGGTAAAATCCCACGGTCTATGTGGGCGGTGCTAGCGGATGATCTAGTGGACGCATGCAAGCCAGGGGACGATGTCACCATCACGTAAGTAAGCAGTTACTAGTATGTTGTCAGGTGACTATCTGATTAATTTTTATATTGCCTGGTGTTGTTTGCATGGCATTATTTAGAGTCACACATACTGACTGTCATTTGAATCACTGGCTCTATATCTCTCTATAGGTTAACATGTATATATAGTGTAGAGTATTGCTATAGAGACAGTAGCTAATGATACTAAATGTGTCATCATGCTTCCAGGGGTGTTGTGAGGCAGAGGTGGCAACCTTTGACCTCTAACCTTCAGTGTGACGTTGAGCTAGCATTGGATGCCAATCATGTGATGGTTAACAACGAACAAAAGTCTCGAATAAAAATCACAGATGATGAGGTAATGGATAAGTACACTGCTGTAGCCGCACCCTACACTTACCATGGACTACTTCTTGCAGAAAGAAGAAATTAAATCCTTTTGGGCTAGAAATGCACATCGACCTTTGGAGGCAAGGAATGAGATAGTCAGCAGTTTCTGTCCGCAAGTTTTTGGTCTCTACATTGTGAAGTTGAGCATGTGCTTGGCGCTCATCGGCGGAGTGGAGGTACAGCCATGTATTTGTACTGCACTGGCAGTATAGCCATATAGCTAATGTATTAAGTCACTATTTCTGAAGGTATTTCACTTTAAACATAATAAAGAACAAAGCAGTAACACACTTTATAGTGAGAATGACTATCAGTTGCTATAATTAATCATAACCCCCTTTTATTTGTGTATGGGCACATTTCTGTCTGTCCACTCTAATTTCAATTACAATCCTTTCATTGTAGTAAATAGCGGCAATTGAAATACATATTCCTAACTAGTATTCTTATTGTCTGAGTGGTAAATTTACCCTACAAACCACGCTATGTAAACACTCAGTCACTCTAGAATACCCTAAAGTAGGCCAATAAAACTGCCACAAGAACCCTGTGCAACAGTTTAAGCATGAACGTATATTTTGGCTTGTGGGATTCCATCCTTGGATACCTTCTAGTTTAATCATCCTTTTTAACCCACATGTGTGAGGAGTATGGTATTCCACATGGAGCACACTTGTCATAGACTTGCTAGCCTTCAGCTTACTGCATGCTGAGCATACAGGCAAGTACTCTCCCAGGGGAGAGTTGGTTGGTAGCAACCTTCATCCACTGATTGAGGAGCCCACCGTCTTGAACAGTCTCTGGCTGCACTAGATACCCACACATGCCCACTGATAGTCTTGAAGGTAGCAATCTCATGGCAACCACAATCAGTTGGCATGGTGGAGTGACCCTCAGGTTTCCAGAAGCTAGTGAACCTGGATGGAGGGATGGAGGTGAAATGATCTGACTGACCGAAAACTGTCAAAGATTGGTCAAGTGACCCAAAATAATATACTGCTTGTTACTGTTCCAGGTACTGTGGCTTGTTAAGCAGCTGCAACAGCAGATATTCACCAGTGGCAACTGTTTAGTTGGTAAACTTTCTGAGCTTCTTGTGTCCATCCATTACATTATTATGTTTGTAGTGAGGTTATCCTGTTTGTGTATTTTCTTGTCATGTGATTATCTCATGACAGCACCTAGATGTCACTGGGACTAAAATCAGAGGAGAATCACATCTTCTGTTGGTAGGGGATCCAGGTATGGCATTGGTAGAATGTTATTTAGCTCAATTCACAATAACCAATTTAGTATATGTACAATTCGGTCTATTTAAAAAAAAATCACAGCTACTATTGGAGTACAAAGCAATCACATTTTGATTAAAACCTACCACACATCATTTTTGTGGGTTTGTGGCAGCTGCTTGGCATTGACATTTAGTTGAAGTTGAGATTATTTTGGTTCATTTTTGTTTGCTTTTATATTGGTAGAACTCCCTACCCAGGGTTACAAAAGCTTATTTAACATTCTTTGCTATGGCCTCTTTGGGGTGTTATGTGTCAAAATGTTTCATCAATGGCAACTATTTCCTTACACATGGAGGAAATGTTGGAGGAGATTATGTTATGGTAAATATTTCTGGTGACTACACAGTGAACACACAGAAACAATTAGGTTAATATCCGTGCAGGGGAAAGTGTGAATGATCGACTATCAAACATTGTTGCAGCTTTGCTTTATAAAGATGAAGGGGTGTGTGTGTATGAGTGTGTGTGAGTGTGAGTATAAGTGTGTGTGTGTGTGTGTGTGTGTGTGTGTGTGTGTGTGTGTGTGTGTGTGTGTGTGTGTGTGTGTGTGTGTGTGTGTGTGTGTGTGTGTGTATGAGTGAGTGCATAAATGTGTGTGTATGAGTGAGTGCATAAGTGTGTGTGTGTGTGTGTGTTTTAATGTTTGTTGTATTTTGCGGGTTTAAAAACAATTTTTAATGTTTTTAGGTACAGGAAAATCACAATTTCTCAAGTTTGCCACCAAGCTTATGCCCCGGTCAGTGCTGACCACTGGTATTGGCAGTACAAGTGCAGGACTGACAGTAACTGCTGTCAAGGTAATGGCCATCTCTTGATCCTAAGACTCTATGATTCTAGCGTGAGTAGTGCACTCAGTAGGTTGGAGACATTATAAAAGCATATCCTGTTTGTAGAGTGTGGCTACTTTTTGTGTTTAACTCAACAACTTTATGCAACTCTCAAGAACAATGACCAATTCAATAACTGACGCGGGTCATGGGGTGAGCAAGATATAGAAAACAATGATATAATGCATGATGTCATACAAGAAATGATGATAAGTAAGTCAAGGTTCAATTCGCTACACTGTACTATGTATTTATGGTGACCACCATTGAGCTCCCACAGCTGAGAATATTTCATTTTATTTCATTTATTTGTCAATATCTCTTTGGAATCTATAAATAGCTTAAGCATGTAATGGTATTTTCCTTTCTCTCATGATGTCATAGGTTGACAAGGGCATGCACGTCATTCCAACATGTGTGACTGCAGGATGGCGGTGAATGGCAGCTGGAGGGCGGGGCTCTTGTCTTGTCCGATGGAGGTCTGTGTTGCATTGATGAGTTCAACAGCATCAGAGAGCACGACAGAGCATCTATCCACGAAGCTATGGAGCAGCAAACCATCAGTGTTGCCAAGGTATTCACCGGGTTGCCAGGGACAACAGTCTGTATGAAGATTAGGAAATCTTAATCAGTGTTTAATGATCAGCAGAGAATGGTGTGTAAATACTGGCTAGAGGCTTGTTGTGCATCCATCTTTACCTGCCACCATAATTTGCGTCACAAACACACTTGTGGACTATGACATACATCTCTATTGAAAACTGACCTAACAGTGATTTAGTGATCAGAATAAAAGTAAATGACATTGGCAACTGCACCACATTGACCACAGACCTTCAGATCGTATGTCTGGGTATTGCTGGACTACTCCCATACTGAAATGCTACCCCACTATGTTCGCTGCTAGTGCAGATTTCCTTAACTTCCAATAGCAATTCAAAGTTAAGCAAACATTATCAGGGTTTGCCGTAACTTGCAACTGGAAGGACATTGCCTAGTGATAAGTCCAGTACACTTAAACTCTCACCAAGGCAGTTCTGCAGTGACTACTATTTGGATATTTAAAGTTCTAGCGACTTTTGTACCATTAAGGCCATTTCTTATTTTCTTAGTACTGGTAGCCAAACTAGCCAGCTGTACTATAAATTATAATGTATGCTATTAGATGTTCATTAATCACGCAGAGTTACACTGATTACATGATTGTGATTTGCCTCATTTCCATCAGTAGCATCCTCAAATCCCTGCAGGCAGGAATGGTGTGCAAGCTGAGCACCAAGTGTACCATCCTAGCGGCCACCAACCCTAAGGGACAGTACGATCAGAACGAGGTAAAACGACAGCCGTGGGCTGTGTGTAACGAGGATGCTAAAGCTTGTGATGGGAGAGTGGATGTGGCCAGTTATTTGTACGCTGTAGGATTTTGCAGTATCCACATGTTTCACTATGGGAGACAGTGGGAGGGGGAGGGGAGGTGTATATGTCATCAGTATTATTGCTATCAGAAATTGATTGATTACTGGATGGTAAAAGGTGGTATGCTCACTCACTATTCATAGTCCGGAGGTAGGAAATGAACTGAAGGCAATGCATTAATTATCCCTGCATTAATTATCCCTGCATTAATTATCCCTGCATTAATTATCCCTGCATTAATTATCCCTGCATGCATTTGCATTCTATATAGAGAATATATACATTTTCTATCACTTGTCATCCATATAATAAGAGTGTAATTCCAGTTCTCCCTTCATGCTGCACCCAGTGGGTCTGCATGTATAATCATGCCTGTATGAATTGGTGCAGGGAGAAGTGACATGTTGATTATGTTTGTTGTGTGTCTGCGTGCGTGCGTGTGTGTCTGCGTGCGTGTGTGTGCAGAGTCTGAGTGTGAATGTGGCGCTGGCAAGTCCTCTCCTCAGTCGCTTTGATCTTGTTCTTGTCCTGGTGGATGCCCACAATGAGGACTGGGATAGAATGGTGTCTTCCTTCATCATCAAGCACGCCTCAGTCATGGTCAGTAATCTATTTTCGTGAGTTGGCCTGGTCAGTAATCTAGTGTTGTCCGTAATCTGTTACTGTCATGGTCAATAATCTAGTATTTTTAGTAATCTCTGGTGCTGTCATGGTCAGTGATCAGGTCCTTGTTAGGAATCTCATGGTCAGTAATCTAATGTTGTTAGTAATCTCTGGTGTTGTCATGGTCAATAATCTAGTGTTGTTAATAAGTAATCTTTGGTACTGTCATGGTCAGTAATCTAGTGTTGCCAGTAATCTCTAAAGCTGTCAGGTCAGTGGTCTAGTGTTGTTAGTAATCTCTAGTGCTGTCATGGTCAGTAATCTAGTGTCAATAGTAATCTCTGGAGCTGTCATTGTCAGTAATCTAGTTTAAATAGTTTCTCTTTGTGAAGTCATTCTCAGTAATCTCTAGTGATATGAATAATGGTATCCAGTGTTATTATGATCTGTTAAAAGGGGGGAGTGTTTTCTGGAGGAGAACTTGTCCTCTGTAATCTTGTAGTTCTCTGTTATCTTGTAAATTCTCTGTAATCTTGTAGTTCTCTGTACTGTTACTTTACCTAGTCAATTTCTAAGAGAAAAACAAACATGTCTTTTATTCTTGTTAGTATCTAGACCTCATCAACACAACATGGCTGCCATAACATGTGTTTTTGTATGCTGCACTTCAACTTTAATATTGTTTTTTTTTGTTTTTTTTGTTTTTTTTCATAATTCCCTTGATTGCAGAATGGGGTGCGGTCTATGGCGGGTGGTCGTGCCTCAAGTGTTTGGACATTGCAGAAGCTTCAGAGCTACTTCTGTTTTGTCAAGTCTCTGCAGCCTGCCATGACAGAGGAAGCAAACAAGTAAATTTAACAGCATTGGCAATTTTTTTCACCTGAACTTTCAAACTCTGCACTCATACCCTTCTAATAACAGTGACTAACTAGGGATCCCAGTAATTACTGCACTCATACCCTTCTAATAACAGTGACTAACTAGGGATCCCAGTAATTACTGCACTCATACCCTTCTAATAACAGTGACTAACTAGGGATCCCAGTAATTACTGCACTCATACCCTTCTAATAACAGTGACTAACTAGGGATCCCAGTAATTACTGCACTCATACCCTTCTAATAACAGTGACTAACTAGGGATCCCAGTAATTACTGCACTCATACCCTTCTAATAACAGTGACTAACTAGGGATCCCAGTAATTACTGCACTCATACCCTTCTAATAACAGTGACTAACTAGGGATCCCAGTAATTACTGCACTCATACCCTTCTAATAACAGTGACTAACTAGGGATCCCAGTAATTACTGCACTCATACCCTTCTAATAACAGTGACTAACTAGGGATCCCAGTAATTATCCCGCACATGTATCTCTTCCTTCATTTATACATATTTTATAAGTGCACATGTGAGAGATGATTTTATTTATAACTTACTTAAACTTTTTTTCTTCCTTGTAGAGTTCTGTCTAGGTATTATCAGCTGCAGAGGCGGGCAGATGCCAGGAACGCTGCCAGGACTACTGTGAGGTTGTTGGAGAGTCTTGTCCGACTAGCACAAGGTACTTATTGCCTGTGGGAGACAAACTGCATGTTGCCTCAGAATGTACAGCTATTTGGTGTAGTGAGAGCTTGATAGAGATTCCTCCTGTTTGATGGTCAAATATATATTCTTTTGTGACTGTTATCAGACTTTAGTTTTCCTAAAGCTTTTTGAAGAAAAGCATTGAGAGGAGTTTGAGATGAGATCAAAAATACGGGAAAAATCCACTGGTTTTGGCTTGGTCTCTTGCCTTTGTTTGAGCAGAGAGAGACTCCAGCCCTTTGGAGTCTTTACATAGCCTGGGAAGAGAACATCTAAAAAATGACCTTGACATTATTGAGCTTGAGGATATATCAACCTTATTTTTTTAATTTTTTCTCCTCTTTGATCTATTTTTTTGTTATCAATTAGTCTGTTGTCATAAATATTACTTGATGGAGGAGAGTCAACATGCACTCTTGTATCAATAAAGCTTTTCCTCCAATATTTGATTAAAATTTTGACATGTACGAGTTTTGTAATCATAGTGCCAGAACTGGTCCACCTCTCATAGTGTATTGCACTCTCATCTTATATTGCCAGTCAGACACATTTCGGTTGTGCTGTGCCCATTCTTGTTCTCTCCCTCTCTCCCTCCTCCCCCTTTCCTTCCTCATCCCTCTCTCCCTCCTCGTCCCTCTCTCCTTCCCTCCTCTCTCCCTCCTCCTCCCTCCTCTTCCTCCCTCTCTCCCTCCTCCCTCTCTCCCTCTCTCCCTCCTCCCTCTCTCCCTCCTCCCTATCTCCCTCCTCCTCATCCCTCTCTCCCTCCTCCTCATCCCTCTCTCCCTCCTCCCTATCCCTCTCTCCCTCCTCCCTCTCTCCCCCATCCTCCTCATCCCTCTCTCCCTCCTCCTCATCCCTCTCTCCCTCCTCATCCCTCTCTCCCTCCTCCTCATCCCTCTCTCCCTCCTCCTCATCCCTCTCTCCCTCCTCCTCATCCCTCTCTCCCTCCTCCTCATCCCTCTCTCCCTCCTCCTCATCCCTCTCTCCCTCCTCCTCATCCCTCTCTCCCTCCTCCTCATCCCTCTCTCCCTCCTCCTCATCCCTCTCTCCCTCCTCCTCATCCCTCTCTCCCTCCTCCTCATCCCTCTCTCCCTCCTCTGGGAGCAGCCCATGCCAAGTTGATGTGCCACCGTGCTGTGAGCCTGCAGGATGCTGTGGTGGCCGTGACAGTTATGGAGTGCTCCATGCAAGGCTCCGCCCTCCTTGGTGGGATGAACATCCTTCATTCTGCATTCCCACGCAATGCGGACGAGGAGGTGGACCACCAAGGTGGGTTGGGGTGTGGCTATCTACACACCAAGGTGGGTGGGTAGGTTAGGGATGTGGCTATCTACACACCAAGGTGGGTGGGTAGGTTGTGGGCGTGGCTATCTACACACCAAGGTGGGCAGGTAGGTTGGGGATGTGTCTTATCTACACACCAAGGTGGATGGGTAGGTTGGGGGCGTGGCAATCTACATACTAAAGTGAGTGTGTAGGTTGGGGACATGCCTAGCTATAATACCGCTCCAAATCCCTTCATGCTCTATAACTCTAACTCAGAGACTTGCTACTCAGAGGCTCGGTAGCTAAGTCTCCAGTCCTATCTCAGTTAGCAGCAGAGTCCTGTATAAGTGCATTGTATTAAACCACTGGATATTCATAGTCCTGGATATTGGTCAACAGGTCTAGAGGTTAGTTCATGACATACTTTGATATACTAGACATTCCTCAGCTTCAAAGTGTCTCTACAAGTCTGATTTGGTGAAGGAAATATTTTGAAGTATTCCTTAAGTGCATTGTATTTGCACAATGTGTAGCTAGAATGCCCTCCAAAAATAGGGCCACTTCTTTATCCTAGCCTACTACAATTTGTCAACTAGCAGAACACCCACCCTATGCTTTATGTAACACACCCTATGCTTTATGTAACACACCCTATTATGTAACACCCACCTATGGTTGCTTCTAAGTGGTCCACCTGCAATAACAAACATTTTAGTTTGCTTTATGTAACACGTAGGGATTATTGACACTAATCTCATTAATCAAACAAACATGATACAATTACTAAACATGACAAGTTTCATTGAAGTCGGTCATTAGTTAGAGTGTTCATGTCATCAAACCACACCCATAGCCACCCAATCTGAACAAAACTTTGTGAAGAAGTGCAGGTGCCCTAATTAACCCTTAAAAGTTTTGTGAAGATTCCTCCATCAGTTTGGAAAAGGTTAAAGTCCAGACAAACACACAGACAGACAGACAAACAACAGACAGACAGACAAACACACAGACAGACAAACACACAGACAGACAGACAAACACACAGACAGACAGACAGACAGACAAACACACAGACAGACAGACAGACAAACACACAGACAGACAGACAAACACACAGACAGACAAACACACAGAAGACAGACAGACAAACACACAGACAGACAGACACACAGACGAATTGTGAATTATAGTAAGATGCACCATATCAAGATTATTTTCAAAATATAATTATTTTGCTTTTCTTGTTTTGTTGTATATATTGGATCCCCTTCTTTTTTCAGTGAAGTTAATTCTTCAGAGACTCGATCTTGAGAATATGACCAGATCAATTGTGTCCACCAATTCATACTGGTTCCAGGATGAGCAGTCACATGACATCAATGAGCAGTCACAAGATAGTAGGGATCTGTCACTTGACAGCGATGAAATTAACCGAGCTCTATCACTGGACATCAACAAGAGCACACCAGACTGGCACTGTGCATGACCACCTATATTTGTAGTGTCCAGCAATTGCATGATGTATAAATTATTAACTTATACTAATACTAATGTATGTTGGTGTGTGTATATTTGTGTGTGAGAGTGGGTTTGTGTGTGTGTATGGGGGGGGGGGGGGGGGGGGGGGATGAGTCACACAAACATCTATGCTGGGTCCTACCTGCCCACACATCTTCCTGTAGGTGATGTGCAGGAAGTGTTGGCTCAAAAACAATAGCCAAAAACTGGTGCTTATGGTTTGAAGGTCCTGAGTTCAATGCTGGGGCAGACCATTTCATATTTTCCCTTCCTTTTTTCTTCTTCCTTTCTTTTCTTACTCTCTCCTACCCTACCCCACTCCAACCCCAAGAGAGCAGACAAAAAAAAAATCTTTGTCCTAATTTTTAACATCAATAACATTGTTATTGGTTAGGAATTAATTGAGGTAGCTATATATAAATCCAAAAACTTAATTGTTTCAGATGATTTCTATGTATTGGGTAGGAATCATCACTAAGACTTGATAACTCTAAAGTGACGTTCCAAACCGATCAGCTGACGGAAAGAGGGGGAAAAATTTGGTTTCAAGAAAGAATCTACTTGTTAAAGAGAAGGGATGTGTTCTACCCTGAGAGTGCTAGGCTCCAGGCTAAGTTTCAGCCTAAGATCCCCATATTTCCTAAACCCTAGGGTGGGGGGGATAGTCCGCTCAGTACATACAAAACCGTGTAATCTTCCTCGGCAGCTTTCGGTGGAAAAAAATGGTGGTGGCTCTGTCCGTTACTACAGTGAAGCACCTTCGGCACAGTCCATAGCGGAGAAGTTCCACCAGGACATGGTAGTTCCTGATGTAATCTCCACACCACCTCCAATGGCTGCTAAGGTGGGGTTGGTTATGAGTTTTAGAAGATGGGAGTTCTTAAAGATTTGAATGAGGTCATTTAGCCTACTGGTCAGGTATTTGACACTTTCCTCTTGCATTTATCCTTTGTTCCTTCCTCACGATTTCTTCACTAACATCCACACCCATGCAGTAAAATAAGAATAACATCAAAGGAACAATTACAAATTAGTTACCCTCAAAAGTTAAAATATCATGAGGCAATATGCAACGTGACTTAGATATCTCATGGTGGTGGTGTTCTGTCCAGGTGGGTCATCTGTAAATAAAGAAAAATATGGGGGGGGGGGGGGGTGAAAATGATGTCCACTGTGTGTATTTGCTCTAGTGCTACTGGTATTATTTTCTGTGCTCATTTGAACAGGTGGTGTATCCTGAGGGTGAGCTGGACTTTGGAACAATCCTGACTCCTACCCAGGTTGAGATTTGATTTGATGTCTGTGCTTTACTCTTGTTTGCTAACTACTCTCTACCGTCATTTATTACACTGCAGTGATTTTTTCTTGTATTTTTTTTTTCCACTGAATTTTTTCTCTTATTTTGCTATTACTTTTATTACTTTTTTTAATCAGTGGGTTACTCGGTTCTGAATTTAATATTTACTCTTGGGTTGGAGATTTGGTAAAAAATATGTATGTGAAGTCAATTGAATGCAAGATAAACTTAGCTTAACTATTTGGTAAAAAATTTTTTTTCTAATTTCAATCAAGTATTTGTGAATATAGTATTTATGTTAATTTTTTTCTTGTTTGAAGCATTATGATATTAGAATCTCATGCTGTGTTGTATTGTTGTGTGGTGGCAGACCCAGGATTGTCCTTCAGTTTCCTGGCCCACGGAGAAGGAGGCCCTGTATACACTCCTCATGACAGGTAAACCACACCCACTGAAGAAGAGTTTTGAACTTTGGTAATTCTGTTGGGACTATGTGGATCAGTTTTTACATGGTCTGTTGTGGGTGGGGCTTTTGTGCTAGGCTATTGTCAGAATGTGTGGAATGGCCTGATTTGTGGTCTGTATAACTAGTTTGTCTGGTGTGCATGTGGTTTTCTAAGTAGCAAGAATCAATCGAAAGGGATGTTAGAATCGGGTAACTTGACAACACTTACTAATGCCTGTTCCCTCATAGTTTCTCTCAGCCTGTCCTGGAATGCCCAACATAGCACCAAACCTCATCCATCCTTTCCTCTCCCCATTTTAAACCAAAGTATAGCACCTTTCGACATGAAAACTATATGCAGGGAAGAATACAAATTAGCTTATTCAGCTTCTTAAAAATTAAAAAAAAAATTTTTTTTTTAATTTTTGTTTCAAACCTTTACTTTCTCTTAATTCAAGGAATTCAAAACAATCAATTTTTGTGATATCACTTAATTTTAAAACATGGTCAATGTTTTGTGTAATTCCCATAAGTGTTGGGATTAAGTGTACACGTTTATAAATTGGGTGAGTGAAGAACTAATTATATTAACATGCTTCAATCTTGCCTAGTGGAGCAGTGGCTGTCATCTTGTGATATTTTTATAATTGATATTTGTCTGATTAGCTGAACAGCAAATCCTGTGTATATAATTGTCACATTTAGTAACATTGGAAACTGATGCATGTCAATGTAATAATGCATTAACTCTGAGCCTGTTTATAGATCCCGATGCCCCCAGCAGGGAGGACCCAAAGTTCCGTGAGTTCAGGCACTGGCTGGTGGTGAACATCCCCAACTGTGAGGTGGAGAAAGGGGAGGAGGTGGAGGTCTTCATAGGCTCAGGACCTCCTAAGGGAACCGGTTTACATCGCTTTATTTTTCTAGGTGAGTGCCAGTCACCATGACTACATATGAAACATGTTGTAAGCGAACAACCAATACCTGATTGATAGAAAAATAGATGTTAACCTAAAATATGAGACTCCTTTGTTTGGATAATGGAAAGGGTTGTCAGGCAGATACTGTCACAGTATTGCAATATTACTATTATCTGCAAATAAGGATGGTGGAGAGAGGGAGGACAGGCAGGCAGACAGACAGGTATGTAGAAATCTTTCTGTCCAACTCAGCCATTGATGTCATTCCTTCCCTTGCAACAAAAAGAGCTCCAACCATTACACCTCTAATTAGCTTTAAAGTTAGTCACTAACATGTTAATAGTGCTATACATAGAGAGAGAGAACTTAGTGTGCTTTCTTCCTATTGTGTTCCATGTTTCCCTCCCCAGTGTACAAGCAGCCAGGACGTATCGAGTACACAGACTCCAGGCTGGGGTTCGCTGTAGCCAATCGTGGCAATACCTTAGTCAGCAGTCTTGTGGAAAAGTATAAACTGGGTAACCCTATTGCTGGCAACTACTACCAAGCCAAGTGGGACGAGATGGTTCCTGAACTCTATAAGAAATTGGGAAGTTCCCTCTTTTAGATGTGTTTATTGTGGACAGGTATAACTTTCTTTCTATATATGCCTTTATAGGGCCATGTATGAATCTTTTCTGTTTTTGTTGGGTTTTTACCCGCTATTAAATAATTAATCAATGAGTCTAAATGTTACTTCATTGGGAATCTTGCTCTTCTTAGGAAACTTCCTCAGGAACACCAGTGCTCAGGTCACCAGTTCAAGTCCTGGTCATGGTTGGGTTTTTAAAATTTTTTTTTATGTTTGTTTTTTTCTTCTTTTTTTCCCTCTCTTTTTAAGTCAAAATATTAAATCATAAGTGAGCAGGTTTTTGGATGGAAATTTTCACTCTTGTTTTCAAAAGAAAAAATGAAGTTTTGTGGTGGTTTTTATTTTCCAGGTTTGGGAACATCAAATATAGAACTAGCATCACAATGAAGGGTTTAATTGGGTGGTATAAGAATAAATTAATTGATATATTATTAATTTAAAAAAATGGCTACTATAAAGTTGAAATGCATTCACACTTGTTGATTTCAACATTACTGTGGCAATAATGGTGTCTTAACTGCACCCAATGCCACTTCTGACCTGCCCCTTAGCAATATCCAAACAGCTGTTTGACATTATCTGATGGCACTTAACTGTTCTCCACACACAAGTACCAGTCATCCATTCTTAACCTTCCAGATGCCATGAGAAGGTTGCAGGCACTTTAAATGAGATATTTAATTAATAATTTTGCATCAAACCAGAAGAACAAACCCCCACCCTAACCTGTTATGCTGCTTACAGAGACATCACAGAGACAGAGATATCACTAGAGATGAAGTTAGAAGCTTCTGAGGTGGAGGGGAAATGGGAGATTTGAAAGTCACAAAGTTTGAAATTGAAACAATGCACCAATGGCACAGTGCATTCCATTAGTCATTGGGATTATTGGGGAGGGGTCCATTTTCTCTCAGCCTAAAAGAGTTAATATACAGTAGTTTACCTCTGCTGGTCCGAACTAGCTGTTGGGTGTAGTAACAACAGGAATAGGAAGAAAAATGGAGATAATTGCAGCTAATATACTCCGTTGAAAATGTTTACTTGGAGATAAAAAGAATATAACAACAAAAAATACCGACAAAAGCATGGGTAGGGGGAGGGGTCAATGTTACATGGACCTCGCCTCTTGCGGACTACGCCTGGTGATTAGAAGGTAAGGGTCCTATAGCCGTGGGGAAGGGGGAGGGAATTTAGTCCCGCTAGCCGACCCTTTACAGGTTTGCTACGGTGATGACCCGTACCTTTTTCTAGCGTCGACCATGGCCATTGTGACCAAGGATATAGAGGTTAGCCTGTAATTCTCGCTGTAATGTAGACCTGTAGACCGGGCATAACTAAATCTGGGGCAGTTCTACTGTTCACTGCTCCCTACTCCCAAAATTATGCACCTTTAATTTAATTTGAACTGAGTGGGAAATATGAAATTGAAGGAGTACACAACCTTCACCGTGACAATATCATAGTATTTTGTTGACCCTTGCCAACTATCCCATAAGCAATTCTGTGAGGTGCAAGCGGTGGTGTTGAGAGCTAGCCTACCCATTATTTATTTTTTGCCAATATAAAATCAAGCACTTTATGCATGTACTTCTTTTTACTGAGCTCATTGAAAAAAGAAATTATCTGAATATTAATCTCTGATTTTGCTTGCATTGTAATAAATACAATTCTTCACATGTGATTACTAATTGATTGGTGAAACAGGAAACATGTTAATGGGTGTAGCTTTCTAAATTATTTGATTAATGTTTGCCCATTCTCAATCACTGCTACACACACCGACCCTTGTGTATGCAGTTTTGCATTACACATTTGACCTCTGATTCAGTATGTGTGAGTGATTGGAATATGCAACCACATCTGTAGTGTGCATCTGTTGCCATGACATCTGCTTAGACATGCAATTGCTACAAGTCAGCTTTCTTATTGGTGGATTACTAATATACTAGTTCTGCACCCTTTTATATAGGCCAGCCCCTCCCTGAGGTTTAGAGGTATGACCTGCTGAGTAGAATAAAACTGAGAAGGTTATAGGTTATTTCCAGTGCAGATTGCCGCACCCGATCCACACCTTATTCCCTATTTCAAGTACATTTTTGTGTAACATTTATATTGTGTTCTGCTGTGTTACACAGGTGGAGGTAGGACGTGTGAGAATTGTTGGGCTGAAAAGAACCAAGTCAGATATAGTTGTTGAGCAGATTAAAGATGTTTTAACAGCCAAGACCCTTGTGGAACTCATTAACAAGCTCGGAGAAGCCAACACTAATCTAAATGCTTTAAATCTCTTCAAGTCTGTTAAGGTTGTCCTGGATACAGACAAGAGGAGCAAGAATAGAGGTGGAGGGAAGAGAGCAGAGGAGGGAGAGCAGCTCGGTAAAAAGGAGAAAGCTGAAGTCACCTTTCTCTTAAAGGAGAGTTGCTGGTATTCGGTTGCCGTGGGAGCAGAAGGAGGGACGCAGTCCGGTGGAGCGGTGAGTTTTTGAAAGGAGGTAGAAAGATGTTGGATATGGATTTATATGTCTCTGCTGGTGGATGACATGTGGGACATGTTATCTACCTAGCAGACATGCAATCTGTACTCAGACTAGCAGACATGCAATCTGTACTCAGACTAGCAGACATGCAATCGGTACTCAGACTAGCAGACATGCAATCGGTACTCAGACTAGCAGACATGCAATCTGCACTCAGACTAGCAGACATGCAATCTGTATTCAGACTAGCAGACATGCAATCTGTACTCAGACTAGCAGACATGCAATCTGCACTCAGACTAGCAGACATGCAATCTGTATTCAGACTAGCAGACATGCAATCTGTACTCAGACTAGCAGACATGCAATCTGTACTCAGACTAGCAGACATGCAATCTGTACTCAGACTAGCAGACATGCAATCTGCACTCAGACTAGCAGATATGCAATCTGTACTCAGACTAGCAGACATGCAATCTGTACTCAGAGTAGCAGACGTGCAATCAACTATGTCTGTCTGCCTGTCTTTCTGTCCATTTCTCTCTCTTTGTCTGGCTATCTGTCTACCCAACCCATTTATCCACCTGGCTCTATGTGTGTCTACCTGTCTGTTTGTCTGTCTATTCATCTGTTTGTCTTTCTGTTTGTCTGTATGTATATCTGTCTGTTTGTCTGCTTGTCTTTTTGTCTGTCTCTCTGTCTATATGTCTGTCCATTAGTCTGCCTGGCTGTATGTGTGTCTGTCTTTCTGTCTCTTTGTCTACCATTTGTTTGTATTTGTATTTCTGTTCATCTTTCTGTGTGTGTTGTGTGTGTGTGTGTGTGTGTGTGTGCCTGCGTGTTTATCGGTCTTGACAGACCTTTCTGTTCTACTCATTACCTAATTATCTCTCTTCCCCTCCACTCATGTCCTACTCCATCTCCTCCTTCACTTCCTCCTTCACTTCCTCCTTCACTTCCTCCACTTCTCATACCAACCCTTACCTAACAGAACATTTCCTTCATGGTACGGAACTTGTGTGGCCGAGCAGAGCAGCTGCAATTAGTGTCCAATGCCACTGTTCCCCACTGGGGGCACTCCCTTCAGCTCCAGTTTTCAAAGCCGTACTTCAGAGATCTGAATAAAAGGTATCTCTTGGTATCTTATTAACATAAAGGTGTGCATCTATTAAGCACAAATAGCACTGTCGGTGTAAAGTTGGGGCACATCGTAGCAAAGCAGTTTGTAAACATGTTAAGGTTACATTGGAGGAATGGGCTGTTTGGCAAGAAACAACACTCCTTTTTTGTACTCAATGATGGAACTCTTGTTGTGTGGGCTGCCAGTGACTCCCAGGTTGTTGACCAACTAACTACCCTAGCAGCGTACAGTAAAGTAGGAAACGTAGAGCTTGGACACACATTCATGTTGTGCTGAGGCAGCTTGAAGTAGGTGGACAATAACTCTATAGGGACACACACTGGACCAACACCACACTAGGTTGAGGCATGTTGAAGTAGGTTGACAATAGCTCTATGGGGACACACACTGGACCAACATCACACTGGGTTGAGGCAGGTTGAAGTAGGTTGACAATAGCTCAATGGGGACACACACTGGACCAACATCACACTAGGTTGAGGCATGTTGAAGTAGGTTGACAATAGCTCTATGGGGACACACACTGGACCAACATCACACTGGGTTGAGGCAGGTTGAAGTAGGTTGACAATAGCTCAATGGG
>OZ017786.1:11698967-11954376 GCA_963969325.1 Lycopodina hypogea
AGATCCACATATGGAAGAAAATAGTTGTCATTTGCAAGGCAAGCGAAGATCAACTGAGACTAGTGCTACAGTTTCTATTGTTAAATGTTTACATGTGATGTTTGCCATGGCAACACACTCATCGTCCTCAGTCACAGATACGACCAATCAGCTAATGTTCTTCAAATCACATTATTTGCTCAAAATTTATTAATAATCACTGCCATAGTGACGTGTACAAGCTCTATATTAATGATTCCTCGTTTCTCGGTTGAAATTATGTTTACAACAACAAAACAACAACAAACAGGTCGTCTCATTCACCATGTGGGGTGGACTCCTCAACCCGTTCTCACCCAGCCACATCAATGATCGGTTCCTCGTGGGTGGTCCGACTACCCTCAGGGGGTTTGGTATGTGGGGTGCAGGACCTCGTGAACTGGGCTTCCCACTGGGTGGCGAGGCGTATTGGGCCAGCGGTCTGCATGTGTTTGCTCCTCTGCCACTGGTCCCTAAGGACGGACTCTTTGAACGCATCAAGCTCCATGCTTTTGCCACCACTGGCAACATGATCAGAAAAGGTTTGTTATCGCAGCTGTGGAGTAGAAAGTGTGGTTGCACAGTCTGGTTGATATGGCAGCAACAAATATTGAAGGCTCTTGAATTATCCACATGAGGACATAACACCACAAGAAATATCCTCCTTGTTATGTCATGGAGATTTTCTCCTATTTTTCTCCTTCAATAAATAGCACCAAACCAAACATTTTAAATGAAGCACATACACGTTAAGAAAGTGCTTGTATTCGTATATACTATTTTATATAATTTTTTCTCTTTTTTTTGTATTTTATTTGTTAAATTTTTTTTTTGTATTTTATTTTCAATTTTTTATTATAATTTTTTTCCCTTCCATTACTCTTACTCTGTATGTATTCCCTTATTTCAACTAGCCCATCGTGGATGCCCATGGAAAGTATCTTTGGCTGGGGCCTCTTTGGATGATCCCACTCACACATGACCCATAATGAGCACGCAGTACACGAGTCTGGCAAGCCACACCTTCCTTTCTCAGAAGGGTCTGGTGTCTGCAGCTACATTTTAGGTTCCCTTCCCCTGGCTTCTGGGAAACCATACTACGTGTGTATTGCAAATGGCTCCTGTGGTTTTTTATTTTTTGGTAAAACATTGCACGTGCATAAGAATCTGTAGGGCTCACCATTATGCTCATATTGTTTTGCATTGATTTGTGCAAATATGCAACCAACCACAACATCGTTAATTGCATGCCAGTGGGACAGATTTAGTTGCTGCAGACTCCAGATTCTTCCAAGGAAGGGGTAGCCCGCCAAACTTGCAGTACACAATGAGATCATATTGCTTCCAACAATATATTTACATGTTGTTTCTTCTTCACAGTTTCTATTTCTCCTTCCACTCTGAAGTCTCTGGCCAGTGATGTGAGACTGTCGTGTGGAGTTGGGCTTCACTTCAGACTGGCTGGAGCTCAAATAGAAGTCAATTTTTGTTTCCCATTTAAAGCACACTCCAATGATCAGTAAGACTAGACAGGCTCTATACCACATAAACTATTGTGTGTGTGTGTGTGTGCGTGTGCAGGAGTGTTTGTTCGCATGTAGGTTTGTGTTGTGTTTGCATGTGCATGTTTGTGTGCGGGAGTGTTTATGTGTGAGCATCTGTGTGTGCATGCGTATGTTTGTGTTGTGTGTGTTTGTGTGCAGGAGTGTCTGTTTTGTTTGTGTGTGTCTGTTTTGTTTGTGTGTGTCTGTTTTGTTTGTGTGTGTCTGTTTTGTTTGTGTGTGTGTCTGTGTGTATGCATTGTGTCTGTGTGCGTGCATGCGTGTGTGTGTGTGTGTGATCCTACCTATGTACTTGGTTGCCCGTCTCTCCTTGGCTCCACCCTCTCCTTGGCTAAGGACCCTCCTTATTCTCTGTGGTCCTCATGTACAAGATGAGTATTTAAGAATCATACAATACTTCCATATTAGGTGTTTAGCCAGCAGATATATCATCATGAAGTATGTTTTGTGTTATGTACACGCACACACACATGTATGCACACACATGCATGCATACAAACACATGCACACACAAATGTACACACATGCATACACACACAATGCACACACCATACACACATATATACAGACAGACACACACAAATGCACACACCACATACAAAAGCACACGAACGCACACACATGCGTGCATGCGCGCGCACACAAACACACACACACACACACACACACAGAGTGAGAGAGAGAGAAAGAGATGAAAAAGTTGATTATTATTTGGTGCAGTGAGGGGTGATGTGGAGGGAATTTCAACACGTAAGCATGTGAATGGGTGAACTGCACCCCACATCACACCTGTGCCCACCTGTGCCCCAAAGTGTTGGGAGTTCTGGTAGAAGTATAACCCTGAGATGTTCTTGCAAGTTATCTCTAGTACATCGGAGCCAATCTAAAACTATCTAAACTGAAGTTTACATAGAGTTATGTGTTATACTAATTAGTAGGTTAGACTGTTTAAATATCAAAACTTGAAATGATCATGAAATGGACTTGTCATGGAGTATTTTGTTTGTTTGTTTGTTTGTTTGTTTGTTTGTTATTCTATAGGTTGCATCATGGACTTCAATTTGGCATCGGCCTGGACATGCTATAGTAGCACAGAGTCACTGCATTTATGTATATTATTATTATTATTATTATTATTATTATTATTATTATTATTATTATTATTTATAGGTATTTATGTGTAATGTATGTGCATATGTGTATTCATGTATGTTACATTAAAGAATAATTCCCTCATGTCATACCTCTTTTAAGTGAACTAAGTAAACACTCAATGTGGGTGTGTCTGTGATACATTTTTCTCCTGCTACAGTAATAATTACTTAAAAGTTGCTACATGTGTGCCCATTTATGTATGAAGTCTAGGGCTACTTCAACTTTGTGAGTATGTTTTTCATTAGCTGCTTCTCTGGGGCAGATGGTCCATCCATATTCTGATGGTGCAATCCATTCAGTGCAATAGTTGCTGGAGTTCATGTGCATGTGAGGTTAGCAGTTCAAAGTATCCCATATGAAATTAATGATCTTGAAGTAACTAAATGAATAGATATAAATATATATATTTTTATTTATTTATTTATTTTTATTCCTTTTTTTTTTTGGTTGAAATCGTGTGATGCATTGCTGGAAGTAAGGTCAAAATCAATGTTCAACAGACTGGAGCACCGAGTTAACTTATGAATTCAACTAATGCATTAGAACATCCCACAAATTACTAATCACTTACCAGACACGCATTTTTAACACTTCATGCAAGAACCTTGATTATTCAATAACTTAAGATATTGAAATTGATCGAGTACAAAGAACAAGAAAAACACAAATTTTACTGATGAGTAGGGTGCATGTAGATAATTGAATTGTAGGTTTGCAATGAACATTTGGTGATCATCTCCAACTTCATGATGATGATACTTTACCAATACATACTTTTGATTTCTTTTTTTTTTTTTTTTTCCATGTTTCCTGTTCTTTCCAGTGCAATTGTTCTATTGCTGATTATTTCCAGATACTATTGACCATTGGATTACCAAACCAAAAGGTGAACATGCACTCTACAATTGTGTGTTAGCTCTAGATTGTTGCTGGTCTACAAACATTGTAATTAGCTACTATTAGTGGAACAGCTGTTAGTTCTAGGCTGCAGCCATGTTGTGGAGTCAAAATGTTACTTTCTTGGGAATCTCATTCTTGTGAAACTTCCTCTGACCACCAGTGCTGAGGTCCTGGTTCAACTCCTGGTTATGGTCAGAGTTTTTTCTTCTTTTTTGCACCTTTAAAATTTTTTATACCCAGATTAGTTCAAAACATTAAATCATAAGTGATCAGGTTTTTGGCTGGAAATTTCCAGTCTTGTTATAATTTGAATAATAAGGTAGTGGTGTCTGTAATAGGCAATTGCAAGGAAGCTGTCTTATTTGAATAGTTTTGATCATTTACATTTCTCTATGAAAATGGCTGAAAGTGTAACACTATACACATACACATATGCACACACACACATTTGTTAGACAGCATTAAATTTCCATTTGCACCTTTAGAATGACTCTGGAAATCTTTGAGACAACATGGGCATTCAAATCAATAACACATGTGATTTATGAATAACCACAGGCAAAACTTCAACACTTCATAATTAACTCTTTGTTGTTATTATTCTGGACTGTACAAAGCAGAAGTCTGGGAAAGTTTGCATTCCATTAAGAATGTTGTAGCACAGAAATGCCTCCAAGGCAAAACATACCAGTGTGGTGGTAGTGTTGTCCCACATTCTGGTCTGTAAAGTCTGCAATTAATATTAATATGGTGAGAACTTGCATCACTTGCTTATCATTCAAAATGTACTTCCTAAACACCCAATGAACCACAGCATTTTTTAAAAACAGGAAAAAGTGGTTTTAAGGAGGACCATTTACTATGTGGCTTGTAAAACACTCGTTTGGAAAATGCTTTTAATTACCTTGTTGACAGAGTGCATAGAATTGATTAAAATAAAATGATAATTTTACTATCATTTCTAAATATTGTAAATGTAGTGTTCCTGCACATCTTCAATTGGTCTTTGGTATATATGAAATAATGAAGCCATAACTTTGAAATATTTGATAACTGCTCAGCAGTCCCTCCACTCTTATTTTCATTGTTCATTTTGACAGATGGATCATACCAAATCTTGCTCTGAGCCAGTAAGTTGAAAAGTTGGGCAAATATAACTACCACTCCATCTGATGTTCTGAGGTATTTAGCAATTATGATTCTGCAAAAACAATTGATAGCATTTATTTGTCAATCTGAAACTACTGCAAATTATGGATTCCAACCCTACCTGTTCTTACCCTGTGTTTAAATCTTGGAATTGATCAAGCTGATTAATTATATTGGTAGGAAAAAAAACAGTGATTCCCCAGAGACATGATATACACAGGATGAGATCCAGCCAAGTGTGTCCCAGCCCATTTCTCTACTAGGGTTTTAAGTGAGTTTCCATGCCTCTAGGTCCATGAATTTGAGGCCATTAGTACAAAATAGATTACATCCGTTAGCATTCTTGGCCTGACACACACACAGGAATAGGTGTGGTCAGGTCTAACTTGAAGAGTGTGGTTTATTTAGTACTGTAGTTTGGCAGGAAGGTGAGGTGGTCATGTGTGACCCAGCCCATATCCAAGAGTTTGGCCAAAGTTTCTTCTTTTTTTGACACTTCAGGATGAGGTGTGACCATGATGTGGGTTCATACCAAGTTTTAGGTCTTTTGGTCCAAGGGTTTGTCTAAGTATGATTTGGGATTTTTAGCCTCACACCCCCAGGTTTCATTTGGTACAGTGGTTTGGCAGGAAGTAGATACATATATAAACATACATTGTATGTGCATGCAAACTTCTTCTTTTTTGTGCCTAATATACCCAGAGAAACTAATTTTAGCAGCACACATCAAGATGAAGAGGTGTGGCCTAGTGGGATCAAGTCCATGTTGCTCCCAGAATCAAGTTGTGTATGCATACCAAGTTTCAAGTCTGTAGGTCCAAGGATTCGTTTAGCCATAGGTACCATTTTTGGTTGCTTTTTTGTTGTCTGACATACAAAGGATGAGGTGCGGCCTGGTAGAGGTTAAAACAAAAAAATGTTCTTCTGACCAAACTGCCCACTTAAAGACTATAGGCAGTCAGAGGGACATTTAGGACAGCTATAGAAGGGATGAGGGAGAGTAGGCTGCCATGCATCCACCCATCTGTTTGGTGCTTCTAGATACTGCATGAGTGGGTATTAAAACAGACATAGATATAACACTAGCTACTGTCATAATTTTCTTTGCTAGGAGGGGAGCAACCAGACTAATGTTGGCTGGCAATATTTGGCACCTTGACAGAGAAAAGGAGAGAGGTAAATAAATTTGGAACCTTTACTTAGTAATTTGGAAGGGTCTCCTTAGTGTATAAAGTAAAGGAATCAATGTGTGTGTGTGTGTTAAATTTTGCCTTGACAGATATTTACACACCAACAGTAACAATATTCCTGTACTTCTTTGTCAACATTTCAATAAACTGGGCAGTTATTTCATATCTGTGCGTTCCAACTCTTATTCTTCACCAAAGCATCCAGTCTAAGAAATGTATACTCTTTCCATCTTACCAGGTTATTAAATTTATAGTATGAAGTTGTTTTGTAAATTGGCTGACACATGTGAATACAAACATTAAATACATCCTTATCCTCTGTCTACCCCTCTCACCTCTCCACCCCTCTCACCTCTCCACCCCTCTCACCTCTCCACCCCTCCCCTCCCCTCCCCTCCCCTCCACACCTTGCAGGAAAACGTTTTCCTCTGGGCCTGCAATCACATTCTTGTCTCCATTCATGAATTTGTGACCATCATCCAAAATGTTGTGTCTGGCATAAACCTTGAAAAGAAAACAATGGATTCTTGTGGATGTACCCAGCTGCATATGTGGTGAGTGATGCTTCAATGGTGGTATGTGGTGAGAGTCACTCTGAACTTTGAGGAACCTCCACCACTTCCATGTGACCTTGTCTCATTGAGCACACATGCCCTCCACACTCTCATAGTCCTTACCACAAACCTCTGTGATAAAAACATTTATAAATGAATGAAAAAATTAAGATTTTTAGGGTTTCCCCCCAAAAAATACAGAAACAACGAAAGATCATTACCTATTATTGAAGAAGGCATGAGCATGAGCACTCAAATATTGTGCCTAATACTACATCCCTATTTCATTGACTCCAGAACTCAACACATGAAAATTTTGACTTGTTAATATGAAGAAGCTTGACGAAGTATGAATTAGTTTTGTATTATGCCAATGGTAAAGGTCGGGTCCACCCTAGCTCACTCTCTCATAGCTCATTAAAATCACTTGAATAATTATTTAAATAGCGATGAGGAAATTATTTAGATAAGAGATTGAAAATGAATCAGTTCTTGTTTGTTTGTACACTCTCTACTTGCTATCTTGATATGACATATGTGAATGTATTATGTTGCTATAACAACCAACTTGCATCTTCACTAAATATTCCTTGGTTGGGGTGAAGGAGATGCTTAAAATAAAAATTAAAAAATTTATGACAGATGCTCTGAGCCACAACTATCAAAGAGTTACAGCATGGATACCTGCCCTTCCTTCTCACACCTGTAGTGCAAGCTGGCTCAAAACCTCTATCCCAGAGTATGCTAACCAGAAATTCTCTAATGTTGGCTCAACTAGCTGGGATGTTTTAAGCTAGTCACCATAGGTTTTCTGGTTTGTTTATCAGTTACTAGAGGGTATGCCCAGTGTTGCCTGTGCAAACACAAAACGCCTTTTCTAGACCTTGTGGTTCCATTTAATTAACAGCAGACATAAGTAGGCATGCAAACAGGTTACCATTTAATTTTTTAGAAAGTTCAAGATGTTTTAGAAGCATAGGTGCCAACTGTCCCTGTTCTTCTGGGACAGTCCCGGAATTTGCTCCTCTGTCACAGATCCTGGATCACTTGCAAAAGTTCTATTGTTTTGTCCCGGAAGCCTGGCAAAGTACTAGAGGAAATCTGTGTCTTGGCTTTCCTAACCTCCTTTTTCTTATACAATATGACCTCATTCAGAAGAAGAATAGGCGTTTAGCGAACACAAGGGTTGTAAAAGTAAGTAAGACAATAGCTTAGCTATGCTTCACTTTGATCAATCTGATGAATAAAAATATTAAATTTACCTTTACCTTCCAGTTGATATCAGAGTGTGAATCTCTTATTTATTTTTGTTGATGATGTAGAAATAAAAAAAAATTATAGTTCTTTGGCCATATAACTCAATACTGGCTTTAAAAACTTCTGCTTGGACTTAAAAGTATATTGCTGGTCATTCTCCTTTTTTCCCCATAAACTTGTGGCTTTTCTCTTTCTTTAAAAGGTAGATCCCAATGACTTGTTAATTTACTTTTCCTTCCACCAAATTATTTAACTTTAAATGTAATAAATGGAAGCAATGAATCACTAAACCAGGAGATTTAAACATAATATAAAGTTTGTCAAGTAACTTTGGTCAGCTAGAACTAAAATAAAAATGTTTAGTAAATTTCTGGCATAAATTATAGAGACTGCCAGCTAAATGTGTATGTTTTATTATGCATTGCAACTGTCCTGAACATTTTCTCTGTTTTGAATATGAATTTCAAAGCCTTGGACAATTGAAAACTTTTATAAGTATGGCTAGTATGGTTGAGTTGCTAAAACAACCTTTTAGACTAAAATCGACATGATATCATTGTAAAATTATTAAATATGTCATGAAAAAATTATGTGTGTATGTGTGTTCACTATACATTCCTTCATTTTTGAAGCTACAGAATCAAGAGGAGTATTAAAAGAATGGAAATCAAGCACTGCACCCACTCATGTGGTTTTGATATATCTATATGGCCACACCCCTTTTTGTATTTAAAAAAAAAAAAAAAAAAAAAAAAAAATGGTATTTTTGCCAGAAAAAGGAATGGAGCTATAGGCCTAAAACTTGGTATGCAGACACGACTTGACTCCAAATATTATGGGGTGGGTTCCATCTAGCCACACCTTCCTCTTTGTGTGTAAGGCTAACAATGCCAAAAATGTACTTCTAAAAACACTAGGTAGCTCTACCCATGAGCTTAGACTTAATTAAGATCCTAATAGACAAAAGTGGCCAAAAAAAGGGCCATTTCAGGCTAATTAATGGGAGCAGCTGTATTGAAAGCCCTAGGAAGTTGCATACTTTAGGCAGTTCAGTGCACACTCGGTTTAATACATGATAAAAATTAACTATAGAATACCCAGTTAAACAGTAGCCCTCTGTGGATAGGTGGTTGAGTTTTGGCGGTATAACCATAATAACCAGTGAACCAAGGTCTGGAATAGAGCCTCACTTTGCAAGGTTTAATGGGAAATAATTGTAAACAGAAAAGGGGGAGAGAGACGGAAGATGAACAATATACTGTTGACTCACAGATTACATACACTGGCTGGAAGACAAGAAATGTTGTGCACACTGAATTTTTTTTATTAATTGATAGAGTCATGATCAATTGTTGACTGAATTGAGGATAAAAATTAATTTAGATAAATATTCCAACTTTGCAAGCAAAGCTGCAAAGTGACATCTAGTAATGTAAAAAATTAGCATTTTAAAATTGACCAGTTCGCTGAGCTAAACAGAGCTGTGATATAGCACGGATATAAACGTAAGAAACTGTATTGTTGAAATCCAATTAATGTGGAGCCATCCCTGTTGGCCAGTGAGTTATTAGTAGCCCATGCAGACAGGATAAAGTTAAGAAGGTGGTGAGTGTTTCTCCATAGATATATACCCAGATTCTTGAGCAAGTATGGTTTCTAGAGCAGATAGTGGACTCCAAAGTAAGTGATGTCATATTTGATGGACTAGAGCTAGGCCTAGGTAGTACTTTAGTGTGCTAGATACTAGGTTGTGGGACTGTACTGCTTCACTCCAAAGGCCGCAATTGTGTGTTAGTCTTAATAGTATTAGCTCTTCAATCAATTGAAGACTACCATGTTTAGAGCATGGAAACATACAAATTACAAACTAACCTGGCAACAGCTGGTGCAGGCAAAGTGATTATTACATCTTTGCTCACTAACTGTTTTAAATATGTTTGTCCTCTGCTTGCAACGAGTGACTCTATGAAGGTAATTTATTCTTCATCTGGGTGGATGTCAGATTTTTTTGATGATCAAGGAATCAGCATGTTCAGAAAATATTTAGGTGGGGACAAAACAGGAACTAGTGGGCGTTATTATGAGTTCACTTCAAATATTTGACTTTTCACTTTTGAACTCTTACAACTATAGAGGCTTCCTTGAAAAGCACCACAACTTGGCAGGTAGACAATAATTGTTCCTGAACTGAAAACATTTCCATGAATAGCATGATTTTGTTTGGAAGGAAGCAGATAATCCTCTTTGGAAGCATTTGAGCAAGGAGTTTTTCTTTAGCCAACACCCACATGGGTGGGTGGGTGGTTGTTTTGTATGTGACTACCCTTCTATTCTGCACACCAACATGCATGTGCAATAGTTGTGGTCTGTTTCTCTGAGTCATTGGTACCTGGAACAGTTGTCTCTGTAGTGAAGTCTGCATCAATGTGAGAGAATATGTGAGAGAGAGAGGTCTTCACATTCCTGAATAAGTATAAGTACAGGTGTTCCTCAGAGAACCAGATGTCATTGAAAGCTCAATGTTGCACACAGTTGCCTTGTACAGGAACTTACACCACATCTGATGTGGTGGTGGTGTACAATCTATAACACATACAGACTGGCTGCAAATAGGATCTTCAGCAGTGGGGGAACACAGAGGAGTATTTTTCAGCCAGTCTGTGTATGCTTATGGGATTATACACCACCACCACTTCAGATGTTGTATAATACCTTGTACAGAGGCAACTGTGTGCAACATTTGAGTGTCTGATACCTTCTTCTGAAAGAGCTTTTCAGCACGCATTGTGTGGTGAGGTCTAGCACCAGTGCAAACCTATACTAGTGGTTGTCCTACTAGCCTTGCTGTGTGGATTCCTTCAGAGCTATATAAGCAGGGGGTTCACTCCACAGCATTTATATATACAGAACAAAGGCAAAAAAATTTTTTTTTTGCTAATGAAGAAATATGTATACATATATTTTTTTAAATCACCATTCCTGTTAATATGTAGTGACTAGTGGGGGGGCTAAAATTTTATATTTTTCGTTCTAGCATGGTAGTCATTCACTGTGTGCAGCTGTGAAGAATACAAATTTAAATAAATGAAAACTACTGGTTCTCTTTTCTCAATTTAATTCTGTTGCCAAGGCTGCTTTCTGCCAGGTTACTCTGCTATGCATGTTCTAGTAAGGTGTTTAGTATAACAACTGCTTTAAAGGAACTCAATCACAACTGCAGTTCACTTGCTCCAATCTCTTATTTGGAGCTCCAAAGAAAATGTTAATTTGCTTGTTGTCAATAACCTGCCAAACATATCTCCGACCTCCATGTGGGGAATGAAGGGCAAGTAGTGATATGTTGGGTGGAGCAAAACACAAAACATACCCAATCTATTCAGAAGAAGTCAGCCGATAACTTTAGGGGATACTTCAGATGAACTATAACATTGTCAATTTTCTACCATACACAATCTTCTAGTTCAGTAATTGGATATCTTTTTGGTTTGTTTTAATCAATGTTTCTTGATTTTGCTCACTTGCACTTGGAATCTTTTGGAGCTTTCATATTTCCAGAGGCCATTCAGCCTCATAAAGCAAAATGATGACTACTCACAAGAAACTGTATGATTCGAACCTATTTCCTCTTGTGAGAATAGTGATGAAGGTCATTAACTATCCTCAATCAACTTTGATGAAGTTTTTGATGTTTTTAAAGAGATAAATCATAAAACACAATTATGGTATCATTGCAGTCCCCAATTAATTTCAAATATATAATCTTTAACTACACAAGGTGGAACTAATGATTGTTTATAATTAATTATCCTAAATTATCAAGATTTCTTGAGGGGGGGGGGGGAAACTATTGTTGGGATGGGGGAATTCCAGGCCACACCTTCTCTGATTGAAACCAGGTAGTAGTAGTAGTTATCTTAATAGTAGTAACAGTGGTATTAATAGGAGAATAATGATTTCAATAGTACAGTAGTGAACTTTAAACATATTAACATCATACACATCAACTTAGATTGAAATTGATTTCCATTACGTTCTGTCTGATGAGAGGAGTTATGAGGTCTTATTGCATCCAGGTTGACCATTTCAGTGGATTTTCCAGGGCAGACACATAATGGGTGTGACTTCAGTCCTTTATATTCCCAAGTGCATATTCTAGAAATTGATTAGCTTAATCACAGCCAGCAACTCTGAGCACAAACTTAGGGTCCTCTTTATAGCAGGACAACTAATGTAGCCCAATAGAGATGACCAGTTTTGGCCTACAATGACATTCAGTGACTTCTCTTGACAGAGGTCAATATCACCTGCTGTCCCAAAGTAACACCCCTTGTTTAAGTCAGTTTTTCACACAAGTATATATATAAATATATATATATATATATATAATGCGGTCAAATTGTTCATCCAGAAATAGAGCCTGTATAAAGTGAGAAATAATAGCATAGATGTAGCAATAATATATAATTTGTGGTTGGGTAATCTTGACCTGCTAGCATAATTCTCATCCATTACAAATTTAAATAATATAATTGTGTCGTGGTAATTTATGAACGTCATGCCCTATTATGTGAACATAATTCTCGTGTAATACTAATTAAAAATAATACAATTATGCATTTTTGGTAATTTATGAATGTTATGCATGTTAATTAGCAGTTGTATAATTGTTCACACGCTTCTGGATGGCCCAATTATGCTGGTATGATGTGCACTATTTTCCTTCCCAGAAAAAAATATATACTAATTATATAGAAAGTCAAGAACACATGTACATGGTCACATGCAGTATTTCGAGCTAAGCATGGCTACAAATAGTTACTAATTATGAGCCAGAATATCATTTGTCTTAATTTAGTGTAATGTGATGTATGTATGTATGTATGTATGTATGTATGTATGTATGTATGTATGTATGTATGTATGTATGTATGTATGTATGTATGTATGTATGTATGTATGTATGTATGTATGTATGTATGTATGTATGTATGTATGTATGCGTGTATATATATATATACATACATTGTGGTGGCAGGCATCACGTTTCTTGAACCATCAATTCAATCAGTGACTCATCAGTGAACTGCAGTTTGCATGTGCTTTACGAACTGATAGTCTGTGTACTCGTGGCAACATCTCCACTATATACCAGTGCTGCTTGCTAGACTAGACAAGAACTACTACCATGTTCATCCATCAGTCTTGTCCATTGTGATTTTGAAAGAAGCAAAGTTTCTATCAAAAAAACAATGTGCTTCAATGCATTATTTTTTATGAGTACAGGAATAAAGAAAAGCAGATAGATATAAACAAAGTACATATCAGGAGATTATGCTGATGAGGGGAATAGTATGCCCACCTTGTTAATGCCTGATATGCATCCATTTAAAAAAATGCATTATCAAATTCTAATTACCATGTAGTTATATTATTATATATACATATATATACATATGTATACATATAAGCTTATGTATGTATACATTTATGTGTGTGTACTGTACACAATGGATCTGAAAGTGAGCATGCTATCATATGTATATTGTCAGGTGCTTGTTTACACCTGATCAGTGAATAGTTATGGATTCCTGTAATAGCCAGTGTTAAGGTAATTATAGAAAATAATGATAAAATAATTGGCTATGGCAGGGGTGAGGATTTCTAGATTACAGATTATGATTTTATTGTTGATTATCTTTGACCACATGGTCACAAAACAGAACTGCAGTGGTCAAACACTTGATAAGTTCATTTCTCATGAGTTAAAAAACAAAACAAAAACAAAAGAAAACATTCCATTTGATCTCTAAGGGTCATGGTTCCAAACGTGCCAACTCAGTAGATTTAAAAGATCTTTTTTTGTTTGAACTTAATGGATTCCCTTCTTTTTTTCTCAACCCACTCTCACAGCTTGTTTTTTCACTCTAACATAATCTTTTCAGTTAGTGTATTAGAAGACATTTGTGCTTGCTGTGGGGTTGCTTAATCAATTATAGTTAGCAGCTAACTCCTCTTACCTGTAGAGCCATGGCAATACATCGTGTTTGAGTAACAATTAAAGAGCAGGGATAGTGTTTAAAGAGCAGGGGTGATGTGAAATAGCAGGGGTAGTATTTAAAGAGTTGTAAAATTTAAAGAGCAGGGGTAATATTTAGAGTGGAGTAATATTTAGAGTGGAGTAATATTTAAATATCAAATTTTATATTTAAAGTGAAGTGATATTTAAAGACCAGAGTATTAATTAAAGCAGGGACAATGCTAGAGCAGGAGTAACATAATATATAAAATGAGCAGAGTAGTACTTAAAAGGAGCTTGGCTGAGGTTAATGTTGATTTGTTCAAGTTCAACACCAGATAGATGGCAATACAATTTTTGATATGTTGTTGACCAAGAATAAAGTTGTGCTTTTGTGAGCACATAGTGGCGTTAACCTGTCCTACAAGGCATAAGATTAAAGTACTTGAGGTTCAGTGATCATTGTTTCTACATACTAATTTGTCTGGTTCATGTATCATTTTGGAGGGAGAACATGGATGTGTTGCAGCTGCACAGTACTAAGCAGGTGCTCATGATTATAAACTGCAAAGTGCTGGGTAGTCATCATATTGACATCTTAGCCACAATTTTATTTATGCCTTCATCCTCTGGTAGTTACAAATTTGTTCAGTTTGCCTAATATTTTATGTAGGAAGGGGAGGGGGGGGGGGGGGGGAGGGAATTGTGGAGCATTGCCCCACTTCTGTAAGTTATCAATTCACAGGTAAGTATGAAAACCTTTGCCCAGAGGGCTGGGCGGTAATAAGAAGACAGAGCTGTGGATGTTAATTTGTTTTATTGTGTGCAATCAGATTACAATGTGGTTGTTCATTTTTGTTTTGTTTTGTTTTTGTAAATACAATTCCTCTAGTAAGTCTTTTTAAATGGGATCAGATTACAACTTCAGAATATAACTTTGTGGTTATTCATGAATAGGAAGTTTATTTAATGGCCTTACACCCTGGTCCTAACCTAATTCTCCCATGAGAACAGTTGGTCCAGGTGTCTTGGAAAGAATGCATCACACACAGACACTCACTCAGGCAGTCAGATATATCCCCACCACTCCATAAATTTTACACCAGTGCAACTTTACTTTTGCCTCTCAGGTCCCATTAAAAGATATCTATTTCCCTTTCTTGGGCAAGGGCAGATGGGGGGAGAGAAATTGAATCTAATTTTGTTAAATCTTTTGGGCTAACAGCAAGCATATCGCTATCTGCATTCTAATGCATTCACTGGAAAGGTTGTCAAATGTAAATATCAGCATTACTATTTTGTAATCAAGCTACTCCTTTTCAAGTGGTAATTGGATCACCTTACATGTTAGATGTGCAATGAGTGAATGAGATATTAACTGAAGATATACACTTGGCTTTAAACAACAGCAACATAACAACAACAGTAACACAACAACAACAATATTAAATGAAGTAACAGGTCTTGCAGTGTTTTTCGCAACTATGTTTCTAAATAGAACTCCTTATGTGTAATATCATGCCAGGTGTAGCCAGGTGGGGCTGACCCTATGTAGCTCCCGGAATAATGATGTGTGTATGCATAGAAAGAAACCACTTGAAAAGGAGTAGCTGGATTACAAAATTGTACTGCTGATATTTCTTTTCTGACCCATTTCCAGTGAATACATCAGAATGCAGATTACTAAGCCTATGTGTTTATATTAAGTACATGTTTGGTATTTTAGCCTAACACACCCACAGAAAGAGGTGTGACCAGGAGATCTTTTTTTTTTCTTAATAAACTATCCTTGGTGTTCCAAGTGCGTACTTTGAAGATTGAGTTTCATTTGGTGTGGTGCTTTGGTGGTAAAGTGGAGGATACACACACACAAGAATATACATACATGATTGCTCACATGTGCACAAACCAGGAGGAGATGTGGCCATATGTGGTCAAATTGACTCAATAAACCATTTCATAAGTTATTTGAAAGAAGACAAAAAAGTAAGGAAAAAAGGGGTAGGAAGAAGAAAAGAAGCAAGGGAAAAAAAGAAGAAAGAAGAAATAAAAGAAGGGAAAACCTGGGTTTTAACAACATTGCTGCCATAATTGTATTGTTGTTGTTTTTTTTTGCTTTTTTTCCTGTGGCACGCTCACAGGTCTAGGAACACTTGGAATGGTGGGACAGGGACAGAGGCAGATACATCCACAAGTTTTGCTCAGGAATGGATTTTTTTTACTAATTGTTTACTGTTTGGAAACACCATTGTTGTTGTTTTTGTTACAACTAATTGGTCACAACTAAATGCTTTTACTGTATGAAAAACCAGTGCTTACAACAGAGAACTTTTTACTGTATAGACACCCAAAAGTTGTAAATATTCCCATAACTTTAACCTCATCTTAAGTGTTCTATACAATGATCTGTCTGATCTAAAACAGTATGTTTTGATAAGTATTACAGTAATTATTTGCCACAGTCGTTAGTGCAGACGATCTTGTTTTTGTATGAAAAATTTGAATTCCTTTTATTTTTTCACCAGGGCAGCCATTTTCTTGATTTTTAAGCCCATTTTTACCAAGTTTCAGAGAAATTCAGGATTATCCAGGCAGATGGTACAAACACACAGGCAGGCAGGCAGACAGACAGACAGACAGACAGACAGACAGACAGACAGACAGACAGACAGACAGACAGACAGACAGACAGACAGACAGACAGACAGACAGACAGACCAATGTTTAAACAGAGAGATAGACATTTAGACTGGACAGACAGACATTTAGACAGGCAGGTGGACATTTAACTGGAAGGACAGACAGACACAAAATTCAATAGGCACTCTGCAATATATCCACTATAATAGAGAACTGCTGGGCCAAAGAAATAAAATTTGGTGTAAATGGGAGATATTTTTTAAATAATAGAATCTTGAATTGCTGTATTGGTTTTGTTCACCTTTAAATTTCACATTCCTAATTAGTTATTACAATTGTTGGAGTGTTACTCTTATCCTCCCTACAAACCACGATGCCCTAAATGAGGCCAGTAAAATCTATACAACAGCAGAAAAATGAATGTACTGTAATAGTAGCTCGTGGGATTCCATCCATGGATTGCTTCTAGTTATTATTGTTAGGTTTTTTTCGTTTTGTTTTGTTTTTTTCGGTGAAGAAATTTAATTGAATTATTGTTAGATTCATTAAGTATTAAATAATTCTAGTCCAGATCAATTAATAAGAAGTATACTGACCCTGGTTTAGAGATATTTAGTATTTATAGCTTCAGACTTGAATGTGCTGGCTTGCATATAAATACATAGAAAAGACATGATTGTTAAACTCATTAGCCACTCTACATAGCACCAGTTTTCTTGCTATTAAGTTAGTGTGTGGTTTAACATGAGGAGGGTTCAAAAATCCAAAATCAGAGCTTTGAAAGTTTTCAATCAGTGATCCTCTACATACTCTAACTTAAACTTGTAGTAAGTGCTATGCACTACACACAGGAACAGGATTAGAAATATGTATGCACTTGTGTAATGAATAGAACTTCAAAGATAAATTTATTCAATTTTTAAAAGCCTTACCCATCTAAGCGTATACAAGTTATGTAGTACTATTTAGTTTATTGGGTAAGCAAACTAATGAAAAGCAGGGCGTAGAGCTAGTGGGTCACTAGACTGAATAATGAACATGTATCTATCAATAGCTGCAGAAATTATCCCTTTTAGTAACATGACTTCAGCCACAGAGCATCAGTAACTGCATTATGTATCTACTATGTTTGTTGTGGCCTTAAGCATTGTTTTTTTATGCCACACAACAAATGAGATTATAAAAAGTATATTTTTTGTGGCATAGTTTCTAATTATTTAATCTTTATTTCACTTTGAGGCTGATGAGTTAAACTAGCAGTTTATGCTTGTGACAATTATTTCCTGTTACCTTTCTATCATTTAGTTGCACATTTGCAAAATCAAAATATTTTGTGGTTCATTTTTCATGTAGACAGACATTAATCTTGCATTACAGCTTGCTCTTGTTTCTTGTTTCATAGGGCAGGAAGGAGCAGGAGAGAAAGATTTCATATGCTTTACTCCCTATCTCCCGGTAATATCAGGAAGTGTTCAGTGTGCCAGTTCATCCATCAGTAATGTTCCAGAGGAGATGCTGGCCCACCCATGGACCCAGCAAACAAATTTGGGTAAAGATAGGAGTTATTTTACTAATCGTTACATTCATTGGTAATTTAGAATAATGATGTGAGTATTGATTACAGCTATGTAAGTGCCTCACTTTTGAACAAGGCCTGCCAAGTGAGTGGGTGCTACCACAGATCTAATAATAGACTACCATGGCTACCAACAAAGCTGTTCTGCTAATTATATCAATATTAGGTGCATACTTTCACACGTAATTAACTAAACAGTGCAATGAAGTTCAGGGAAGACCCCAGCCAAACACTCCCTTTGATATCAACTTCATCCCCCAAGGCAAAAAACAACATTCTAAATATGGAAAGTCCTTGACTCATTTATGAATACACTTTAGTTAATGCCTCTGGCTGTTTTGTTTTTATCTCAAGGATCCATTTTTGCTCCATCTGACTAAAAGTCCAGCAAATTGCATGAAGCCAAACATTTTCCTACAAGTCCACAAATATGCATGCACTTCACGAAAGAAGTTCACCAACACACACACACACACACACACACACACACACACACACACACACACACACACACACACACACACACACACACACACACACACACACACACACACACACACACACACACACACACACACACACACACACTTAGAACTTAGAAGCTGCCCATGGTACGAAGTACCATGATGGCAGTGTCCTGGATGAATCCAGGACCAATGGCAATAAACTTAGCTTATGATGGCATCACACAGAAATGTTGGTGTCTGGTCAGATCTCCTTGTCTTCCAAATTTCCTTCCACAGGCACAACTTAGTGTTCTTAATTCAGATTGCTTGTTAGCTGAGCAGGTGTTCCATCGCCTGGATGTTGAAATTTTCTCTACACCATCTAAACACAGATGAAACCACCCCTTCCTGTCCTGGCACAACTCATACCATCTATCATACACACCAATTGCCTGCAAATCCACTTTCAGAACATCCCTCCACCTCTTCTTTGCCCTGTGGCATGGTCTCTTCATGTTAAGCTCCCCAAACAACAATCTATTTGGAAGCCTTTCTTCATCATTTTGACCCACATGACCCAGCCAGAGATGGAGTGCTGCAAGCCAAACCTATGTGATAGGCTTTGAGATGTTAATCTTTCATTCCATTGTTGGTACCTCGTCACACCCAGGATTGTCCGAATACAACAGTTAGGAAAAGAATTCAAACCAAATGTCTTGTATGCACAGCCTTACACACACACACACACACACACACACACACACACACACACACACACACACACACACACACACACACACACACACACACACACACACACACACGTGGGAACACCACACCACACACTCTCTCACCACACACACACACACACACACACACACACACACACACACACACACACACACACACACACACACACACACGTGGGAACACCACACCACACACTCTCTCACCACACACACACACACACACACACACACACACACACACACACACACACACACACACACACACACACACACACACACACACACACACACACACACACACACACACACACACACACACAAATAAAGAACTTACTCACAAAGAAATAACCCACATAGAACAATCCCACTGTATGTTCATTTACAAGAGGGGTGGATTGGTAGCACCCTTTTCTGGTTTTCTGGTTAATGCTACAATTCCACAGACCGGTGCCATATTAATAACACTTCAGATTCCAGGAATACTAACCATCTAGACAAACCAACAAACCACATATTCCATCCCAAATCATAATAATTTTTAAGTTTGGTTGTGCTGTTGAAAAACAAACACCAGTTCAAGACTGCTCTATCAATTATTGCTTCTTGTTTTCTTCTTAACAAATTGCCACATGTTGGGAAGACCGTGGAACACTGGCAGTGTGTTTTCTTCTTTTTTTTCTTTTACTTAAAATTAAAAAAAAAAAAAATTAAATAAACCCTTAGTGACTAGTACTTGGCTACAATCAGTGGAGGGACTGGGTTTCAGCTATGGGAAAAGCTAGGCCAGCCCCAATCTACTGTCATATCTTGTTAATGTTTCTGTGTGAGCCTCACTCACTAAACTTAGTTGTGACTATGGTAAATTTTAGCAAGAAATAATACTTTCAAAAACCTCTTCTTTTTTTTTTATGCTCAACGATCAAATATCTTTTCCTTCTTCACCATGCTTCCTCTGAAATACTCTTATCACAAACTTTGGTGTGATTTGGCTCAGAGAGCATCCTGCACTAGATTTGAACTTTGGACCATCCATAACACAAGAGGCCCCGGATATTTGCTGCATGAGAAGGACAAGCAGCACCTGAAGCTGTGTGTGTGTGTGTGTGTGTGTGCGTGCGTGTGTGTGCGTGCGTGTGTGTGTGTGTGTGTGTGAGGAAACAATGATGACTGAATCAAAAACAGAAGTGAGTTCTGTTTCGGTTATATACAATAGGATAGGGCAGGCAGAGATGATAAATACAGGATACAACAAAGTCTGGAACACATTTAACTTACACTTAATCTATTTTGATTTATTTATTTATTTTTTATTAAATAGTGACACCAGATCATATCCTGAGCATCATGGGTTAAATATTCTTAGTCTGAAGAGCATCTATTCTATCCCTACCATTGCAAATAAATGGTAAAGGGTTGCACACCAACAGAGCAGCTGTACAAGTCTATATTGGGATTGGTATTCCAGGTGTTGAGTAAGTAATCTTAAATATGCTTGTGCCAGACCTGTAGGGAAGAACAAGTATCTCTGGTCTGGTCCATATATTATGCAAAATACAGATGAAATTGAAGTCAACAGGGAACTAGGAAATAATGGAGTTCTTTAGGTTCTTGATGATCAAATGAACCTTGGAGAGGCAGAGAAGAACAATCTTTCTTCTGATAACAAGTGATGTATATAATTTTTTTGTGTGGCTAATATAGGTAGGATGAATCACACCTTACCTAACCTGTATGTCCAATAGAAACCATGGAAGGCTTCTAATTTGGTTTAAATAAATTAAAAATCAACAACTTTCCTCTTGATCAAATGAAGCAACTTTGATATTATAAATATTTTTCTAAATTAGTTCCAAAAGTACACACACCCAAACCACCCACAAATGCAATTTTAACCAAAAACAGCTGCTTTCTTGTAAGGCTGGACACTACTGGGTTTTGAACCCAAGCTGGTTTTGGGCAAGCTTTACAAATGTTGGAGTATTTTGACTAGCTGTGATAGTACATGCTTGTTTTTGTTCTGACTGGGCTATACACAAAATATATTAAAAACACAAGGCAAAGATTCCTATCTTGTAACAATAAGTGTTGAAATCTCCACTCACTGCAACTCTATCTTGTTCTGGCATCACAGTCAACTGCTCTGTGGTGGAGTGTGGTCCCTGCTTGCACATGGGGTGGTGGGGTAAATGTCATAAATTCATAAAATGCAGACCACCTTGGTCAACCCTAGGAATGTAACACACCTGGTTTTCAAAAAGTGAAAGGATCATGTGAGTGGAAATAACTATGACACAGGTGGTGTGCATTTCAATATAGGGAAAAAAGTACTATCAAAAATTATATTCCATACCAACTGTGTAATTGAATCTATCAAAACTATTTCATTTCAGTACTTGGCATCATCCTGAAAATCATGTTGTCCTAGTTTGGTACAAGTATAATATCATCACAGTGGTATTCTGAGCAATACCACATTTGCAAGCCTGCCTAGGGGTTTAGTGAAAGCCAGGGAAGTTCCATAACATGGAAGTATTAATGGTCAGACCTAGGAATGTAACACACCACCTCCGGCTGCTTGCATGACATCATTAATAAAGGATCATGTGAGTGGAAATTGCTATGACATAATGATGTACATTTCAATGTTGTTGATTCCAGGAAAAAAAATCTACCAAAAATGATATTTTACAATACTACATTGGCAACCCTAGCTAGGGGTGGTTGAAACCAGAGAAGTTCAGGTAACAGGAAGTACTGACAGTGTCACGGGACTCATATGGGACTCATAGTGCTGAAGTCTTGGAGACCATGTGGCATGAAGAAATAGCACGAAAAACCTGCTGCACAACAAGAAAATAAATAGGCTTTCTCCACATTCCTTGTCTTTTCATTTGAAGTGATATAATTTGATTTTTAAGTAAAGTTAAAAATGGTATAGTTGGTAAGAAGTATAAGAACCCACTTCAAATGTCTGTGGTCAGGTGGGGTCCACCTCAAAAGAGTTCAAGTTTGCACATCTTACATTTCATTAGTCTGGTGGTGTGCCAGACAGCCAGGAAATGGGCTGTCCCCAACTCAGGTGTCAACCAGGACAACTTAGTCAATTGCAGTTTTCAGACATCAACATTCTCAGCTGTCTATTAGCAGGAAAACCACTTCACACAGATGCATTCATCGGCTGGTATGCATTGATATTTTTTTTTGTTCACCTTTTTTTGTTGTTGTTCTTTTGTTGAGTGGTGGCAAAAAAGTGAGTAGCATGATGTAACAGGTGTGCACAGAAAATATGAAATGGGTGAAGTGATTGAGGCTATTTTAACACTTACAGAATTGGGCTGGCTGGTGGAGCATGATGAAAAAGGGATAGAACAACCAGAACTAATGAACAAAGCTTGCTGCTGTACCTGCTGGAGGTTGTCCAAGGTCATCAACTTAGTTAGTACTCACTCTCCACAGTTGAATTGGCTGGCTCTTAGAGTTTAGTAATCTTCTTAGTATGGAAACAGTTGGTGTCATTGTCACCCTTACCTTCATAGAAGGATATTGCACTCCAACTTTCCAGTACAGAATACTGACCCAGGCAATGTTAAGAAAAAAAAAAAAAAAAAAAAAAAAAAAAAATATATATATATATATATATATATATATATATATACATATATATATATATATATATATATATATATATATATATATATATACATATACATATATACATATATACATATATATATATATATATATATATATCAGCTGTCCCTGGAGACCGAAAAATTGCAGTAGTGGTTAGCCCTGGGGATTTCCCTCCTCCCCTCCCTCTCCTAAATGTCTTTCCCACGCTGGATTTATTTCAATTTTAATAAGGAATTTTAAAAAAATTTTACACAACTGTAATTTCGAAGGAATATATTGGTTATTTTGTTGAAATATTTCCAAGATTTCATTAAGTTTACTGTTATTTTTAACTGACGTCCCCCAACACTAATTTTCTCTTTTTTCTAATTTTTTAACTTATCCATTGGTGGTCCAATGATATCATCCTATGATAGGAAAATATATACTCTTTCACTCCGTGGTGGTATTAATTTTATTAAATTTTCAGTACAGAATATTTGAAGAAAAAGAAAGAAAGTTATTTATTACCTTGATCCTAGGCCTAGCCATTGCCCTGGCCCTAATCCTAGCCATTGCCCTAACCCTAGCCATTGCCCTGATCATAACCCTAACCATTGCCCTGATCCTAACTCTAGCCATTGTACTGGCCCTAACCCTAGCCATTGCCCTGGCCCCAACACTAACCATTGTCCTGGCCCCAACACTAACCATTGTCCTGGCCCTTCCCCGGACGTGTGATCAATATTAGCCAGTCAGTGATAATGATGAAATGCAGGAATGTCATGAAGGAGCAAACAAAGGTTACAATAATTTCAAAATTTCATAACACATTATACATCCTTACATTAAATTACCAATTAATATGAACAAAGGTGTTTGTTTTGTTGTTACACAAAACTTCCAATTATGGCTAAACAAGGTGTCTGCTCCATTCATCCAATTGGATTAATCAGGGGCATATGTGAAAATAACAGATAATGAGATTAAACATCCTATATTAAAAAGGTAATTGACAGAATTAATCAAACTTATTTCTTGCACAGGTGGATCACTCTATGTGCTGGTAGGAACCATCTTCATAGTCTCACAAGCCAGACCCTTCACCCTCTAAACCGCCAGTTGGGAGGGAAAGGGTCTGGTCTAACTCTAAATTTGATTTTGTTTGTGTGTATGCAGCAAACCTAAATCAAAAGTGGGGGCAATGCTCTTTTACGTATGAGGTCTTCTTTTTTTTTAGTGTGTGTAAATATATGAAATGGAGTCAAATTCTTCAAGAACACCCCTAGCTGCTATACATCCTGGCCCCACATCTTCCTTTTGCTAGGGTCAGTGGCTATAGGATCTCTACACAAACAACAACGCTGCAAGCTAGCCATTTCGTTTTATGCGGAATAAATTTTTTCTTCATGTACAATTGGTGAAAGGACACTTACGCAAATTATGGTTCTGCACATATCATCCGTCAGAACGATGGATTTAGTACAAACAAAACCAGGTACAGCGTTGTATCAGACCCTTTCTCATGAAGTATTTGTGGTTCAGAGGGTAAAGGGTCTGGCTAGTGAGACTACCATCTTCACTGGCCCACTACACCATATGTTTGTATATATATATATATATATATATATCCCTTTTTTGAGACAGCCAAAGCTATGGTCGCAAAAATGCACAATCATTCTAATTTCCACCACTTCAAAGGATCATAATGAGAATATATGATAAGACTACATATGACATCATTGTCTATTTTAGCAAGGCCCAAGTTTTGCTCAAAATTGGTCCAATATGCTGTGAGTATACCATTCCTTCCTGACGACTCCCTATAACCCCTTGACATCACCATGGCATGACCTACCTGTACTCCCCCCTATTCATAATCATCACACTTTTTTGTTGTGCAGTCAGTGACTCCCCATCTGGGTCAGAAGGAGACAGAAGATTCCTGAGGCATGCAGAGGTGTAGTCCAAGGTTTTTCTAATGCCACTCTTCATCTGAACTCCTGAGAGAAGTTACAGACTCACTGCAACAAGTTCCTCAGCTCTTGTGAGCTTACTCTTACCCTCAAACTAATTTGTCATTCCACAACATTTTCTTTTAATTCTTAATATCTATTTTTCAACTTTCATTTTTCTTAATTAGTTCTAAACTACTGATTTAATTACTGCTTAGGTTGCTGTTCCCATTGCAGCTGACCACACCACCCATAAACATGGTTTACATCACTTTCATTTCAGCAGTTCCAAGTAATGATAATGGTGCTAGTTATACTAGCTAGTCACAGCATCAACAAGGACCATTGTTCAACCATGACAATGTTATATAACAAGGGCGATATTTCACAAGGCCAATGATATTTCACAAGGCTAATGATATTTCACAAGGCCAATGTTTCTATACCGAGGATAAATATATCTTCAACAATGGCAATGATTTAACAAAGGCATTGCTTCAATAACAAAGTCAATGTTTTTAACAAAGGTGAGCTCACATCTTGCAATGCCATGCATTGTATATATGCAAGCTAATCTTGGAGTACCAGTTTGAGTTTACAAACATTCTGGTTAGTTTACCAAGCTAACACTTCATCACCAGGACAACTTGTGCTCAACCAAGCAATATGTGTTAGGATTGCTGGACTTTATTTTCTTTGATGTTTCAAGAATACCAAGAAAGATGTGTAGGTTGAACCAAATTGGCTTGCCCCCTGATGAAGATTACCTTTCCACATGGCAGTCACTATATGTGTGAGTAACCCTCACTCAGGTGTGCAGTGTTTCTATCATGTTATGCCCACTTTAAATTAATTTTAAAAACTCTGTACGACAATCATTAATGATATTGTTTCATGTGAGCTAATCCAGCGGCCTGAAGGCAAACCAGAAGGCTGCAACACCTTCCAGCCTAACATCTGGTACCTTACTCAATGTAACATCTGTCCAAAATATCAAATGTTCAGTAAAATAGGCATCTCACTGATTTTCCTTGTGCACCTTACCAGTCCATTTCTAAGTCGCTAATACATTTCCTAACCATGTAACCTTCATGCCAACATAAACCTTGGCTAAAAACAGCAGTGATAGTGAAGTAACTTTACATTTCCTTTACCAAGTGCAAGTGGTTTATTTGTGTGCATCCCTTTGTTAGCTGTGCAGACAGTCTGCATGGATCCTCCTTGTCTTTGCTTTCACTTCCTTCATCGTTCTAGTATGAACAACATTCTGCTCTGACAACTATTTTTTTCCCTGTAGTTCTTATTCCTCAATACAATATGATCCTTTCCTTTTAATAAAGTAGTATTCAGGACACATCTCATTTATTGGACCTACTTGTATTGAGATTTCCATCATCTGACTACCTCTATCTGCACTGAATGCAGTAGTAGTTTTCTCTCTATCAGACCATCAGTAATTGTTGATCAATGCAATGTTCAACAGTTAATTGATGTGTACTGGCTGTCCTTTCTTTATATCCTGCACAACAGTAAACTGATCTTTGGTTCAACATTAAGGCCATTATTCAAATCTCTTTCTCTCTCTCTCTTTTATGTACACTGGACAAGGATTGTCTAAAATATTTTCTGTGTGAATTGTTTCAGTGCTCTAATTGGTGGTTCCTAAAACTTTGCGTGCATGTTTGGTTCAATGTTCTGAAATATTTCCATGACTTCTACAGCAAACAGAGTAGCTAAGATAATTGTTATTGCTTCTATCCAATATATTCCAATATAACTACAGTACACAGTGTATAAATATCTAAAGGAGATCACTGGATTATAAATTCCGAGAAAACTTTACAACAACGAACACAATTCTCAAGCTGGCATCTATTTAAAATTATCCAATGGAGAAGACACAAAAGAAACAATCAGCAACATGTATACTGTTCTCATTAGCACAGGTACTTTTACTAGTTTCAGTAATTTTAACTCCTCTCTTCTTCGCCAGAGTATCGACAATCAGCATGTTGATATTTGATTAATGATTGTTATAAATACCCCCTAAGCACCACAATGGGTCCTTGCCTACTTATTACCTCTGAGGACAAAAATAGAGCGTTATCTCTCTTCCCGCTCTTCTCTATCTTTGTGAACTCAATGACAATTTTCGAAGGTTATTTAGAATGTTTACAATACTTTACCTCTAACAGAAATTTTATCTTTTTTGGTGAGTAGTTTCCTTTGAAAGGATGACCACATGAACCTTTAGATGTGTACAGATAACCCCATTCATTTTTTGAACAGGTGAACTTGTGATGAATACATGCACACATATTAAGGTGCCAAATGCATATTCATGCAAGGTGGAGTTGCAGTGCTTACAATAAACTAAGGCATAGCTTGCTTACAAATAACAATGTTTTAATGTCATGGGAAACTGAAGCCAATCTGTGTGTTTGTGTCTATCTGTTCTCCTTGGTGCAAGGTACAGTCTGGGTTAGTATGGATGGATGAACAGATAGACAGTCGACAGATGGGTAACTGGGAAGGTGGATGGATAGATGGATGGAAAGGCAAGCAAACAGAAGCATATACACTCATGCAAGTGGCCATAGGAACATTCCAATACTGGACTGAAACCTAAATTTTTCTTGATCTCCAATAACAGCAATATCTTGTAATGTTTCTGTGTCAATGGTTAGCTGATTAGCAGACCCTACACTGCTGAAACACAAGCGCTCACAAGTACAAGGTATTTTTAACAATTCTGACCCATGTTACCATAGTTTACCAAACAAGGTACGACCAAACAACTTGTTAACATGGCATCACTGAAAGCACTGATATAGCATTGCCAAAGATACCTTGATAAATCATCTGGTCATGTGGTTATTTTGACACAAAAATATTAACCAGCCAGTCTAAGCCAAGCTCAGTTCAACTGTCATGCATTGAGTTTTATAATTTAAAGTTATTGCCATGTCAGCATTGGACTTCTATTAACTGCTGAGCCAATGAAGCATGGCTATTTAAATGTGTGCTACAACAGGATGGGCATGTGGTGGGCAGGAACTCTGGAAGTGGATGAGCCCTACATTGCCTTAGCTTGGAATTTAGTTTTTATATCTGCACTTACATGGATCAAGATAATGATTTGTTTTTCATCACAAGCTTAGCTTACAAAAGGCACACAAGGACAGGAGGTCATTATTATTATTCATTATTGGACCTCTTTTTTTTTCATTTTTTAATTTTATTTTCCTCAAGATAATCTTTACACTTTGTCAGGGATGAATTGTAGACCCTGACTGACTTACTAATTAGAGATTGAGATATTGGTCGTTATATGCGTCCAGACAGACTGTCATATTTACGACAGGCAGACACACCTCCAGCTACATGCATGCCTGGTGAATGATGAGCAGGTTTTGTCTGCTTCACTTATTCACAGTAGAAGTTTTAGTTTGGTGTCCTTCAGTTCAGTTGGTTGAAAACTTTCGGAACTACAACGACTTACCTTAACCAAAAAGACTCTGGGATATATTTTCAAATTGTTTATTTGCTTTATTTTGATGAATGCTTGACAAGAGTCATTGTGAAACTAAATCTTAATATGGACAGTTTTATTCTAGAAAATTGAGTGTCTACATGAAATACAATCAAGGATCTAAGCCATCACACTAGCTAATACTAGCCTACACAAAAGTAAAGGGCTATGAGAAACCTCTATACCAGTTGTCTATGCAGACGCTCATTCCAGAGATGTCGAATGAATCCTAGAAGTGTTGTGTTGCAGTGAAAATGTTTGTTACTGCATGCCATGGTATCCTTTTCAAATTAGTGGCCGCTTGACTACATTTACAAGTAGCAATTATGTACAAATATAGTGTGAAAGTTGTCAGACAGATAGATTAACAGCTGCTAAATTTCTTGTATTTGGGAAACCATTTATTTCAAAATTACTCCCTTGAAGGGTCATCATCCCTAATTCAAGATAAGGCAGAAATAAATACACATGAAATGATAAACATCACTTACGGTCACCTACAATTGCCTGCTTATGTGGCGATGGGGTGAGGATGATTTGGAGAAGTTTCCTAATTCAATATGGTAGGTAGAGACTACGTGAACATTTGACAACCTACAGTCCATCAAGATGCTTGAGGGAGAGGTGGGCAATAGTTAGAATTCTAAAGCTAGGAGTGCAGCAAAGTTATACATGTGGTCGGCCTGCAGAACATATAATTAGAAATGAGATTAGACACCTGATGACTACAGACATTATACATGTGAAAGAAGAATTAAGTGGACTTGAAGTTAAATGTGTGTGTGCGTTCTGAAATATATTTTGAAACACATTTGGCCAGAGTTTATATATGTTTTGTTAAGAGGATACATCCCAAACACTCAACATTAGTTTCTACAACCTAATAGGCTTTGGCATCTACAGGTAACCTGACACTAACAACAACAAAAAAAGTTTCATGATTTGAATTCCCTCCCCCCACCACTTTTCTTTTATGTTGTGTCCATTTGTTGGGCTGAACATCTCCTGTTTTTAGTTTACCCAAAGTTAGAATGTATTACTTCCTTCTGTTCTCTCTTCCCCACCTCTCTCTCCTCTCTCTTCCCCACCCCCCTCTTCCTAACACACATGCATTCCTCCCTCCATCATTTATCTTTGTTATGGTCCATTAAGTGCTTTGCTCTGCTAGTACTCTCTCCATAGGTGGGAATGGTGTGACGGCTATACCGAGGCAAGGAACTTGTAATGAGTTGATAACTCATGTACATATTTTGAATATGATTGCAAATCATAAAACATGTTAACTATAAACCACATAGCATGTGCAATAAAAATGTAATAGTTTTTGGTGATCTTTACTGATATACACATATATCTATTTTGAGTCTGTTGAAAAGATAAAAAGTTATTACAGTTCTGTTCAGAGAGATTGTTACAGAACTATTTGTACAAGAATAGTTGGTTCAGATTGCTTTCTCATGAGACAGCCGTTCTTTGTTTTGTAAATGTCCATAGTCACAGGCAGATGGTTTTGTCTTGTAGTCTGATTTAAGCGACACATCTTTACCCTTTCACCAATAGCCCCATCTTATTAAGCCATTTTTATTGAATCTCATCATCATGACATTTTTGAGTGGGAAACCAGAAGTAATGCAATATGCTGCACCATTTTATTTCCCATTCATTCTCTTTCTATATTATTTCACTATTTTTATTTTATACTCTGCTATAAAATAATTATTCATTTTTGAATTACCATAATGATTAATAACTATAGCAATATAAGTGTACAGTTTGCTTAAATGTTTATAAAAGGAAAAGGTGTTTAAATTGAAGCATATTCAATGCAGTGTAAATATTCTTTGTAGCAGTCATTTGCAAATATGACAAAATGATAGATCATTGTATATATGTAAACAATGCCATAACATCAAACTAGAGGTCATCTAAGGATGGAATCCCACAAGCTGATATGTACCATCCTAATTTTGCTGTTGTACAGGGTTCACGTGGTTCAAGTTTTACTGACCTCATTTAGGGTATTTTTATAATGATTGAGTGTTTGCATATTGTAGTTTGTAGAGAAAGTGACCATTCAAACATTGTAACAATTAATTAGGAATATGAAATTTAAAGGTAGACAAAATAAAATAGATTACAGAAATTGAAAATTTTATTATTCAAAAACTATCTCCTACTTGCACCAAATTTTATTTCAATTGGCCTAGTGGTTTTCTCAATTACAGTGGATATATTAGAAAGTGGACAGACAGACACTAATATACACACACATAAGGTGAGGGGAAAAACAAGGACAAAACAGCATGCTTTCACTAAGTTGACTTGTAAAAAAAAAAAAGAAGAGAGAAGGCGGTTTTGGAATAAAGAAAAAAAAAAGAAGGGTGAAAAGTACCATGATGCCTGTTGTCCCCACGCAGTCACCCATCCAAGTACTGAGCAGGCCCAACAGTGCTTAACTTTTGTTAGTAATTTTTTTTTAAAGTGTTCAGATGGAAATTGACACACATGCATGAAAAACAAGTGATTCACTATGAAGCTTGTAATTAATTACACTTGTTATGGACTAATTCATTATTAAAATAGCATCATTACACACTTTTAAAATGAATAATTAACATTCCATGTATTTTTAATTGCTGTTACCTGTATTAACATTGCTTTTCTCTCTATACCTTTGGTATTGATTAGGTTATCATCCTGGAGGTTATTTCCAAACTCCAATGTCATGGTCATAGGTTTATGGGAGAATTTTCAAAGAGAAATTTCAGGGAAATGGTGACTAACAAGTCAAACATTCAAGTTATTGACTGATAAAGCAGAGGAGGAGGAGGAGAGGAGAGCTATGTTTGTTTGGGTGAAAGATGGAGTGAGATTAAGGGAAGTGGTGCCTGACCATAGCCACTTCCATTCCTTGCTTACTGAAAAAAAAAAAAAAAAAAAAAAAAAAAAAAAAAAAAATTAAAGTTGTTTTGTAACAAAGATTGCACTGAGGGAGAGCTCCAGCATTTCCCACCCTCTCCTCTTTTCCCTGGAAGAAATGCCAGGATTTAAACTTATCACTCACAATGGTGTCCCATGGTATTGACCATTCAATCACCTGATCAGCTTCAGCACCTGCTTGTTGGTAAGCACACATTTCTTCCTGTGGTTGTGTAAGGTTGGACGTGTCAATGGCATTGAGCTATTCACAGTACAAGTTGAATACTCTTCAGAGTTTAATTAGCATCTTGTGGTTCAGCAAGATAGAGTGACCTTTTCCTATCAATGCCTGTGTCAAAATTGGCAAGTAAATGTGTTTTTTTTATACCCTGACTGGCAATCTTTTAGAAGTGCATTAATTCTTCAAGTGATAAAATGCATGTATTGCAATGGTTAGCTCTCACGTTGAATGTGTGGACAGCTATGGGTTTTGGTACAGGGACACTACTCTTGATGTGCACACTGCATAAAGCTATATCAATTTATCGAACATTCTGTTATTTACATTTAATAAGAAAAAGAAAAAAAATGTAATTATGGATTGCATTCACTAGACACACAAAATTGCAGAGACATGAACAAGCAGGGGAGAGAACCAGTTGCAGTTCAGAAGCTAATATCAGAGGTTTGTTGGGTTGTTGTTTTTTTGTTTTGTTTTTTAATTTTATCCCCCCCCCCCCAAATATGGATGCAAGCTTTTGTTTTACTCTTACAGTTAAATATATATTTATTAACATATTTAAATTCTTGCCTCCAAAGTACATTCACCCACAAAAAGAATAATAAAATCAGTCCACCAATTTTTAATATCATAAATTTACTGCAATTTGTTATTCCAGCAACTGGACTGGATATATATATATATATATATATATATATATATATATATATATATATATATATATATATATATATATACATACACACACACACACAGACATAATCTTACTATAATTTGACATTGTGCGTGTGAGTTCATTTGTGTATGTGTAGGTTGGTGTGTGCATGCAGGTGCCTGTATGTTGGGGGGGGGGGAGGCTAAAACTTTTTTTAAAAAACAGTGGAAGAATGAGCTCAAATTGTCAGGGGGGACTCCTGTGGGCCACATGAACATTTTAGCTGAGTCCCACCTGACCACACACCAAAAAATCAAATAATGAAGACTTGGAGCTGGAAGTTGTGGGTTCAAGACCCATTTTCCCCCGTTATTTTCCTTTCCTTTCCTCTTCCCCCCTCCCACCCCACCTTACCTCCTTTCCTTTCTCTTCTTTGTTCTTAGTTGCCTTGTTAGAAACAGCTATTTCTTAACTGAGCTTGCAGCTGCTAATTTTGAGATTGCTGGTTCATTATCTAGCTGTTAAAAAATTTCACAAGCAGGCAAAAAGATCAACTTAAAATTGTGACATCTAGTTACATAGATAACTCTGGAACTTTAATGGACAATTTAGCTTATCATGATAAGTGGGTGAAAGACCCACTTTTATTTTCTGCTTCCTCACTTTTTATCATTTTTTTCCTTTATTTTTTTTTCTTTCTTCTTCCTTCTCCCTCCTTCCTTCTCCCTCCTTCCTTCTTCCTTCTCCCTCCTTCCTTCTCCCTCTTACTTTCTCTCTCTCTTCCCCCCTCCCAGCTCTCCCTCCCTCCCTCCCTCCCCTTTACTTCTTTGTTCCTGAAAACAAAACAAACAGCAAACAAATGCATAAAAGTTGAACACTATGTCCTGTAATCAGTTCAACTTGCCTATCTCTATCTTAACCAACCTGATGGTGGCTTGGACAGACAGTTTGACCCCTACATGGAACTGGATTTTGGGCGAGGGGAAAGTGTGTGTGTGTGGGTGGGTGCATGTGAGTTTTCGTGTTGCTTTTAGAAATGCCTAACTTTAATCATCTATTCAATACAGAATATAAATTTAAAATCAATATATATTTTACCAATATATATTTTTTATTAATAATTGTAGTTGCATCCCTCTTGGACCATCCAGGTTGAGTGGGTGGAGCTGCCTAATTGTCAGAATAGTTACATGATTTATTTCTCAATTTTATGATTTTCTTCAATTGTTCAGGTTGCTGTTGTTACATCAAATAATTATTTGGTGGAGTCACTGAAGATGATGTACACAAGAAAAAGTGGGGAGGGGGGGGGGGGGGGGGTAAAACTATTGGAGCTCTTACACATCAACTGTTCATAGTTAACCTTTCCACCAAACCCACCTCAATTCCAAGACAAAATTAAAAGATAAATTTAAAAAATTGACAAATTAAAGACTCATCAATGTACTGAGAAGTGATTTCAGTAAAAACAATTTGGTATAAAGAAAGTCTCATACAAATTATGATGTGAAAATAGTTAACCCACAATGCCCAAAGGGTTATTCCCAGTGCTATTAAATCCAGACCAAATAAAGGTGGAAACAGAATTTTTAGGAAGACCAAGTTTCAGGTTAGTGTGACAATTCATTCATATCATTCCCATATATTTCATTGAATAGCTAATCAGGTCAACTCATCCCAGCAGCACAGGAAGCAGTTTCAGACTGCTCAGTTAAATTAAGTGGAAGGAAAGAGAATTCAAAAGACTTCATACTCTGTGCTATGCGCTGGAGTTGGGAATTAAGCCAGACTGATTGGCTGAGCCTATGTTTGTTGTACCAGGAAGGGCAGAGAAGCCAAACACTTCCCAACACAAAAGGGGACATCAAAGAGTTGATTGCAAGCCTGTGGTTTAGAAATTAAAATGTCAACAACTTCCGACCAGGCCCCACACTTCAGCTAATTAGCTGATATAAATACATTCTGAGGTTGTCTTAAAAATCAATTAATCCTATCCACTAAAAATGAATTATTGGATCTTCTAAGTTTGGTGTGTGTGTGTGTGTTTGTTGGTAATTAGCTTGTAAGGTACTTAGCTACATTCAGATTTAATGGAGCGAATATATTAGACCACCTAGTTAGGAACAGGAGAAACCTACCAGGCAGTTCGACTATTTGTAAGAGTTATTTTAACCGCCTACTTCAGTATCACTACTGGCCCCTTCTAAACCCAAAACACGGAGGGGTCAAGGCGCAAGGCACTATCTGTACTAAAGGCTGTGAGCTATTTCACTATTCAGATTTTTTGAGCAAGATTGGCAAACAAAATCCGAAAAAGAGGGAAGTTATTCCACCACCTGCAGGAGAGAGAGAGAAAGATTAATATTTTCCAGAAAGAGTGTGGAAGTATTCTTCAAGGTGTAATTCAGCTTCCAACTTCAAACATTTGCTTGCCAAGTTCTTTGAAGAGTCCTGGATTAGCTTCTTTATTTTGAAAAGAAAAGTGGTGCACACTGACACACACTGACACACACTTCCAGTAGTCTTTTAGAACAGTAGTGAGTCTCTAAACTTAGTTAATAATTCACAATGGAAAGACATTCTTTTATAAGTCACCAAAATGGATGGCTAATTCATCAAACTCCACTGATAATTTTAATTCTTGTCAACCTACTTACCTACCACGTACTAGTTATCACAGCGCAAGGGCAAGTGGTTAAGAATTGTTCTCAAAATAATTCTCAAAGTGAGTCGGACTGTATCTCAGGAGAAAGTTGGTTCAATCCCACCAAGCGTTGCTGCATAGCATGTTCGACATGCAATCACGGTGGTGAAATGTTTGTACAGAAGCAGTGTAATGTGAACAACGATACCATTTGTGGTTGTAATGCGCCACTCTACTTGCAGTCTTATGCTGATGGTTTTAGTGAGTGTCGGATTGACTGTACTCAGTGTGCAGAAACTAAAAAATGTATTCCTGGCACGGATAAATGTGAATGTCCTGAACACAAATGCTTCAGGGATTTGGATGACTATTGTCGGACACCTATCTCATGTGGTGTTGACAATGTGGAACCCACTAGTGATGCCCGTCCTTCGATCGACAAGGGAGACACCTCACTTCCTCCTTGGGGGTCTGGTTTGATTGCTGTCGCTGTTGTAGTTGGTATCATCATCTTCGCTTCCTGTTTCTTGTGTCTAGGAATATTCACAGTTTCCAGAAACCAAGACCCAGAATCACAAGTCTCAGACAACTCTGGCAATGTATTAGTCCCGAGAGGATCCATCAATTCTGTAGGGACTGAAAGTTCATACCTTTCGACGGGGTATCCTTATCTGAGTGAACAAGCCATGCTTGAACTTTTGAAAAACTCTGACTCAAATCCTCAGTTTTTGCTCCCTACAGGTAACAACTTTGGTGTCAGAGACCTGTCCAGCTTAACGGGCAGCCCTGTGAGTTTAAGAGACAATTCAAAGCCAGTCAGAACCATCCAGCTAGTAAAAAACTCAGACAAAATGTCAGTTGTTGTGTTATGACAGAGCTGGTTGCTCATGTGTGTTTCTCTGTCTGGTCTACTTGTACAATTCCTGTCACCAGAGTCTGGATATAGTATGATTTGATTTCATCGTGTGGTTGTGTCACTTATATATGTATATAATCTTTCTACACCTGTACAATATCAAACTCTGCCCCATTAAAAAGAACATCAATTTTTTTGACTGTCACAACATACCTCTGTATCCTCCTGTCATGATCAATTAATAATGTTATATTTATTTACTTTTAATTGCTGAAAAGTAAACTTCTTTCATACACTTATTCATCAGCCAATCAGCCACTAGGAATGCACGAGATGTTCTAAATTTGACCAGAGTTGCACCTTTGGTATGACTATAGAAGGAAGTAGATTGTGAAGTCATATAATGGCTATCCTAAAATTCTATTTTGTATTCTGAATAAAAGTGTATGAAAGAAGTTTCCTATTTGTAATGTTCAAATAGATACATCTCATCTATCAAAGGCAGCTGCTGAATCAGTGCTAAGCTCTACCAGTTTTTATTAAAAAAATAACCTATTTTGAATGAATTCTATTGCATGTAACAAAACCTCCACCTCTATTTGTTGCAACAAACTGGTGTTCTAAAGGTGGGGTTTCACTGCATGCACTCATAAGCTGTAGTTCGACCACTCTAAGCAAATGACTGCAACACAATTATTGCCAGAGAATAGATAATAAACACATCAACTGCCTTGGGGTGTAAATCATTTGTATTCACATCTTCCTTAACTCATTAACCTGAATGTGTTAACTACAATTCTTTGAAGTGTCTCACAGGTTGGCTTCCTGGCCAACACATTCCACACTGGAGCGAACTAGATCATAATATTTTCATCCCCACCCCAAACTAATGACATTCTGATATACACTTCAAAGGATTCTTGGGATGAATGAGATGTCAATTACTAGAGATTCCCCATGAAGGATCAACCACAATCTGATCCCCCTTACTTCCCAATGGACATTTGTTGTTGACTTTTCAGCACTTGATTGTTCTTGAGTTCCACTACCATAAATGCATAGCAGTGAAATTCAGATTACCACCAGCTGCATCTCATATTGCAGTTTTGTGACAATCTGAACAGTGCCAATGGCAGTCATCATGGCATAAGATGATCTAATGTTTTGACATGCTGACATGGAAAGTAGCCAAAATTTCATTAGCAGTGCATTGCACTGTTTTGGCTGGTACAAATGAAACCAGACAATATTCACACATGAATGGCAACGGAAATTCTTCATTTCATGACTTGTGCATTCATTATGGCGCATCACTTTTAAGCTTATTTAGAAGTGAGGGAAATTAAGATTCCAAGTGCTAGGATACCATTGCTGTAATGTCATGTCTAATATTTGGTTTCATGATGATAGCAAGATGAGCAGTTTGCAAAACCATGCCAATTATGTTTTGGTAAAGCAAGTGTCGTTGCTGGGCTAAGGCAGAAGTACAAGTACTGATAGAGGGGATTTAATCCTAGAAAGATTACACTGAACATTAGCCAAACAAGGATGTATTTTTTTTCAATTTCATATTTTGAAACCAAAAAAAAAAAACAACCCTCCAACAACTTATGACATATCAGTCACCCATACACAGTTGGGGTCAGGTTGCATAACACAAGTATTTAGTATTATCCTAGCCTAGCCCATAAGATACAATGCTATTTAAATTCTGCAATCCTAAACCTAAACTCATTTATCATTGGCAATTATTTTATGTAGCTGTATAAGACAATAAACACTATCTAGAGTTCAAAAGTATAGGTGATATTATTGCATGCATAAGTGTGATATATGATATGTATATATATATATATATATATATATTATGGTGTCCATAGCAACCTATATATCTTTCAAACTACAGATATCACTGGATTATTAATTAAATAGCCATAGACAATCTCTCCCTTCTTGCCCAGCTATGGTGTAGATCAGTGTGTAATAGAAAGAGGTAAATATGACCTCTCAGGTGAAAATATTGGATCCTCAGCCAGAAAGATTTTGCCAACAGTCTGGATTCGTACTTTGTCTCAGACAGCAGTGGAGATGTTGACCTTAGCTTTCCCACAGAATTAATTAGTGTTCAACACTTCCATTCTGTTGGTGTCTCCATGGACCCACACACAACCTCACTCCAACCTTTCTGTTAACACACACACACACACACACACACACACACACACACACACACACACACACACACACACACACACACACACACACCGATGTTATCTTGTGACCAATCTCACACACCCTGGCAACTGTGGGCACACCATCACAACACACACTACCCACCCACCCACACAGAGTTACTGTCAACCAACTTCAACTGGCCACACACCTGTTTGGTCCCCACTGAAGTCAACTAACTTCAAAGTGATCAATTGACAAAGTGTGACATTGATGTTAATCCACTGTGTTCCTCATTGAACAACTAACATCCTACCTGATAGCAATCCTCAACCCTGCATGACACAAACCAAACTGCAACCTATTGTTCAGCTTTATTTATCCACTACGTCTCCACAAAGATGTAAAACCTAATCCAGTGTGCCCACATAAAGACGATTGACATTTATGCTGCAACAGCTTCACCTGGTCTTTTTTCCTCTGCCCATTTCATCATTAAATACTATCTAGTAATAATAGGTTATCTAATTTACAAAATATATGTTGACATCCCATACTTCCATTATATACATGTACTACATTAAAAGAAAACACTGAAGTTAATGACATCTATAATCATCACTGTTAACACAACTAACATGTCAATGGAACAGAAGCTCCTCCAGATATAATTGTGTGTTTGACATAAATACTGAGACAGACTTTTGGCATTAGTTTCTGGTTGAAAGGCCAGGGAGATTAGCACAATCAAGCAGAACGATTGAGGACCACTTTGGACTGTCTGTTCCATGTGTGTCTATATTCGTCCTCCAACTGAATTATAACTGCTACGATCCACAATCATGTTCCATTTCAGATTCACTATATGTGTGTACATGGAATGGAAACACACAGGTAACTAACAGTCATAATCATGCCAAATGTGCTTTGTGAAAAATTAATACATACGATAATTGTATTATGATGGCTACCAAGCTTTATTGAGCAAAGGCTGGGAGTTGTTGGCATCTATCAAGATGCACCCGGCCTGATAATTTAAGGTCTTTTTCCTTAATTATATCTGCTGTATTGCTGTTTAAGGTGTGTGGCTATTCTCATGAATGCCACCGTAGTGGCAGCTATGACCTGAAATTTAAAGTGTCTTACATTTACATTTGAGTATGTGTGTGCCTGGCAAGCTCTTATCAGGGGGTTCTTAGCAAACAGATTTCCCGCCTGCAGTATAAGTTCATAACAACTGGTAAACTTTGTAATCAACACCTTGTGTTCCATTGTTGATAACAGAAATTCAACATAGGTTCAGATAGACATACAGGTAGGGAGTTAACTAGGTCTTTATGACTAGGACACTGAGCTAGAGGACAGTAGGGTATGTGCTCGGCTTGGGAAGGGCTAGGGCACATGCTGTGAAGCTGTGAGCCAGAGCATGTAGTTAAAATGACACTAATATGTGCATTTGAGTGATTCTGTCTGGAATATGATACAAAAGTTGTGCTAAATCTCATTAATGAGTAACCTACTACTTACTTCACCTCATTGGACAACGGGTTCAGGAGTTGTCCACAGTGAGATCATCAGCAAGAGCAAGAGATGGATTGGGGTTGATGGTGGCAAGTGCACTGTGAATCACTTGTGGCCACATTTAGTAAGTGAGCACACAGGCTGCACTACATTAGCAGAAGTCTACAAGGCAACAAAGTGCACAGGTTTAATTAAAAAAATTTTGGTTCCTTATCTGCCCTTCCAGACCTAAAGCTTTCTGGGCTTTTCCTCCAAGCCACGGTTATTCAATTAATAATTCTATATTAATTGATCTGGGCAGCTGCCAGTCTTGAAGCTACAAGAGTGTTGACCGAATGTGGTTGAATGATTTCTGTTAATTTATTTCAGATAATTAGAATTAAAAACCCAACCAACTGACCTAGTTTTTGGCCCAAGGGCATTACAGCCCACAGACAAGTTAACATCACAGTGGGGGAGGGGGAGGGGGAGGGGGTTGGAGAATGGTGTGTGAAGATATGTTGTCAATGAGATGAAGTTGTAATCTCACACATTTGTTGAGGTATAGTTTGATATCGAATCCAACAGAGAAAAAATGCCACATATGCTGGCCAAACAGTCAAAGTAAAAGTTTAGGGGGAAGGTGGTGGTGGTGGGAGGAGTTTCCATGTAACAAACTGGCAGCAAATGTTCATTATATCAATCACAGTATTCTTTGCAAGTAAAAATACAAATTAGAAGCTGGCCATATCCGACAAGGAAGCATTAAAATATTTCTTAATTAGGTTGATTACCGTTAATCACATCCACGCTTCCCCTTCAACCATTAGTATTCAGGACATGTTCTATAAACAATCAATTTTGACAGTAAAAAACAACAGTGCTTCCTGTTACAAAATTGATAAATAAAATAAAGTATCTAAATAACCTCTCCTTTTTTTTTCTTTTTCCATAAATGCTCCTACTAGGAAACAGCTAGACACAATTATATATTGGAGAAAAATGTTTTAACATAAAAACAAACACAACAACCAACAATAACAACAAAGGCAAATAGATAACACTAGCAGTGTATACCTGGCATTGCCCAGCCAATGTAAACATTAAACATTATACAAGCCACTCAAAACACTATTTTTAAACTCTGTACTTAATTCAAATAAAAGCAGCTCCTAAATAGGTAAGCAACATTGAGAAATGTTATATCGTTTTGGAGACATGACTTATGTTGAAAGTTAGACTGCCAAAATCACATTAAGTTGGGAAGTTTGCAACAATAAACCACGCTAAGGGAAAGAAGAAAAAAAGGAAGGGAAAAGGAGGAAGGAAAGAGAAAGGATTGAACGATGAAAAGAGACTAAGGAAGATGTGAAAAAAGAAAAGTAAAGAAGGACCAGTCCTTGATTTTAACCCAGGATTTTCCTCTTAGTAGACCTGTGCCACAACCATGCACTATGGTTTCTGTAGGGTTTAAAAAAAAAAATTAAAAAAAAAAAAATTAATTCCCTGGAAAATTCTAACTAAATAACAATTTTTGACTCTTTAACAGAAAAAAAAATTGAACTCCCTTCCCCCCTCCTCCACCAGTGTGTGCGTGTGTGTGTGTGTGTGTGTGTGTGTGTGTGTGTGTGTGTGTGTGTGTGTGTGTGTGTGTGTGTGTGTGTGTGTGTGCACGCGCATGTTGTAGGATATGGTATCCAATGGATGCAGCAATCTCAAACTCTTCTAAAAATTTTCCATTCATTAATTTTTAAAATTTATAAAGTGATTTAAAAGTCACGAGCTTTGCATGTCCATCCATTCAAGCCCATTCTGACATGAATGGACACCAGATAATGCAACTTGAAATATGATCCAAAGCATCTCCATTGAGCTACTTCAGAACACTTTTTGAAAACACCATGAACCCGGCTAAGCTTTTTACAATGTCTGTTCAGTAGCATTGAAACCAGAACCAGCCAGCTTGTGATCCTTTTGAATAAGATGTCTTTCATGATGTAAAGGTCAACTTTGATGTCATTTTATGAACCTGTGGTTTGGTAATTGAGTGGTACCCCAGTCAACTAATAATGAAATCTACAGCATGTTGTTAGTTTTCATTCAAAAGGAAAATGTCTTACCATCAATTTGTCAAGCCAGTTATGCCTATGTAGTTACTTGTGTTCTCCACCTTTACTTCATCTCCCCCCTACAGAGAATTGAAAGTATTTCAGAGCTCATTTCACTGGTCACTACATATTAGAACAATTAAATTCATTAAGAAACATTAAATTGATTAATGGTGGTAAATTACTCGTAACAAAATATTCTTAAATTTATCAAACCACAACAGACAAGCAAATGAAAAAAGGGTGTGAATATTGTAAAAAAATTGACCCAAAAATAGAGATACATATATATATATAGATTATATATATATGGATATCAAAATGGAGTATAGTAAAGTATATGCAGCTATTATTCCTGTGGACACTTTCCATGGAAGATATAGAACAAGAAGTCGTGTTGAAAGAAAGAAAAAATCAATTAAAACTGCCCTATGGACCCTGATCTGAAGCACTGTACACACCAATCCCATTTACAACTTATGGGTTTTTGCTTCCATACAAGATACACAAATATTATGATATATTTTTTATAAATCAAAATAATTCAGGAACTAGAAACCACAGACGTGGGAGTTGGTGGGACTCTCCCAGGATGTGGATAGTCCTCTGATCTGAGAGAGTGCAAGGTCAGTGCCAGCCTCCACCACAGGATGCAAGCTGAGTCTATCCTGTTCCTGTTCCTAAAATATGCTCTTCCTTCCCCTGGTCATGCACATTGTTATCAATGAATACACTTGTAAATAGCTAGTGAATACACTTGTAAATAATCATTGAAAACCCCTGATTTACTAATGAATAAATTTATAAATTACTAGTAATACACTTGTAAAGATCTGTAAATTACTGATTATATTAAATTTTAATGAATACTACTACCTCAATATGATCATGATTGATTACACTTACAAAATACTACTGAATAAACTCAAAAATAATTTATGTTACTATATGCCTTGTATTTAGTAAAAAAAATTCCCCTCTCCTCTACACACGCACGCACACGCACACACACACACACACACACACACACACACACACACACACACACACACACACACACACACACACACACACACACACACACACACACACCTTCACACATATACAGAGTGCCTTCTGGCTGGTTTATCTATGTACACCCATGAAACCAATTGCTATACACCAAATGCACTGATCACCTATCTTCAAATTAAGGATTTCTAATTTCACTATTTCAATTAAATGCTCTGAATGGAACTGGACCTTGAACTCAACTGCCCTTTCCTCTGGCTTCACCCATTCTGGCATTGTTACCATCATTCAGGGCCTGACTCATAACTTTCCTCTGGTTACCAGCTCCATTCAGCTGTTGGATCTCTCACCACATTCCAGACATGTGGTCTGTAACAACCACATAGACTTTTTCGATGATGCATTTTACTTGTCTGTGTGAAAAGGGACTTAGTTGCATCATCACCCCAGGGGGGGTAGGTGTACTGGTGGTGGCAATCATGCACAAACCATATGCACTGGAAGTGGGGGAGTGTAAATTGTTCTCTGAGTAATGGAGAGGAATGGAAAGGGTTTTTACTATGGTAAGATTAGGATAGCTAAAGCTAGGGATGAGCTAAGGATTAAGACTAGGGCAGAGGTAGGGCTAGGCTTAGGATGAGGGCAGTGGTAAGGACTGAGGTTGTGTTTGGACAAAGTTTGAGCTAGACATAACCTATCTTCAGCCTGACTTATCTATATCCAATATAGCTGGAGATTGACTTCAACCAATGCAGCCCAAGTCAATCAAAGCTGGTACTCAGACTACAAGAGTAGATTCATGTCCTATACTTAGGGAATGGACTGGTGACACATAATCTGTGTTAGTGATGTGCATGCTGGTTGATTGCCTTAACCATAGCCATTGCCATAACTGTGTGATATTTTCTATACAGGATGCACATCGGATCAAGACTATATATGACAGGTCCATGGGACCAAGACATAATGGATAGACAGGTTGACTACAAGAGCACACACTGGACCAACATCACACTGGGTTGAGGCAGGTTGAAGATAGCTCAGTGGGGACACAATCAGATCATGTAACACTGCAAACCTTAAGCTTGCCACATATTTTGACAAAATCTAGAAGAAAAAAAAAGAGCCTCAAAGTAGTGGAGATTCTGTAGTGGGATAACACAAAGTGCACCCTCCACCACACAAAAATTAAAAATATAAATAAATAAAAGGAACACTCAAAAAAAGAGAAATTTGTTCTTTTCCCTTTCATTCACAAGCACATATGGTAAGCTGTCCACTGAAGTAACACATGGAATAGCCAAATATACTGAACCGTTATAGACAGTCGCCCTGTGAGCTAAAACACACAGCATTAAAAACTTTAAACTTATAAATCTTTCCACCTTTGAACTATGATATAGGACTTTCATGAAAGTAATCTGCAAAAAATAAGTACATTCATATATTTACAGACCACTCAAAGATAAACACAACAATGTCATACAGTGTCATAATGTAGAAAGTTTGCAATACTCAAAAACGTATTGTATTCTGTGGATAAACTTACACACATAAAGCTGATGTTTGGAATGTTGACACCATCCAATTATTTTTTTTCCACATTTTAAGCCTTTCTGTTGTTGTTTGTGGTGAAAAATGTGGTATGTATTTCTTTATGGGTGTAGTGAATTTATGAAGATACCAAATATGAGGTCACATGACACAGGAAGGTTTATGTGCTTGTCTGTAACCAAATCCAATGTTTAGTTCATGCACAACATTGCAACATTCCCCACCTCTGCATGTAGTGCTGAATCATGTGGATTCCTGACACTGCCATTGGAGTGGCTAGGTCGCTACTCTGTGTTGGCATATGATACGAATGCTACTACACTCACACAGATGTCTCTTATATCAGTACCATGGACCATAATGAGGGCATGTAAACACCAACACATGTACACACCAACATAGGAACACACCAATATACAACATCTGTTGTATCTTATACTGAAGTTTGTTCCAAAAATCGTTTTTTTGTATACTATAAAAAGGGACCATAAAATTTGTTGTTGTTGTTTCCTAAAACATTTCCAGTGACTAAGCTAATGTCCTCTAGAAGATTCCTTGGGTACATATATTAATGACTGTAGCTAATGTCAGTTTTTGGTCTGTTCTGGGTCTACTCACTGGGAAAAGGACTGGTAGTATCAACCGGATGATTGGAATGAACCACACGAGACGTCTGACTCCTACTAATTGGATGTGATGAAAAGCACAATCACTTTCAATATACGATAATTACAAACTGTATAAAGCTATGGTCTGCCAGGATTGTTGGTCTCCATCAAGCAAAACAGTCACATGCAATATCAGGCACCCCTGCTGGTGATAGTAGCCCAAGGTTCAATCACAGTATACAATTGACAAGCATACACACACACACACACACACGGACACAGTCACACACACGGACACAGTCACACACATACATCAACCGACACACACACGCACATACCAACTACACACACACAGTCACACACACACAACAATCACACACACAACTACACACACAATAACACAGTCACACACACCAACCCACACACACACACAGTCACACACACAACAATCACACACACAACAACTACACAAACACGAACACAGTCACACACAACACACAGTCACACACAACACAGTCACACACAATCCACCTACCCTATTCAAACAATAAACATAGACAACGTACAGTCAGTACACTTTCAATTGTCATCTTTTCCCTTACAGTCCTAACATGATTCCCCATAGCTTGATCAGGAGTCACCAATAATTCATTAGGCTGAAAGATGAAGTGACTATAGAAGGCCAGCCCTTGAGAGAGCTGGTTGCTGTAATATACACTCCTGCTGCAGTCAGCTAGTCAACTACATCTACTACGACACCACCTACACCAGCTGTCCATGAATAGTGAGTGCTGTGAACTACACCTGACCGACCCATTCAGTGGGAAAGTATTACTGCTACAAGAAATGGTGCTTCATAACCATGAACAATCTATTCACAACTAACAATCTACCACCACCAGTTTATCCTCACATTGGGCCCCAACACTCTTGCTGGGTGGCCAGTTGGTTGCTCATAAAATGGAGTGTGGGCCCTTAAGCAAAGCTATAACTAGATCGTGCTTAAAGAAACTGACAATTATCAGAGAATGACTCCTAATTGAATCAATTATATTGAAGCATGCACAAATCCTCTTCTACCACTGAAAAACTCCTGAAGAAGGGGAATTAGCTATGTAAATACACATCTATTATTCCTTCTGGTACTTCTGCACTATTTAGAGAAAGCACTTACTCAGCTAGAGTGACCGGTCAAGATCAAACTCACCCAACTACAAGGTCAGTCAGAGAAATGCACAGATATATTAAACTTTGATACTAAAAGCATCGCTATTACACATTATATATACATAACAAAGCATATAAATTTGAACTCGTATATTATGCTGTACGTATGCAAATTGAAGTGCTGATTATGGACAGAAGTGCAGGGTGGTCAAAATTTAAGAGTTGACTAATTCTCCTCCTATAAACTGTGCTTGCGTGCTGACATTCCAAATGTATTCTGAAACAGCAAAACCCCAGGGATTGGTATAGGTCAGGAAACCTGGCTCCTCCAAGGCAAGGCAGTACAATGCTGGAGGTCACTAGTCTTCATGGCCAAGCAGGTGGATAGACAACCTTTGTTCCTTGAATTCCCTTGATGCCAATTGACCTGCCGTATATACACTATAAAGTGCGAATAGTCTGTCTGTCTGTCTGTTTGTCTGTCTGTGTATCAGCGATTCACGCTTGAACGGTTGAAGTTAGACCCACGAACACCATATATTTAGGATCAGTGTCATCAGGGGAATGTCATGAGCATGTCTATATGGCCACAACCCTTTCTCTATCTTAAAAAAGCCAAAGATGATACTTGTGTGTGTGTGTGTGTGTGTGTGTGTGTGTGTGTGTGTGTGTGTGTGTGTGTGTGTGTGTGTGTGTGTGTGTGTGTACACACACACATCTTCTTTAAAATTATTCATTGGGTGAACAGCATATTCCTGTTTCACTTCAATCTGAGAGAATAAAATCTGAACAAAACTAATTATCAATGGTTCACAATCAAGCAGGATACTCTGCTAGAACAATATAGCTTCTTGAATGTTGAGAACATAAAAGCCACACCCCATTGTTTGTTAAGCTAGACCCACTTCCTAGCCGGAATACCTCAAAATCACCCCCCAGCCTGCCGTCCCATGATTTAGTACTTGTAACAAATGTGGATATTACTAATTAGTGCTAACCATTTCTAAAAAGAGCTAATACACATTAGGAGTCAATTCTTTAAATTCTAATTGAGTGTGGACAAAACCAATTCAAACTCTTTGCGATCTACTTTTCATTCAGTGTGCAGTGTGAACCAGCCTTAATTAGTCAAGGCTGGTTATGTTGAGTTCCTGACCACAACCCACACATGACCCTGAGGCTCACTAGGTTGCCAGGAGATAAGAAAAAAAACCCAGGGAATCCCACAAATTGCTATATTAAAAAATGGATAAAATTACAAGGCGAATATTTTCCCTGACTTCCAAGTTTGATTTAGGACAGCCAAGCAGTGATAACAGTATACGACAACACACAGTCAACCACAGGGTCAGATAGGTCAAGACATTCAATATGAAATGTTAAAAATATAAATACAAGTATTCTGAAACTTTCCCCAAACCTACACCTCTTAATAAGGCTACGGATTTTGGTTGGGGCTAGGAGGTTTAGGCAGGTTGGCCTGACCAAAATTGAGCATGTACAATTGGCACCTTCGTTGTTTATCCGACAAGCTCCCAGGATCACAGAGAATAGTTGGCAGTTCATTCAAGGATACATCACAAAATGTTTCCATGAACTAGGTACAGGATTACATGGTAATGTAGTGAAGGATAGAACAGTATCATCATGGTGACAGTGCCCTTCTATAAGTGAAAGTGGTCTGTGTATGTCACTGTGTAATGAGTAAACATAAATTAATGGGATTAGTGTCAGTTTCATCTCTAGCACTGCAGGTATATCAGGTTATTCTTGATACACAATGCTAAAAATGCATTAATAAAGAATTTCGATTATAAACATATCATATCTCCTGGAACCAACCTTGTCAAAATCATTTATTTTTAGTTACTGCACACAATATTGGATTCACAAGTCAATGCTAAAAGTCAAAGCACAGTGAAGGTCTGCTTCCACTGGCTCTTCAGAGAGAAAGCACATTGGTCCATTGTTGTGTGCTCAGAGTATTAAAGATGTGTATCTCTCACTGTCTGTTTCCTAAATAGCACACACTCATGATGCCACTGCATTATAGAAATCACAGTTATGCAATTCTACCAGATTTGTGGCAGCTTGCCTTTGCACTACTCTTGTTATCCAAGTCTTTAAGGTTCACTGCCATGGGAAAAAGCTTGCGATATGCTAAGAGGTGAGTTGCTCAAGACTAAAATGAATACTAACTGCAGGTGTTTTTTTTTCCAATCCCTTTTCTGGGATACTTCATGGCATCTCCGAGTTTTTCTGATCCAATACCCACAACTCCCAGTTGGCAAACACAACTACCCTGGGGTGCTTTGACTTAGCTACTTGTATCGCCAGAGTCTATCTATCTATCTATCACTGTGAGGCACTTGGCCATGCTAATGCACATGTGCAGGGAAGGAAGTGATGGGACTCTCTGTGCTGTGCTGACTGTTAGAGATGATAAATATACAGGCAGAAATGAAGCCACTCAAATCCAGTTAAGTAATGAAATCAGCACAAGTGTGTCTGAATATGTGACCAGACACAAGTACTATTCTAGAAGCATATTGCTATATCAACTCATCAACACTTCATATACCACAATTGTATTTTCTACTACAACTCCAGACATAGACAGTAGGATGTAAGTTTTAATTAAAGATTGAAAAATGTGTTGACACTATATAGGCCAAAGGGACAATTCCAAAGCCACTTTGAATATTTCAGCCTTCATGGAAGTTGTGGTTAATAATTCCTGTAATACAAATATTGTGGTTCACCTGTTCAAACAGGTGGGTGGCAAAGAAAACCACAGGTTTGCCAGACCCCCTCCTCCCTGGGAAATTAGGCCAAAATATTTTCTTATATCTGTGGTTAGAATTACAGACCACAGCAATGCAATAATAATGAGTTGCACAACCTTGACAGACCCGAGGCTACCCTTAGTGATCCATACAAATGCCTAGCCCTTCAAGGTCATCATCACTCTGTGTATTCATTACATCACAATTTCCATCCATTAGGTGTGATAGGAGAGAGCCTCACACTAACAGCTTTACAAACAAGTCTTTATCAACTCTATTTTACGAGAAGCTTCTCTCCACAGAGGCACAGTTGTGATTGGAATGGACAGGCTGCCTGTGGCTGTCTCATTTCCGATTGATGAATGAGTGGAAGTCACACTGTGGAAGTCACACTGTGGAAGTCACACTGTGAAAGTCACACTGTGGAAGTCACACTGTGGAAGTCATACTGTGGAAGTCACACTGTGGCAGTGTACAAGTGATTCACTTCCTGGTGTCCTGAAGGGTCTCGCAGAAGGAACCTCCATTGCCTTCCTCACACTGCAAGCTGTGTGACATTCCTTTCCCACTTCTCATAATATTCGCTTGATTCTGCTCTACCTACTGGGAAGCCCAGGCTTGAAACACTTTAGATCAGATCCACCATCCCTGTCTGCGGCTTGGCTTGGAAGCTGATGTAGACTAGGCAGGACAATAGGAACATATCATGTTGAACCCTCAGATTTCACTTATTTCCTTCTCATGAACCTCTTCACTACTATTTACAAGCTGAATGTGAATTGCTTGTTTTCACCTTGCATGCATGCATTGTGTGCATGCATGTGTGTTCAAGAGCTTAAGAGTGTGTGCGTGGCAGCATTTCTACTTCTGTATGGACACTTCAATTTCAATTAAAATAGCATACCCTGAAGTTAAGCAAGGTTGGGCCTGCTTAGTATTTAGATGTGTGACAGACTGGGGACAGCTGGTGTTGTAGGGTTATTCTCGTCTTTAAAACCCACATATAATTTTTTCCCTTCTTCCCCCACAGCTTCAGTTAGTGAAAGCATGTTTTGTTTTCACCTTGTATTGTGTGTATACATTTGTATCTGCCTATTCACTCTCTATAATATAACCACTAGGATTGAGAGACCCTGTTGGGCCAATTTGGATTAAATTTGGTGTGAGCACTTGGGGAGGGTGGGAAATGGCTTTTAAATAATAGAATTTTGAATTGCTGTATTCTTTTTTGTTGTTTACCTTTGATTTCACATTCCTAATTAATTATTATGATTGTTTGAATAGTTCCCTTACCCTACAAACCACTCTATGTAAAACATTCAATCCTTTCTAAAATACCCTAAATGAGGCTGTAGATATGTGAAGCACATAAACCTCTACACCTGAAAAAAGACAAAGTAGGAATGTAGACAGTGGCATGTGGGATTCCATCCTTGCGGTGGCTTCTAGATTTGTCATGTCGTTGACATTATTCTGTTCTAAAAGTAGTAACTCTAAGAATTACATCATGGCTCACACTTTTATGCAACATTTTGGTCACAAAATCAACTGAGGAAAAGGTAGGTAAGTTATGGTATTCCCCCCCATGTACATTTTTGTAAAAACTCTGTGAAGTATACTTCACTGGTTTTCAGTATATGTTAATCCAATTTTTCTCTAAAAAGACTACCAGGTAGTTAATTAATTTGATATGAATTATTCAAGAAATGGAAAGCTTAACTACCTAAAATGGCACTTTTGGATGATCAATAGAATTAATAGGAGTAGCAATATTGAAAAGAGTGGAAAAAAGGTGAAGCCATACTTTGCAGGGATCCAGTGTTGCAATGGCAGTACATTGATTGGACCATACACTTACAGTTTCAGAAAAGGTATTGGAAATTCAAATTTTAGCAGTAAATGGTTAGCAGAAAATAATAAGCACTATCTTAGTTTTGTATTGATGTAGTGATATTCCCTTACCAACATCACCCTACCCCAGACACACACAAACTACTATGGAATGAGGACTACTATGGAATGAGGAAATCTAATTTTAAAGGAATTTATAAAAAGAAAAAAGAAAAAAAGAGTAACTAATAATGGTTTTGGGTTAGTGAAATAACAATTTCTGGATTTGCTGGAGTGGATAGGTGGTTGTGTGTTGGTGGGGTGGCCAATTCAGGTTGAGCAGTTGAGCTGAAAATATAGAGAGGATGCCAAAAAAAAAAAAAAAAAAGAAAAAAAAAAAAGAGAGATGAAGAAAGTCATTTAGCTATTCAAAAAGTTATAGGTTCACTTTACAGGACATTCAGGGTAAATAGAAATTTCCTTTCGGGACACGGGATAGCTGCAGTATATTCAAGACTGTCCCGGATGTTCCTGGACAGTGGGCAGGAATGTAAAAGGTCTACATGGAAGGTTGATACTAGCTCTATGGGGACACACACTGGACCACTGGGTTGAGGCAGGTTGAAGTAGGTTGACAATAGCTCTATGGGGACACACACTGGACCAACATCACACTGGGTTGAGGCAGGTTGAAGTAGGTTGACAATAGCTCTATGGGGACACACACTGGACCAACACCACACTGGGTTGAGGCAGGTTGAAGTAGGTTGACAATAGCTCTATGGGGACACACACTGGACCAACACCACACCGGGTTGAGGCAGGTTGAAGTAGGTTGACAATAGCTCTATGGGGACACACACTGGACCAACATCACACTGGGTTGAGGCAGGTTGAAGTAGGTTGACAATAGCTCTATGGGGACACACACTGGACCAACACCACACCGGGTTGAGGCAGGTTGAAGTAGGTTGACAATAGCTCTATGGGGACACACACTGGACCAACATCACACTGGGTTGAGGCAGGTTGAAGTAGATTGACAATAGCTCTATGGGGACACACACTGGACCAACATCACACTGGGTTGAGGCAGGTTGAAGTAGGTCGACTATAACTCTATGGGGACACACACTGGACCAACACCACACTGGGTTGAGGCAGGTTGAAAATAGCTCTATGGGGACACACACTGGACCAACATCACACTGGATTGAGGCAGGTTGAAGTAGGTTGACAATAGCTCTATGGGGGCACACACTGGACCAACATCACACTGGGTTGAGGCAGGTTTGAAGTAGGTTGACAATAGCTCTATGGGGATACACACTGGATTAAAATAAAACTTGATTTTGAGGCAGGTTGAAGCATTTGTAGCAATTCTCACAACCTTTAGACTACAAATATGTCGGCTGTCAATGGTATTCCATAACATCTTGCTTTGAAGTTCAGGCAAATATAGCATAAAGCTTCTCACAGATAAATAACCCAATGTCTGAAACATTTTCTAAATATAAATTATCAGGTGATATAGAAGAGATCATATTTCAAAACACACACCACTCATTGATCACACTGACAGAGAATTCCCTATGCAGCTACAAAGCCAAAGGATACATATTTGATCAAAACACAAAATATTCAGCATACCAGAGCAATACACTTACCACAGAGAGATGTTCTTAATTAAAACTTACTCCATTTCCTCATTAGTAAACACATATCTCTAATTTGCTGACATCTTTTGCAAGAGTTGCACATTCTAATTCTATCATGGAGTAAACAAAATCCAGGTTTGGGCAATGCCTTGACTAGTCATTGCCCAAATATGCTTAAAAAAACACCTATAATTCTATTCCACAATTCTAATAACATCTACCTATTATTCAAAAAAAAAGAAAAAAAGAAGCCTATTTTTCTAATTATGCTAGACCACACCTATTATTCCAGAAGCAATGCCAGCATATTTGGGCAATGGCTACTCTCATCTAGCTAGTCCCAAGAATGAGTTGTTGGCAGCATGGATTACCCTTAGGGAAATCTTTGGGGGAAAAGCCAAGGAAAAGTCCTACATACAGTAAACAAAACAGATGCTTAAGAAGTAAGGCTTCTGGTGCCAGAAGAGATGTCATTCACACATGGTTGTGGTGAAAGTGGAAGAATTCCAGGGGTATGTATATTTTCACCTCAGAGGTGTGAAGGAGAAAGCCCTCCAGCCATGCCATACATATGTGTAAGTTGAAGCAGAGGGTTTTTTTTACACTCACTAATTAACATGAACCATTAACCCCAAACATGTAGAGTATAATTATAGGCAATGTACAAAATAGTTTGTAGAACAACATATTTCCTAAGCACTTTTATTAATCCATGGAAACCAAAATCAATTACCATGGAGTTAATTTTAAACTAAATTTATTGAATGAGTACTTGTCAAGTGAATTCATCCCATGAAAGTATGTTTACCAATTGGAAAAGAATGAGAAAAACCACAACCCATGAACACAGCAGCCTTTAAAGAGAACCAACAACTCACAAGAAACTGGACATGTGCATAAGTCAAGTTGCCCCCACAAAAGTCACTGGAATGATGAGGAAAAATCTTGTCAAATTCCACATAGTCCACAGGTAAAAGATTGCTTGTGAGAAGAGTGAAGAGTGAGATAAACACAGTACAAAGACAAGGCAGTGCCAACATGCAGGGGGAAAAAAAAGCACGATATTTGTGAACACTTGTCTCCCACCCTGCCAGCCTGCCCAACTTTTAGCTCTGGGCAGTTATCGAGGGAGCAGGAGAAAGCCTTCCAGCCATGCCATGCACTTGCCTTGGCAGTGTAAGTTGAAGCAGAGAGCTCTTTTTACACTCGCTAATAAACATAAACCATTAATCCCAAACATGTAGAATATAATTATAGGCAATGTACAAAATAGTTTGTAGAACAACAACATATTTCCTAAGCACTTCTTTTAATCCATGGAAACCATACAATAAGTGATCCAATATCAACAATAAGTGATCCAATATTAACAATAAGTGATCCAATATTAACAATAAGTGATCCAATATTAACAATAAGTGATCCAATATTAACAATAAGTGATCCAATATTAACAATAAGTGATCCAATATTAACAATAAGTGATCCACTATAACAAATCATGAACAACATACAGCAAGCTCACTCTGTGTAGTTGGTGTCCACAATATACTTATATTTTGATAATCCAGGATTTATAAGTACAAGTTGCTAGTCCCCAATAAACAGAATATTTTAATCTTGCATACATCTATGCCTGGTTTGAAAATGTTCCATTGCAGCTTTATGTATATTCACATGTTGTTATAAGAATCACATTCGCTAGAACAGGGAAAGATAGGAGGAGGGAAGAAGGAAAGGAATACCATTGTTGACACACATTTAAAAAAACCCCGGCCTGCTGCTGTATCTGACCACTTTGGTAACCCTAGGAACAACAGTAACAACAATACTGCCCTGACAACTGAAGATTCTCTGCCACAGTATTATCACACAAGAGAGAGGAAGAAAGGAAGCTATGGCTTGCTCTAAGCATGTCATGAATGTATTCCAGCAACCGTTAATGGAATAGTGCATGCAGTTAAAAGGAAAGCACCCAGTCTCCCTTTCTATAGTTATTCAGGGAGTTCCAAGTGCCCATGGGCACAGACTCCCTTTAATTTTGAGTGCTTTGAACATGTTACTTATAGTTGTACATGCCATTTGCTCACCACATGTTTCAATCAATTCTACTCTTTGTTTACTATATGTGTACCACTATTACACCCACACAGCACATGAATGGATGGCAATCAACTAAATCAGTAGATTCTATGTCAACTATATTTGCACTCAAGCTAAAATTCTTACAATGTGATAGTTCCCTAAAAGTTCATCCAGGGAATCTTTGGAAGCAAACTATAACAGTCGATAAATTTTAGGTGAAACATAATAAACTCTAGCACACAAATTAATACATGAAAAATAATGCATTTTTCTACACATGCACACAAAGCTGATGAGAGCAGAGTGCTACATAATCGTGTGTGTGTGTGTGTGTGTGTGTGTGTGTGTGTGTGTGTGTGTGTGTGTGTGTGTGTGTGTGTGTGTGTGTGTGTGTGTGTGTGTGTCAGAGAGTATGGTAGTACTCTCTAAGTAGGGATGATCACCAAAAAAATGGCGGCCTCATAGACTAATACAAAACTAAAGCTTCACTTTCTCTGCTATGGCTCAAACCTAGGCCACAAAACTCACCTGCAGTCCATATATGCTGCAACACAAACTACCAGGATAGTTTCTGTCCTCCAAATCAATAGTAGCAAGCACAGACTCGTCAAATCACCAAATGTTTACATCTTTCATATTATTCTTTTTATTCTTAATTTCCAGGGCTACAGCCTAGCTGGCTACAGCAGATCATGCAATAGTTATATGAACAGCTTACTATTTCCTTGGACCAGGTCCATGACCTCTTTATTTGCTTCGCCATGCTAACAAACTACTGAAGTATATGCCAGACTAATAGCTGCAGTGTTAAGTTGAAACCGCCATTTTATACTACCAATTCTACGCGCACAATTAAAAACCCGGTTTGTGCATGAGGCTATGAATATCATTACCAGAGCTACGCTTCCAAAGAATCTAAGTCAAATTCTTTAGCTAAATTTGTTACAGCTAGCCATAGAATTGTTATAGCTAGCTAACTGTTACCTCCTGATAATTAATTAAGAGTAATTGAGTACTGTACTGTGAGAATGCTCTCCCTCTTGAGAGGTGCAGGTAGAGTGGTACTTGTGGATGCCAATCAGATGTATACAAGATGCCAATCCAGTATTGTAGCCAGTTATCTGACAGTGTGCAAAAACTAAAGGAAACAAGTGAAAAAAAAAAAAAAAAAAAAATTCTTTGAAATAAAAACATTAAGTAGGGATGATGTGTCAGCAAAAAGTGTAGAAACAAGAATTCTGTGACAGCGTGTGTTACAAAATTCCCTACTTCACTGATTCCTGTGAACTTAGAATTCTACAGGATAGTGTGACAGTCTGTGTTGCAAAATTCCTGTGAACTTAATGTGGAATCGGTGAAGTGGGAATTTTGTAACACATACTGTCACAGAATTCTTGTTTCTGCACTTTTAGCTGACACATAATCCCTACTTACTGCTTTTATTTCAAAGAAATTTTTTTAAATTTTCACTTGTATATATATATATATATATATATATATATATATATAGCTAGCCTATACTCACATAAGACAACAAAAATTCAGGAAACAACATATTTGGCCATTTTAGATAGAAAATAGCATATTTTAAACAAAATCCAGAGCCTTTAATGGCACTAATGTATTGGATGTGTATTGCAATGGAACATGTTTTTATGATTGTACTGTAATGATGGCAATCAATCATATATGCATGCACTGGCCCTATTGCTGCAGATATGACCTTCTGGTGTGGGGCACAGGAAATTGTGTATTCACTAGTATTCATTATTGCTTGTGATTTCATGTATTTATATATAATTATTGGACCTGATATTGAAGATAACATCCTCTGGTTTTGGGTACAGAATATCATGTATTCACTACTAAAGTCCATTCACATTCACTTGGCAGTTGAACAATCACTTTGGAAGTCTCAATTTTCATTCTTTTTTTCCCTTTTTTTTTTTAATATTTCGGATACCAACAAACTCCTCCTGAAGAGGAATTCCAGCTGTGTGATGAAGAAGCCAGGATATAGCTGTATAGTTCATAAGGGAGTACAGGCATTCTTCCAACCACATGACACAGAAGCTCCAGAATAACTGATGTTTGACGATAAGCTCATTGTCTGTCTGCACAACCAGGTACAGGAACACACAGAAATTGTTTTGCTAGATAATACTACATGGTATAGAACCAACACACAGAAAATATTTAGCTGGATAGCTATTAATATGGGCAAAGAATCAATTCTGTTTGAGCCAGCATGACATACCCCCCCCCCCCCCCCAGACAGTTAGACTAGTACTAGTTATTCACCTTTAAATTTGACATAGAACTTCTGGGGTAACATTGTGTTCATTGCAATAGTATAGAGAACTATGGAAGATGGAGGAGCATTGTGCTATAACACTGCTGGAGTAACATTGTTACTGGATTGAAGATTGCTTGTGATGAGGAACTGCTGGTGTAACATTATGATCATTACATTGAACAAAGCTGTGGAACTTGAGGGGGTACTGTGATATAAAACTGTTGGGGTACCATTATTCATTATGTTGAAGATTGCTGAGATGGTTGGAGAGCGTTGTGATGTGGAATAGCTCGGGAAGCAGTTTTCAATGCATTGAAACTGCTGAGAGAGTCGGGAGTGTTATGATGTAGAACTGCTGGGGTAACGTTGCTTACTGCACTGAAGGTTGCTGAGGGTGGACCATCAGGAACTGCTAAGCAATTTATTATGTGCACTGCATTGAAGATTGCTGAAGTGGATGATGGAAGTGTTTTGGTATGAGGAATTGAAAGATTGAGAAAGTTGGGTGAGGAGGGTTGATAAAGGTGACGCATTCAAGAAAATTGGGGTTCACATTTTCTATTGCATCTATCAAGTTTTACGTTGAGAATTTGTAGATATATTTGGTTCTGCTGTGCAATTTTCACTTTGCTGTGTGATAATTGAGTCCATATCAATTAAATGTCTGTTGTCATCCAACAAATCATTGGCCCTCATCTTCATCCTCCGTCTCATCACCACCATGTCCAATAATTTTTGTCTATTATTTTGTCAAAATAGTCATTTTCATGTCAATGTCCACATGTGACCACAAAATGTCCTCCATTTTGTTCAATTTAATGTCATGTTGTTCGTAGATGAATCTTTTACTGTCTGTTACATGCCTACAAAACCTAATCCATATAGCTCATTAATAATGTCATGTTGTTCATAGATAAACATTTTACTGTCTGTTTTTTTTTGTCATAGAAGAACCCCTATTATGAAGAAGTTTCTGCAGATAGAACCCACCTCCATTAAATATTCCACCAGTCTTTACCTTCTCAAAATCACTAAAGGAGTCGGTATTAATTTTGTCCCTTGAAGCGGTGTAGCTTTATCAGTGATAAAAAGTTTCCGTCATTAGCCAAGAACTCTGTATGAATGTTTCTGAGACACCTTTCATACATGCCAGTTGCATCGGCCAATCCAGCAATTACTTTCATCCTTTTATTCATGTATCCTTTCATGTTAAAAAAAGTTTTCATAAACTATTTCTCCTCTCCCAGGCATCTTTCCAATTTTATTTTTATGAATGAGATTCAAATCCTTGGAGCTACAGTTATTTTATCAACCCACTGCTAAATTCATAATAACAGTTAATGTTTTAGCAAAAAGAGGTTTTACATTTGATCATGTTGCAAGATTAAGCCACTAGATTAAAATATGTCTAATGAGCTCTGGTAGCAAGAACCAGCACTAGAGCCCAAGCATAACCCTAGTTGCCTGTGCAACCTATTGTATCCAGGTAAATGGAACATACAACTTCCACAAGTGTTGACCAATGTTTCTTAAAGAATTATAAAAACTGAGAACTTCTGGTGCTTTGTTTTTTGGTCACTATTGGCTGGTACTGGTTGACCCATTTAAAAAAAACCCCTCACTTTCGATGGCAAAGTGAACGGGAATGAGCTTGCACAGATAACACTATCATCACTATGACAATCATCCTGGAAATGAGCAGGGACTTGCACAGGTCAATGATGACGACTGCTAGGTCCAACAATGGGGCTATGCACTGGTCCATCATCCAGATCTTCATCCGATTCTGTTTCTAGACCACCTTGAACTGCATCAGATTCACTATTTAACTTGAACATCAGTCTGAACTGCAGATTCTGCGATGAACCCTGGGTGGGTATAGTTGACAGTGTACGCTTGTGTTTTTTGCCTTACCAGTTTTTTTTTGCCTTAGCTTTCAATTCATTCTTTTTCTTCTTCCCCATCTTTCTCCTCTTTGACATATTCTCCTCACTTTCCTTCTTCTTATATTCTCATTCAACCTTTTCCTGTTTCTTTAGTGCATTTGCGTCTTCCCATTTTCTCTTATATGCTCTGAGCATTTCAGCATCTTCGTTGGATGTCAAATTTCTCGCACCAGCAATGGAAAAGGTTCTTGTTTCTGGCAGCTGCGGTATCGTTTGGAGGTAATGAGAATGGCCGATAAATTTCAGAAACTAATCCTGCCGCAACCAGTGGATTCATGGGAGAATACTTGGAGGAAGCCAACTAGGAAAATGGAGTAGTCTCATTGGAAGAACTAGCAGAGACCATTGATGAAGGAACACTCGTCCTATGACCAATAATGCTGGTATCAGAAGTACTCACAGGCAATAGATGATTGGGAGGCTCTGAAGGTGGGGAGAGTGAGTCTGAACTTGAGGGTGTCCCAGACAATGGCTCTGAAGATGGTGTGTCTGACATCAACAGTAGTGGAACTGGAACTGGAGCCAATCAGGTTACCTGGTGACCACACACCCAATTTCATCCTGATTGGTCATGTGGTTTGGCAGTGGAAAAAACAAACAAAAAAAACAACTCACACACAGACACACTTCCAGTGGGTGTGGCTAACAGGAAGAAAAAAAACATACATGACCACACCCACATGATGAAATTAATACTCTCTTGATCACATGGAGACCACATGCCGAATTTCAACCTGATTAATTGTGGCAGTGAAAACAACTTCCAGTGGGTGTGGCCAATGAACAGCCAAATTTCAGCCTGATTGGTCTAGCGGTTTGGCAGTGAAAACAACTCACACACACAGCTCTTTATAAATAGATGACATGTTGAACAATATTGATATTTGTCAATGACATAAGGGGGGTGGGGTTTAGCTCTGGCGGATGCCCCTTTTTCAGGAAATCCTAGCTATGATCCTGCACTTCATCATCCATGCAGCATGCGATGTGCTCAGACAAGAATCCTCAATGTTTGTTGACAAGTTAAGAGAAAGCTTCCCTCATCAGAATCTTGGTCTTCTGGATCTGCAGTAATATCAAGTGTTGCCCCATACTCATCTATCAATCAATACAGATTCAGAGGTGCTAGATTCTGGGACAGGCCCTGGCCCACTTTAGTTAACTCTTCGCTCGTTAAGCCTTATTGATCTAACTTTTAATCATGATCAAACCAGATGCTAGCTAGTTAGCTAACAAAATAGTAAACAGCAGGGATCAAATCCTGCCTACGGCAATGCTGCTACTAATGAGGCACATGTTACAGCTGCAAAGTAAACTTGCATTGCCACTGCAAGCTGAATAGCTACAACTTTATATTCGGTGTGATTCTCACTGTGTGAATGAATGACTACAACTCTCTATACTAACTGGAGGTACTCCCATTTATTGATCTTGGTCATTAATCATGCATGTGATTCACAGCATTGGAGCTAATGTAAAATATTTGAAATAAAGTGAGTGTTCTGAGTTGGGCTAGCCTCCCTGCTAAAAATAGGGGGAGGGGGGGGGAGTGAACCCCCTTCTGCTCCCTGTTTTCTCCACACACACACACACACATGATTAGAAAAATCACTATATTGATATAAACTTTGTCAACATACATGTCAACTGAATACTTTTATAAATTTTATCCTGACATTCTTCCATCTTATCTCTATATTTGGTCCGATGAACATCACATTGCAAGGCCTAAATTCCAACCTCACTATTTCCCCACATCCAAACAACTGTCTACTTACTTTCATAACATGATCTTATGATGGAGCCTGTAAGTCTCTCCATATCATCACTATACCATGCTGACCATAGCCAGTGGACTTGTTCAATTATTTACCTAACATTATCAGGCGCGGGGCAAGAGAGAACTGGGAGCAATTATCCCTTGCCCATATCACATGCATTGTAACTATAACAACACCACACATGCTCACAGAATCTGTTGACATCATGTTCAGTTTTACTAAATGTGTAGAAAATGAATCGTGTCTTTCTGAGGTCAGTAAGTTTGGAACAAGTTGCGGTTGTAACAAGCCAGGGTTAATAAGAATTGACACAGACCATTTTGAATATACTCTCAACTCTAACTGCGACAATGTTCTGAAAATTAAAAAAAAGAAAAACTGTCTGTGGATCTCATTGTGTGTAACCACAGAACCTTCACCAACATAAATGGTGAATATACAAACCTTTACACCAACCCCCTCCCTCCCCCCAAAACTGCACTGGTCCAGAATCTGGTCATACTATTTTACGCCCAATCGTCAACATCACAGAATGGTAGAGAGTTAGCAAAGTATTGACAAACTCACAAATAATGCAAACATGTGTGGAATTATTTGATATGTAACACAAAAAAAAACAACTTAATGCCACAGTGCACAACAGAAATATTTGATCACTGGACCTGACATAAATTCTTCGTCGAGTGAGCATGTGCCGGCTATACCCAATTAATGCTTCTGTTTCTGACACACAAATTCAATACCACACAGCATTTTAATAGATTGTTCTGCTGACCTGTTTGTTTGTGATGTTGCATTATTGGTCTGTCAGGTATAATCATTCCAGCAAAGATTACCTGAGCCACCATCTTTATACTTCTAGGAATTTTATCTCCAATGAAGTATTAGCCACACCCACTTAATTTTCATTCACTCAAAATTGACTGAGTCTTGATCTCTTCAGACTGCCCATCTGCTGAAGGCCTGCAATGTGATCACCCAAACAGAAAAATTACATATCCAATTCCAAATATACATAACTGAATCAATTGCCTTGGTCATCTGTGTCTCTCTCTGTGTCTGTCTGTCTGTCTGTCTGTCTGTCTGTCTGTCTGTCTGTCTGTCTGTCTGTCTGTCTGTCTGTCTGTCTATCTGTCTGTCTGTCTGTCTGTGTCTCTCTGCAAAACTTCCTAATCTCCCTCCTCTCTCAGGCACACATTTCTAAAAACAGTAACATTGGGTTGACTGCATGAGGAAGTGGGGGCAGGTCTTTAAACTGGTGTGGTAAGAATTTTGCTGACCTTATATCCTCCTCAATTAAATGGCATCTTTGTTTACTTGTTGCTACCTGTAGAAACTAATCATATTGCTTCTGGTGACAGCTGCCTGTGGGTGGGAGTTCTTGGATAGGAATTTTAAGGTTCTTTGACGAAATTTCCTGCAATAGCTCAATCCAAGCAGAAACCCCAACAGTTTTCTATTGACCACAGGGCTGCATTTGAGGGGGGAGCTGAGAGGGGGCATTTTTCCTCCCTCCTCCCCCCTTGCTGGCCTTTGATCTCTTGAGATCTTGGGATATTATAATTTTGTAGTGTGTGTGTGTGTGTGTGTGTGTGTGTGTGTGTGTGTGTGTGTGTGTGTGTGTGTGTGTGTGTGTGTGTGTGTGTGTGTTTGCTTTCCTGTGTGAGTGTGTGATGTACATATTTCTGATGGCCTGGAGAGCAACACTTCAGTTTCCACAAATACTAATCCTCTTGACAAACCAACAAACCACCCCAAATTATGAGTATTTCTAAGTTTGGTCTTGCTGTTGGAAAGCAAGCACCAGTTCAAGACTGCTCCAGCAATTATTGCCTCTTATTTTCTTATTAATAAATTGTCACATGTTGGGAAGACAGTGGAACACTGGCAGTGTGTTTTCTTTCTTCTATAAATATTAGGGTACACACAATTAAGGAGGGGCATTATGTTTGCATGCAGATAACTTTATACCTAACCACATCCCCCCCCCCCCCCCCCCCAGACAATATTCTGAACCAAACTGCAGCTGTAACAATGAGTGTTCCTCACCCTGACATTTCTTCTTATTGTCCCAACACCAACATGGGCTAATGCTGGGTGAGCCATCCTATTCCATGGTACAAAGAGCATGGTTGTTACCATTTCAGCCTGTTAAGATTCAAAGAGAACACAGGAAGGGCTGTTTCTCCCTGTGTTGGTTCAATGAATCAATCACTATATCAAAGCTGATTTCACAGGAAAAAAACAAACTTTGACATTCATTGAAATTGAAATCCACTCGATGAATAACAGTTGTAACCATATAGTCCTGACTGCTATTGTTGCCACACTGAAAATAGTTTTCCTAGTCTAGTTTCTGTGGCATGAATATCATGTCACATAAATACATTATCAGCTAATGTCTCGTCCATGAGTACAGATGCAAGAAACCTGAAATGTGATGGGATGCTCTCAATGAAATGAATTCTTCTGTGTAGCTATACCAGAGAGAGAAGAAAGGAAAACAGAAACACTAACTAATCACAGGAAGCCAGCAGCAACCAGATCCAGCTAGCTAATTGTAATTAGTGGAATCTCTTTTTGTTGTTGAATAGAACATCAGTGCTTCTATTGCAGGATACCTATTGCAAATTTTGTAGAAGGAAACAAAAACTAATAAATATCCTGCAGCAACTCCATAGGAAACAACTGAAGGAAAGTCTTGGCATGCTGGGTCTGTCTGCACATGACCCAACAGTTCCCTCCTCCTGTTTATCTGTTTACAGTTATTACATTTAATTGAGCCTTTCCTTGCCCCTCCGACCTCCCACCCCCCTTTCCCCTTGAGGGTGTATTCACTGGTGTGCCAGAATTGCAGACCTGGCAAACACTGACACCAATTAAGGAGCCTATACATCCTAGGTGCAGACTAAAGAAGTTATTTCCCAGACTCCATCCTCCCCTGCTTCCATAATAGAATAATGGCCAGGGGGAGAGGTTGAGTTCCTCTGACTACTGACCCAACTAAGCTAAACTTGCTGGCGGTATGCAATGGAGTTGATCTTCCTGGTATGTGTGTGGAGGTCAGATTGTCTTCTAGAATATTTGGAGACCTAAACTATACACATTCCGAAGTAACTCACAGCATAGAAATTATCTGACCACAAAATGCGGGGGGGGGGGGGAATAAGCTAAAACTGTGTGTCTAGGGACTAAATTCATCATGGCTATGGTTACTCAAAATTAACTACTATAGAAACATGATTAATGAAAAATACAAAAAAAAAATTCGGACTGAGATCCTGTAAATCCACTTATCCAAGCTATGAATACCGATTGAGTGTAATTTAGTCCAACGGTCTGTAGTACCACAAGTTCAGGAAAGAAATGGGATTAAACAGCCACTGTTTTACATTTACATGAAAGGATTTCTGATCATTAAAACTGAATTTCCCACCCTACAGAACCCAGCATCATATTATTAGTGAGATAAATGGTCTGAGCAGTGGACAGCTAATCAGATCACAGGTGGACTGTGGTAGTGTGCAGACAGGATGGAGATATTCATTGATATCCAATAAAACGAATACATCTATACTACAAATATTGAATGGTCTGTTGTCCGTGTGTCCTCCATTCACACTTGAACAGAAGTTCAACTCACAAACCCATATATATATATATATATATACATATATATACATATATATACATATATATAAGGAATCAGTGTCACCAAGGGAACGTTTCAAGCATATCTATATAGCCACACTCCATCCTGTATTGAAAGTGCCAAAAATGGCACTTTGGCCAGACAAACCCATGGAGCAACAGACCTAAAAATCGGTATGCATACACTACTTAACTCTGGGAGTAACATGAGCTGGGTGTCACCTGGCCATACCTCGTCCTCTCGCTGTATAAGGCTAAAAAAACCCAAAAATGGTACTTTGAAAAACACTTGTAGTGACAGAGTTAAGACCAGTTCACAGTGTGTGTACCACATAGACATAAGAACATGTACTGGGCATTGCGTGCAGTGTGAACACAAAAATTTGTCAGAATGCACCACAAGGAGTGTTTTTTTTTGAAGGCAGCATCCACAACTGGAGAATAGAACCAACTTCTAATTTTATATGAGGCACAGTATCTATCAGGTGTCTATGCCTATGATAATCACAATAATAAGAAGTCTGCAAGGTTAATTATACCATAAAAGATGAAGTCAATCAAACTTCAGTATACTTCAGTAAACAGAGAGACATTGCCAAAGGGGTGAGCCACAGTAAATGTGTGTGCATAGAAAACAATAAATTAATGCCTCACTTTTAAATATGATGCTCCCAGAGTAAGAAGTCCAACAGTCTCTTATAGCCAAAGGTAAAGGGTTGAATTACCAGAAAGATTTCTCCCCCGTATTTTTCATTTACCAACCTCTGGGAACAAATGGGTGAGGGTAGTGGTTGGAAAAGGGTTGTGGTCAGCTGCTGAAAAGAGCTGGAAAGGATCACAAGTGTTAGTATCAGTTATTCAGTATGAAAATCCCGAGTCTTGTAATCGACCCTTTCCCAACATTTGGTAATGGTGAGTATTGACGACCTGTAGGTATCATCTCTCATGTCTGGGCAGGGTCAAAGAGAGAAACCGTCCTGTTTGATAGTTTGCAGTGGGAATTCCAGGGGTAAGCGCTAAAAATAAGTTTATGAATTTTCTCTCTCGTATCTTAAGTAGGACATGGTATAGATTGCCAATGGGATAGACTGTCAATGGGATAAGTTGTCAGTCAATGGGATAGATTGTCAGTGGGACAGATTGTCAGTGGGACAGATTGTCAATGGGTCGTGTTTTGAAAATGTTATTGGTTTAAAATTGGTGAGGATAATTTGATGCATGTAAAGTAGACCTGAAACCCTCCACTACCAATCTTATCTCTGTCCCCCTCCTGGAATGAATTATGATATAAATTACTTGGTATATTGCATGGTTGGTATTATTTAACAATAATTAGATAGTAGCAGTTGCCCAACAATGACTAGTAGAACACAATAAGAAATCAACAGAATAGCCACCTAATATTCTCCTACATTTTTTGTCACCCTCCTCCCTCTTCCATTCCTGGATATCTTAGAAGTGCCTTGTCCAATAATGACTGTAACTCCTGTTCTAAACTAAAGTCATAAAAGCAGGAAGTGTTTTGAGTAACGCTGGAGGATGAAACTGGAATGAAGTGGACTGGATGCTGGAGCAGTATCAAGGACTTCCTTGGGAGCTGGAGCTGGAGCTAGAGCATCATGTATGAAGCATTGGTTCTACGACTGATGTTAATATCAGTTATCCTAATGAACAACTGATGATCTTTACCTATTTGATAGGTCTGCTCTAGAGTTTAAAAAAATTTTTTTATCTATTGAGACACTGAATGCAGTTAATTGCTTTTCAAACTTCTGGCTTGGAAATCAAATCTTTTCAAGCAGTTATGTTTCTGTTAAAGATGGTTGCATTGGGAGCCACTCTGGAGTGAGCACTGATGGATGGCACTAGGTCTCATGTGTACACAAGCCCCAGCCTGTCTGTATCCATGACAACACACTCCATGCATCCCTCCAGGCACTGTTTTAAATATGTAGTCTGAGGTCCTCCAATAGCACAGCAATACTGTGGAGATCATACTACATATTAATCTACTCCAGGACAGGCCCTATCACATGATACTATCTATCACTTTATTTTCAGTTTGTACTAACACTACTCTAATGGTAATATGCAAGCATGGGAGATGGTGTGTGTGCATGCATGTGCATTCTTATGGGTAAATGTTTTGCCCCCCCCCCCCCCCCCCTTCCTCCTCCTCCCTTCAGAACTCAATGCAATAGTAATTAGTTAACAACCAAGACATACTCTCCTACCTTTTATCCATAAAACAACAAATTGTATGTTTGGAGACTCAAAGAGCAATCTCTATCAAATATAAAAGACGAGCATTACTCCACGATTTTTTTAAATATCAGGTCTATCTTGTGCGAGAAGTTCTTTCAGCAAAGGTTGTTGCAACTGAAATGGATAGGTTGATGGTAGATTGGCGGTGTTACTTCAGTTTCAGAGAAATAAATTTCATTATTTTGTGTGAAGTTAACTCCCCTAACTATTTGGCCAGGAATTGACAGGCGGTCAACCATAAATAGAGAGTGTTAATGCCACTTCTATTATATCACAGCATTTGGACATATTGAATATTTTGATGATTCCTACTGGATGTGGACGGTTATTCTCCCATGGACTATTGCTGAGTAGAATTTTCTTTCTTTTTATTATTATTTTTTATCATTAAAATGATGTCCCTCTTAAACTGTGATAATTTCTTCCCCTCCCCCCCCCCCTCTGTGTGTGTGTGTCTTTCTCTGTGTCTGTCTGTATGTGTAGGAGTATTGGCTCAGTCCTTTATCAATGCCTTCACTCTCACTTCGTCTACCTTCAATGTTTTCCTAGCCACTCCAGAGGTTAGTCTAACTATTACATCAACAACAACAACAACAACAACAACAACAACAGTGTGAATTGCAACATGTTCAGCCACTGGAGCCACAAGAACTAAAACACTTTGTTGACACAAACAGACACCACAATTATCAACCCCAGGTATTAATAATAAACCTAAAAACAAAGTGGACAATGCTAACTAAAGTGATATTTGCTACAACAACAAAGTGATTAGTGGAACATGTGTACATCCATCACAACAAAAATCAACAATAAAAACAATAACATTACTCTTGGGAACATATACCAAAAGTTTCACTGTCTTTGTTTTATTAGAATATTCATTGTTTCTTGTTCACACTTTATTTCTGTTTGTGTATTCCTTCCACTGGACCTGAAATGCCCTCAGGGGAAGGCAATAGATTTTGTGGGTATTAGCGATGACAACACCCGGCATTGGTTGGCAGACTTTACATCCAAACCAATAGCAGCTCCTCATCGATTAGAAAACTTGGAAGGCAAGTGGAGTCTGTATCTCAATGCAAGTGGTGTTACTTAATGTTAGTATTGTTACTTAATAGACTAATGTCAAGATTACTAAGAGATTTTTTTTTTCATAACCTTCCATACTATTTTATGTAATTGGGAACTACTTGCTGATAGCTCTTGACAGGCAACAGTATCACATCACCTGCTAATTATGCATTTATAATTGAATTATTAGTACACTTTTTTTTCCTTTTCATCTTTGTTTATTTTTATGTATCAGTTACTGTCAACAACACTAATTTGGAGGTTCTCACTTTAATTGGTTAACAATCACATTTCTCCTTCTCTTTTCATCCATCTGCCTCGCAGGTTCAAGGTTCATAGCGTTATTACTCCCTGATTGCCCTGGGGCCCCGTATGATCTAGCAAACAACCACTACCTTTCGGCTCTTCTTAATTCATTCAACCAAGAACAGAGTAATTGATTGGATTCTATTGAATAATTTTGCACTTGTGTAATTTAGGCTCCAATATCGGAGCTAATTATAATCACAATCTATTTGTCTATCTGTGTTTGTCTGTCTGTCTTTATGTAATTATTTGTTTGGTTTGTTTGTGAGGAATCTATCTGTTTTTAAACCTCTACCTGTGCACGGGTTTGGGTGGAAGTTTGAATGTACATATAAGGAGAGTAGCATTGTTGATACTAGTGTACTTGATGAGGGATATAAATCTACCTATTTTTTCCCCTTTATTCTCTCTGCAATTCCTGGCTGTAACTTGTGCATGCATTTTGCATGCATATCCTTAACTATAACACGGAATATTACAACTCTGTAACTTAACTGAGTTGATTTTGAGGAGTTGTGTATCTTCCGCAATGCCACTAGCTATGAGTTGGGCACTTCCATGTTTGGCCAGTGATGCATTTTCCAAATATGGCTCAATCTTTGCCAGTTTATATGACTATAATGTATCCGTGGTTCCCCCTAAATAGAGCCCACCTGCACCATTGGATTTGGCGTGTGCGGCCTGTTCTCCACGGTAGACAGACTGTCTGAGGCTTGGACATACAGCAACTGCAGCATCACTGGGGTGGGTGGGTGCAAGGGCGAGCCTTGTACTCTACATAATGCACACCAATGCCTATGTAATATCTTGATGACATCATAAGCTTTGATTTGCAATATGGTTGAACCAATTAGACTGTATGTAGTGGCCTTGGGTGTGGATATGTTCTAGGATAGCTGGTATTGACCACCAAGTCAACCAGAATGATACAGTCTAATGGTATAAATAGCTTTGTACAATAGTGACATTGAGGAGTGCGTGTTTGCAGATGGAGGGAATCTACCATCAATGTGAATTATCAATGAATATACTTTATTTCCATCAAAATGATAAAACTTTGTCTGCCACAAAGACTATTTTACTGGTATTTCATTTTAAAAAAATATGCTAATTTTAGGTTACAGTAATTATATTTACTTCGATGATTCTTTATCGCCAAGTATGGTTACACCAGGTTTAGTAAAGAATAGATTTTTCAATTGCTAATGATCCTGAAAATATGCTAGTATTTGTACCAAACATTTTTTTGCCACAAATCCCATTCCAGTGGACCAGCCAACTGACTATAATCCTGGCCACATTGTAATGCAGTAGTTAGGTATGTATCCTCGCGCATACGTGCACACACACACACCACACACATTTATAGAAAACTAGCAGCATATACCCGGTGTTGCCCGGCCAATATAGGCTAAAATCCAGTAGTTGAACATGTCTTGCCAGTAAGAAAGGTGATGGTGGAGAAGATGCATTATTAAGAGAGAAGTGGCCAAAATACCATTTTTGGCTTTTTCTTATTACCATGGTAACCATTTTGCGAAATTTTTAGCCCATGTTTTAAGTTGGGTCAAAACCTATTATCATACCGAGTTTCAGAGAAATTCACCTACCGGTTTGGCTGGAATGATGGTACAGACAGACAGACAGACAGACAGACAGACAGACAGACAGACAGACAGACAGACAGACAGACAGACAAATTCTGTATTTTCCCAGACATGCCACCTGGCATAAAACCATCTCAGGGTGGGTCTCCTCCATCCCTAAAAGTTTGGTCAAAATCTAACAGAGGGATTTTAAGAAACAGACGAACATAGTTACATAGTTATTTACATAGGTAGGTCTTCTAATATATATCTATATATAGATTGGTGATGTACACCACCCCAGATTCATGCAAACAGCATTGCCTCCCTCCCTCCCCATGTCCAAGCAGGGATGAGGAGAGCTATGGTATGTATGTGTGTATGAGTATGAAGACTTTACCCTGTTGTAAGCCAAAATTGTTTTACTAATGTGCACACATCTTGATTCTAGAGCATGTTGCATTAACTCAACCTTTCCTCTCTCTCTCTCTTCATCAAACTTAGCCATCGACTCTTGAGCTTGCCAAGCGTGAGGACTTCTCCACACAGTCCACCATTCCTGCTGACTTTGTGAGGGAACACGGTGGATACTATAGCAGTAAGTATGTGTGGGTGGGTGGGTGTGCACGTGCGTGCATGCATGTTAAAAAATAAGTTTAGAAATTTTGAACTCATGTATTCATACAACCTCTCAGATTCCTATAACAAATTCCAACATCCCTCCACAGCTTGTTCTGGATTCCCGTTCAATTTCTAACAAGATATTCAGACACCAACTTAGATTATGTGCCTAATTCTACATCCCTAAAGCACCAACTCCAACTGTTTTATTTAATGTGAAAAAAATATATATATGCACTTATCTGTGTAGATGGGAAAGCTGGTGGAAACTACATTATTGTCGATGGCCACCTCATAACTGCTCAGAATTCAACCTCCACACTTACGGCAGTTCAAAACCTCATTCTCCTCAGCAATGCCAGGTATTTCTTACAGTATGAGCTCTGAACTCATGTATCCATACGACCTCTTACACTCCAATTCAAAGTAAATTCCAACACCCCATCATAACTTTCCTAGATTCCACTTCAATTCCTAGAAGGGTATTCAGATACCAACTTAGGTGTGTGTGCCTAATTCCTTAGTTCATCTACATGATCCTAGATGTACTTGTGGGTGATGAATTAGTGATGATTATATTTTCACAGTCTTAATGAAAGTATATTGTAGTTGCATTTGTTAGCCAAGCAGATAAAATGATTGATCTCATGTACTTACCACAAGCCCTTGTGTTTGTGTGGGTCTGTAGGCTAGTGGTGTGCGTGCGTGTGTGTGTGTGTATGTGTGCATGCGTGTTTATATCAGTACACAATATCCCTCACCCCTTCCCCCACCTCCTTTTCTCATGTACATAAGCATATATAACTGAATTCTCTCTATTCTTTTATACTTGCTCATTTTTGTCTAGGTTGACTAGGCAAAGGTAGAGATGGACTACATCAACTCACTCCTACAATTATCTATTAAGAGTATCTTTATATCTTTTTTCTTCAATTTTATTTCAATTTTATTGATTTTTAAATTTTGAGAACAGCTTAATCATCATGGCAAAATGTATTGATGAGATGTATGGTATTATATATGCGCATTTTATTAACTTTTGATACCTCCAACTTCATTGGTTCACAACCCCCTCCCCCCCCCCAAAAAAAAAAAAAAAAAAAAAAAAAAAAAATATATATATATATATATATATATATATATATATATATATATATATATAATATCAGTTAAAACAGCATCCTAATACACATTAAACTCAATTCAGACATGGACAAGATTACAAGATTTACACACAGAACAGAGCAAGAATAGTGAGTGGGTATAAACACAGGGACATACAAAGGTCAATTCAAGAACAATGGGAAGTGCAATGTGGAGGATTGAGTTCCACTAGAGTGAAAGCTCCTCAGAATTTTTGGCTATATCCAGCAGATAGTAGTATATAGCACTTCTCTGCCACTTTTGAAAAACAACAACACTGTGGACACTGCTTGTAATGGTCATCAAGAAACTTCTTCCCTGCTTATATTGGGCTTAACACAGCACAGAATCACCCTCACTGAGTGTATAAAGTGGAAGGGTATTCTTCAATTTTTGTCACGAGCCTCATTTCACCTCATTTCACCTCATTTAGCGTGTATACCTTTATTTTTGACTTTTGTTCATTCTATCCCACAAAAAGGCTGGGGGCCCTAGCCCTAGTTGGGAATCAAACTGCCTTACTGTTTGTCTGTTGTAGAGAGGTTGTCCCTATTTCAGAGAGTCAATTTAGGGAAGTTTTACTGTAGTTACAAATTGTTTGGTTTGTGAGGCATTTCTCAAGTAAATATTTAATTTTTCAGGTGTTAATGCTAGTCACCCAAGGATGGTTTCAGATCTTCACTAAACCTCCCCTAAAACCATCCTTGGATGATTATCATTAACCCCTGAAAATTTGAACCCTGAAGAACCAGGATCTGTGAGGAGATGGCAAAAGAACAAAGAACAAATAAACATACAAACAAATAAATAAACAAACAAACAAACAAATTGAGAATTATTGTAAAATAATGACCAATTCCTAATCCTGATTCACCATTTGTAGCTATCATATTTTGTGAGCTGCTGCTATTGGTGTATACAAATAGACAAAACTTAAGTTGTTCTTTAAACCATCTGACTAGTTACTTGCAAGGGACAAGACAGCACCTTGGAAGAAGGAAGGAAAGTCTCAAGTTGCACTTTTTATAACCTAAAGAAAGCTACTAATTTTGTGCAGCAGAATTAAATGGGAAAAGCTACAGTCCCACTACCCTACAGCACTGAACCAGTTAATTGGTACTTGCCACTTAGGTTTGGAAACAGCTGTTTCCTTCTTTGTTTTCTTTCTTCTAACTGAATTTAGCTTGCTGCTGAAACATACCAACTAACCAACCTCAAAATATCAGCCAATCCACTTAGCTTTTTTTAATTTTTACTACATCTGCCAAAAATAGGGCTCTGACAGGAAAATGTTTTATTTTTGCATTTTGAGGCAGCAACAAAGTTTTAAAACTACTATTCACTTTTTTTAATCCATTTTTTTATTAATTAAAAAAAATTTTTTTTAATTATTTGTTGTTGTTTTTGCTCCCCCCCCCCCTCAAAAAAGCCACCTAGATTTTTTTTTTTTTTAATAAAAAAAAAAATTTTTTTTTGTTCATTTTATTTATTATTAAAAAGAAAAAAAAATTTTTAATAAAAAAAAAAAAATTACTGTGGTTAGTTATGTGTTGGTAGGGGCCCCTGTGCACTGCTTTGCCCAGGGGCCCATAATTTTGTTAAGATGGACCTGTCCCAAGTTTGTATGTAAAAACATCCAATTTCTTCTAGGGAATTGATAATTATATAAGCAGTAGTACATACATTGGTGATTTGGGTCAATGTCAACACGATATGGTTATTGTTATATATGTTATATTATTATAATGTTATATTGTTAAGCCATTCAAACACAACTTTTAGACAATATGGCTTCATTCAAATAACTTCAGCTCCTATATAGGCATGTAACTAGCATTGCCTGTTGATTTTTTAAAAGGGGCAGAAAGATTTGGAAGCATTGTGTATTACTGAAAGGTACAGTGCCAAAATTCTGTGGACAGCACTACTCACACATTTTTGTTATTATAATTTTTTTTATAGAAAGGCCATATGTTTTAAAGGATGGTGTATATTGTGAGGTAGAATGCCAATGATCACATTAGAAAAAATTGGACTAAAGCCCTATAGATATTTTAAATTAAAATTTTTGAATTAAAAAGCCAAAGGAAAAACAAACAACAGCTTAATCCCCATAGGATCATTTTACCTAAAAGTCCATACTGAAATCTGCTGAAATCTTCTTATGTCACCTCAAATCTCCTGAACACATTCAGCCCCATTTAGGGGATCATAGGGCTCTAAATGCCTACAAAATTGTATTTAAGCCCAAATACAGTGCCAAACAGCCTCTTCGGGTGCACGGCTGGCTCATTGAATTTTTTTTTGAAAGACCAGAATTTTTGGAAACATGGTATAATGCTCAAAGGTAGATAGCCAATAATCAGAGGAGAGCACAGTTTGCCCATTAAATTACCAATAATTGTGTTTGAATGCATGCTTTAAAAATGTAATTAATAAATTAACACTGCAATCAGTTTGTCTTTTGAATACAAAACTTTTTTTGTGGATATTGCCTGCCAATGTTCAAGTATTTGAGACATCAGAGTTTTACTGATGTAGAAAAAAACTGAAAAACTAGCTATAACCCCCAAACTCTATTTAGTTGTACTTTTTTATCATTGAACACCATGATAAATTTTGATGATAGACTGGATGCTAAGTCCATTGAATATACTGCCCCCCCCCCCTCCCCCCACCCAATCATAAGTTACTTGCAGAATATCTGTTGCCATATTCAGGAGCAAACTACTCTAGCAAAGCATTTCAAATTCTATATGGTTGCATTGCTGAAGAAGCTGGTCATTCACTTGAACATGAATAGCAGATATGCCCAGTGTGAAAATACATCTGGTCCTGTAAAAATTCTCTTATAAGTAGAAAAGCACCCGCCCCCCACATGCATGACTTGGCGTCCCAATAAGCGCGGTCACATTTCTCATAAATTTAACTTAAAATCGTGGTAATTTACCCCTTTTCCTATGCATGCGCAGTAACTAACCAGTGCTGTGTTCACGTGGAGTTTGTAACCAGAGTCTTGAAAATGTTTGCAGCTGGTGACCCAATTTTGGACTATGATGAGGAGGGCGCTGGACTGGACTAGTACTCCGCAGGCGAAGTGGGAGTGAATAAAAAGTTGGTGAAGGGGAACTATGTCTCCATTCATTCCTCAGGTTTCAGAGACTTTTTACTCAAGCCTGAGTTGCTGAGGTCCGTTGTGGACTGCGGTTTTGAACATAAACCATCCTAGCGAAGGTAACTTGGTGAAAATGGGTAAACAAGTTGAATTTTGGCGCTGTTCTCAATTTCCAGTTTATTTTGCACCTATGTGTTTCAGGCCTTTTGTTTTTTCGCCATTTTTGTTTTTTCGCCATTTTTGTTTTTTCGCCATTTTTGTTTTTTCGCCATTTTGTTTTACTGCCATCTGTTTGTTCATTTTCCCCCATTCCTACGAATATTACAGTTCAAGATGAGTGCATCCCCCAGGCCATCTTGGGGATGGATGTCATATGCCAGGCCAAGTCTGGTATGGGTAAGACAGCAGTGTTTGTGATAGCCACTCTGCAGCAGTTGGAGCCAGTGGATTCACATGTCAGCATCCTGGTCATGTGCCATACCAGGTGACACCTCATTTTTAAAAAATTTTTTTAAACTCTACTTATCCCATTTTCCCCCCTTGGTTCCTTTCTATATTTTTTCTCCTTTTTTTTTTTTTTTTTTTTTTTTCTTTTCATTTCTTTCCTTCATTTCTTTCCTTCATTTCTTTCCTTCATTTCTTTCCTTCATTTCTTTCCTTCATTTCTTTCCTTCATTTCTTTCCTTCATTTCTTTCCTTCATTTCTTTCCTTCATTTCTTTCCTTCATTTCTTTCCTTCATTTCTTTCCTTCATTTCTTTCCTTCATTTCTTTCCTTCATTTCTTTCCTTCATTTCTTTCCTTCATTTCTTTCCTTCATTTCTTTCCTTCATTTCTTTCCTTCATTTCTTTCCTTCATTTCTTTCCTTCATTTCTTTCCTTCATTTCTTTCCTTCTTTTTTTCCTCCTTTCCTTTTTCTTCTTTTCTTTTCTTTTTTTTCTTCATTTCTTTTCTTCACTTTCTCCTTTCCTTCACTTTCTCCTTTCCTTCACTTTCTCCTTTCCTTCACTTTCTCCTTTCCTTCACTTTCTCCTTTCCTTCACTTTCTCCTTTCCTTCACTTTCTCCTTTCCTTCACTTTCTCCTTTCCTTCACTTTCTCCTTTCCTTCACTTTCTCCTTTCCTTCACTTTCTCCTTTCCTTCACTTTCTCCTTTCCTTCACTTTCTCCTTTCCTTCACTTTCTCCTTTCCTTCACTTTCTCCTTTCTTTCACTTTCTCCTTTCCTTCCCTTCCTCCTTTCCTTCCCTTCCTCCTTTCCTTCCCTTCCTCCTTTCCTTCCCTTCCTCCTTTCCTTCCCTTCCTCCTTTCCTTCCCTTCCTCCTTTCCTTCCTTCCTCCTTTCCTTCCCTTCCTCCTTTCCTTCCCTTCCTCCTTTCCTTCCCTTCCTCCTTTCCTTCCCTTCCTCCTTTCCTTCCCTTCCTCCTTTCCTTCCCTTCCTCCTTCCCTTCCCTCCCTCCTTCCCTTCCCTCCCTCCTTCCCTTCCCTCCCTCCTTCCCTTCCCTCCCTCCTTCCCTTCCCTCCCTCCTTCCCTTCCCTCCCTCCTTCCCTTCCCTCCCTCCTTCCCTTCCCTCCCTCCTTCCCTCCCTCCTTCCCTTCCCTCCCTCCCTTCCCTTCCTCCCTCCCTTCCCTTCCTCCCTCCCTTCCCTTCCTCCCTCCCTTCCCTTCCTCCCTCCCTTCCCTTCCTCCCTCCCTTCCCTTCCTCCCTCCCTTCCCTTCCTCCCTCCCTTCCTCCTTCCCTTCCCTTCCTCCTTCCCTTCCCTTCCTCCTTCCCTTCCTCCTTCCCTTCCCTTCCTCCTTCCCTTCCCTTCCTCCTTCCCTTCCCTTCCTCCTTCCCTTCCCTTCCTCCTTCCCTTCCCTTCCTCCTTCCCTTCCCTTCCTCCTTCCCTTCCCTTCCCTTCCTCCTTCCCTTCCCTTCCCTTCCTCCTTCCCTTCCCTTCCTCCTTCCCTTCCCTTCCTCCTTCCCTTCCCTTCCTCCTTCCCTTCCCTTCCTCCTTCCCTTCCCTTCCTCCTTCCCTTCCCTTCCTCCTTCCCTTCCCTTCCTCCTTCCCTTCCCTTCCTCCTTCCCTTCCCTTCCTCCTTCCCTTCCTCCTTCCCTTCCTCCTTCCCTTCCTCCTTCCCTTCCTCCTTCCCTTCCTCCTTCCCTTCCTCCTTCCCTTCCTCCTTCCCTTCCTCCTTCCCTTCCTCCTTCCCTTCCTCCTTCCCTTCCTCCTTCCCTTCCTCCTTCCCTTCCTCCTTCCCTTCCTCCTTCCCTTCCTCCTTCCCTTCCTCCTTCCCTTCCTCCTTCCCTTCCTCCTTCCCTTCCTCCTTCCCTTCCTCCTTCCCTTCCTCCTTCCCTTCCTCCTTCCCTTCCTCCTTCCCTTCCTCCTTCCCTTCCTCCTTCCCTTCCTCCTTCCCTTCCTCCTTCCCTTCCTCCTTCCCTTCCTCCTTCCCTTCCTCCTTCCCTTCCTCCTTCCCTTCCCTTCCCTTCCTCCTTCCCTTCCCTTCCTCCTTCCCTTCCCTTCCCTTCCTCCTTCCCTTCCCTTCCTCCTTCCCTTCCCTTCCCTTCCTCCTTCCCTTCCCTTCCCTTCCTCCTTCCCTTCCCTTCCCTTCCTCCTTCCCTTCCCTTCCCTTCCTCCTTCCCTTCCCTTCCCTTCCTCCTTCCCTTCCCTTCCCTTCCTCCTTCCCTTCCCTTCCCTTCCCTTCCCTTCCTCCTTCCCTTCCCTTCCCTTCCTCCTTCCCTTCCCTTCCTCCTTCCCTTCCCTTCCCTTCCTCCTTCCCTTCCCTTCCCTTCCTCCTTCCCTTCCCTTCCCTTCCTCCTTCCCTTCCTCCTTCCCTTCCCTTCCCTTCCCTTCCTCCTTCCCTTCCCTTCCCTTCCTCCTTCCCTTCCCTTCCCTTCCTCCTTCCCTTCCTCCTTCCCTTCCCTTTCTCCTTCCCTTCCCTCCCTCCTCCCTTCTCCTCCTCTCTTCTCCTCCCTTCCCTTTCGTCTTTCTCTCTTTATTCCTTACCTTTTGTTATTTCGTTCCTTAAATTTTCTTTTTCTCCTTCCTTTCTTTAACTTTTATTGCTATCTCAAAATTTTAATACAGTATATTTTTCTTTACAGAGAGCTGGCATTTCAAATATACCAGGAGTATGAGCGCTTTAGCAAGTACTCTGACAATGTTAAGATTTCTGTCTTCTTTGGTGGTATTTCCGTCAAGAAGGACGAGGAAACACTGAAGAACAACTGTCCTCACATCGTGGTTGGGACCCCAGGATGGATTCTGGCATTGGTCAGGGATAAGATGCTAAACACCAAACATCTCAAGCACTTCATTCTGGATGAGTGTGACAGAATGTTGGACCAACTGGGTAAGTGATTGATTGAGGTTAAACGTTAGGTGCCCCCCACGTGCTAATCTTCTGTGTGTTTAAAAAAAAAAATTTTTTTTTAATTTTTCCGAAGAAGTAAAAAATGTTTTTATGTGTAGCTTACATTTATAAACTTTTCTGCATGTCTTTGAAGTTTGTTTGTTTTTCTTCTTTTTTTTTAATTTTGTAATTAAATAACTCTGAAGGTCTATTTCAAACGGATACTATACAATATGCTATTCAGACAAGAGTTTAAAAAACATCTAACAGCTGGGCCTTAGCTGGTTTCCCTGCAAGATTACCAAATCCCCAACCTTTCTCAAAATTATCAACCCTTTGGCCAATCATAATTACTGAAACTGTTGCCAATTGTTCACCTGTCACTTTATGTTTGATGCAGTACGAGTTGTGGTTTGCCACTTATATTGATAGATGGAAATAATGCAATTGCCTCACCAAACAATTTTGGCCTGAGCCAGGCAGAACCACAATGGATTGGCTAAGTGTCTGGCAGGCTGATAACTTACTAATTACGATTCCTTTTGTCTGCACAATCATGGAAAATTACCTCCAGCAAACAAGTGATATTCCGAACCAAAATCAGACTGAAACCTTCTCCAACACCCAAGGACCATACATATGCACAAATTTTTTTATCGGAATCAGTTCGGTTGTTTGATTGGTTATCCCGCATAGCTATATAGGTGGGGAAGACATACAAGATTTTATATGTTTAATGCATTTAGTTCTGTGATTGGTAAATGTCTTTTTTTACTTGCTTGGTTCAAAATTATAATTTTATACATATATAATAGACAGTTTTATTGTCGTTTTCTAGGCATGTGTTGTGATGTCCAGGAGGTCTTCAAGGCAACTCCTCATGAGAAGCAAGTGATGATGTTTAGTGCGACTGCCCAAGGAGATCCGTCTAGTCTGCAAGAAGTTCATGAATAATGTAATACAGAGGTTCCACTTAAATCTGCCAGCTCCCAGGCATCTTGTTGACATGCATTGTGTGCATCAATGGCTACATCTTTCTACCAACATGACAACACTTCTTGACCAAAAGGAGGATATTTAAAATAAAAAAAATTAAAAATTAAAAATTTGTTGATCTTATATTGGTCTCATGAGCTGAGGTTGTTGGGTGAGGAGTTAGTGCTGATATCTTCGGATGTATGTGGTCACGTGATCTCTTATTTATTTTGATTTTACATCTGTTAGTTTTTGGTGAGGTTGGAATGTTGAGGTTTAAGGTCTTCGTTGTTGAAGCTGAATATGCAGTGTGGCTGTGGGTCTTGATTAGTGCGCTTATTTTGTTGCCTTGACACTTTATTTCCTGAATTGTCATGGTTCTGTAATTGAGCTGAGATGGAGATATTTTTTTATTTAAAAAAAAAAAATTAAAAAAAAAATTAAAAAAAATTTCCCTTTTAATTCTGCATTCCTTTAAAAAAAATTTAAAAAAAGAAGATCTGATCTGCATGGAGAAGTCCCATGGATTCGAGGAGATTGCTGAACTGTGGAGAGAAAATATCTGTGGAGGAAACAGGATGTATAAAACATCAATTGTGTGTGTCAGTTTGTCTGATCTTGTGGGTTTGTCTTCACTGTCTGTTATTGACAATTTGTCTTTGATGTCGGTCTGTTTGAACTGATGTGTTCCATTTAGTGTACACCATTTATCATGTGTTGTGCCATTTGCTCGTTATTACCACCACTTTCATACTAGACTATAAATGCTAACCACATCTGTAATGGTTCTTCAAACAACTCACTACTTTCACAGTGATCTCATAGCACTCAATGTTGACACTATTATGCATCATGTTCCTATCCACAGCCCATGGAGGTGTTTGTTGATGATGAGACAAAGCTCATGTGCATGGCCTACAGCAGCACTATGTCGTAGTGCAGGATAAGGAGAAGAACAGGAAGCTCTTTGACTTGCTGGATGTGTTGGAATTCAACCAGATTTGGTAGCGCATCATACTAAACTTACTTTGCACATTACATTTGATTGTTTGCCTGTAGGTCGTCATCTTTGTGAAGTCGGTGCAGCGTTGTTCTGCTCTGGCTCAACTGCTAGTGGAGCAGAATTTCCCTGCTATTGCAATCCACCGGGGCATGCCTCAAGAGGAAAGGTCTGTGTATGATTTTGTATGGATTTTATCCCAACGTGGGCTACCTCTTGGCTTGCCTAGTCTTGAGCTCTGGTCCTGTGATATTGTGGAATTGATGCATCACATGATGTGGTACCACTCACAACGTTGGAGAGCATTCCTGCCACTTTTGGTATTTTGTCAGTGTTGAGCAGACTGGTGTATATTCCTAATCCTTCTCAGAGATCCTAGTGGGCAATGACTGGGGAGACAAACCATGCACTAGACATTTGAAAAGTTTATCCCCCCTCCCCCCTTTATGCAAGTACTTCAAGTATTTTGAGAAAGCGCTAACCAAATTTTTCTTCTAATTTTTTTTTTTTTTTTTTTTTTTTTTTTTTTTTTTTTTTTTTTTTTTTTTTTTTTTGGTAGGTTGTCTAAATATCACTCATTCAGGAACTTCAGTAAGCGAATGCTGGTGGCCACAGATCTATTTGGTAGGGGTATGGACATAGAGAGAGTCAATATTGTCTTCAACTACGACATGCCAGAAAGTTCAGATACCTATCTGCATCCAGTAAGACAGCACATCTTTGAGAACGTGCTAGTGACACTACTGTATCCTTTTCCTCCTAGGTGGCTTGTGCAGGAAGATTTGATACTAAAGGCTTGTCCATCATGTTTGTAGATGATGAAAGTGACACCAAGGTTCTCAACTCTGTTCAGGATCGTTTTGTGGTCAACATAACTGAGCTTCCTGATGAGATCGATGTGGCCAGTTACAGTAAGTTATGTGCTGTGTTATCTGTTCATTTTGGATTTATGGCACTACTGCATGGTCCACCTTTTGTTTGCTTAACTATTTATACTTGTGCTGTACAGATGATGTCACTGTTTCTTTCTCTTTTTTCCCCTCACCACTCCTCCCTTTTTCTTTCCCTTTTCTTTTTTTCCCTACCCTCCCCCACACACGCACACCATTTATGCAGTCGAAGGAATATGATCAAAATTTTATCATTGACTGGATAAAATTAACTATTACTGTGTTGATTCTTTCTTGTTTTACTCCAATACTCATCCTCGTCATTTAATTCATCTATTTTTACTCTTAAGAGGGATGGGATGTTGCAATGTATTCTAGCATTTATTTAAGGGGTAAACAACCATGAATTTAACTCGTCCATTCATGGTCATTTTGCCAGGATTTGCCTGTATAATTCTTAATTAAGGAAAGTACAGACATTCCTCCCACAGCAAGGAATGAAGCTGGACTACTGGTTCCTTGCCAACTGAGGGGAAGGAGAACTGATGCCTGCCAAGCACTTCTAACAACCGTGTTCATTCAACAAATGCAGAAGCAAATAGAAATATTTAGTTTTTAAAATAATAGAATTTTGCAAAGAATCAATTCAGTTTGAGCTGGTGTGGCACACTAACAGCAGACCTGTATTAGCCTCTTTTTAAAAAAAATTGATATTGAGCTTCTGAAGTAAGATTGTGTTCATGGCACTGAAGAGAACTATGGAAGATGGAGGAACATGCGAGTATAACAGCTGAACTAACATTGTTACTGAAATGAAGGTAATATGTAATGCAGAACTGCTGGAATAACATTTTCATTGTGCTGAAAAGAGTTGTGGAACTGCGAGAGTGGGGATATGTGATCAGGACTATTGGGTCAACTTATTCATTGCGTAGAACGTTGCTGAGGTGGCAACATTGATGAGTTGATGCTGATACCACAGCATGAAAGTTTGTAAAATCTATTTGATTGTTTTTTCTCCATTATTTCGTTTTGCAGCCTCCTGAATTGGTGTTCTCTTCCACTTCATCATTACATCATTTTAGTGACCAGTTCATTGTTATAATTAGTTTGCACATATTACACCCAGAGCCTTTCATAGTGCTCCAAATCTGATGCGGTTCCTTCAGGAATGCCTCCTATTTTTGTTGCATAATTATGACAAAAGTAAGTGCAGGAGTTAGAGTTATCCAAATCCACCAAACCATCAGCCAAAAAATATTGCAACGTGTTTGATATTTCTGGTAATTTTATTAATTTAATTTCAATAATTCTTTATTATTTTATTTTTTTTAAGTGTTCAACGTATCTTAGTTATTTTTTAAATTGTAATTGCATTGAATGTGTTATTTCAGAATTAAAATTGATATCTGAAGAAATTTAAATTAAACTGATTATCTCCAATTTGACTACCATTTTTCATTAAAAATAGTAAATAAACAAATAATAGTTGTCTGTTATATTCCCCAAATTCAAAGGCATTGGATGTTATTTCACATTTACAATACATTTTATCTAAGCAATTTGATACATTGAACTAATTACCTCGATTTATTTTCTGACATTTTGAGATCTTAACTTTACCACAGTTTATTAGAAACTACTCTTGTTGGACAAGCATTTTTTATTCTGTCTAATACTGATGAAAGTACATGTACATCTAATTTAACAGCCAGTGGTGTGTAGTTGTGATTATATATGGAGAGAAAGAGAGCATAGTTTGTCGGGTGTGCATAACACAAAACAATTAACTACCGAAGGGTGAAGTGATTATGCTCTGGCTAAAGATTCATTTTTAGTTGATAGGTGTGCCATATTGTGTGTGATACATATTCTGGGTATGCAGGATGGTGTGGAAAATTTTGAGTGAATGTTAGTTAATGCAGGCAGATTTGTTCTTGTTGGTTGGACATGGTATAGGTGTGTGTGCTAGTTTTATAAACAGGATTCATTGGGTTTATTCCAACCAAATCTTCAAGCAGATTAGCAGGGCCATGTGCCTACCCAATAATAGAATCTGTGGTGAGGACAAGACACCACAGATATATTCATTTCCTTTGATCTATGCAAAGACCTGAATCACCTGATATATGCAGTCCGGAATCTTAAAAAATTGCCATCTATTACATTATTTTACTAACTATCTTTAGGTTCTCCCAAAAAAATTGTGAAGAAATCTATTTTAGTTTCATAATATGTCAACAAACAAATCAAGGTTAATCAGTATGCATATATAAGTGATAATTACAGTAAATATAAGTGTCTAATATGAAATAACAATCTTAGAAAGAAAAATAAGTCAACTAAAAAAATGAACAAGATTAATTAACCAAAAGGGTTGAGGAGAGGAATAGCGGACAAAAAACAAAGCAAGGTTAATCAAGATGTATAGCTCTCTAAAACAAATTCACAGATAATAAGTTGCATGTTTTAGTTGAAACCAGTTATACATATTTCCTTCAAGGGTGCAAGAAGGTGGCGAACAACAGGAACACTCCAGGCCTGACCCAGCACCCTGTGTCGGTACAAAGGTTCTTCTACTCCGGCCACATCAATATAATGGTCTGGGAAATCCATCAACCTACAAAACAACATGGCTTACAATTTGTTTCAGTATTTTTTAATTTTTAATCTGACATTAAATTTAATAAGAGGTTATGGTAATGTGAAATAGGTAATTAACATAAACCTTTCTACCTCTGTATACCAAAGCATGTTGACCGTTTCTTGCCCGGCAACATGGACAGGGTATGTCATTCCCTCAGCATGTTCCTCAGACGTATTTAGTGTCTTGCCCGGCAACATGGACAGGGTATGTCATTCCCTCAGCATGTTCCTCAGACGTATTTACAGTCATACTTGGCTGAACCTTGGTGAACTCTGCCACACGTGTATGGGCTCCGTGCACTCATGGAGTGTGAGACAGTCACCAACTAGTGGGGTCAGAGGTCGGATTTCCCCCAGAAATGACACACGGTCGATCGGATAGATCTATTTGCTGTCAACAGTTGCAGGAGTACACTGCATGGTAAAGAAGATGGGTGAGAGAGAAGATAGAGAGTATTTAAACAAAACAATTATCAAGCCATACATACAGTTGCACAGTCTTGGGTGTATGATGAGGAAAGGAATTTATAACTCCATCAAATGTTTTTAAGCATTATCTTAGTGCATGTACACATATTTTCATTTATACATATATTTTCATTTAAACATTATCCATGCTAAAAATGTTCAGTGAAATTGACCTACTCTAAATATGATAGGAACTAACATTAACCTAGAGATCAGTTCTGCAACATTGATACTTTACTTATCCATATTCAACTTGCTATAAATTTTCTAATGTACCCCATAAGATTCAAAGGTTATATAGCCACATGGCAGTATGTAAGAAGTGAAGAGAGCTGTACCATAGAAATGAAGAACTAAATTTATAATAAAGAAAATTCAAACAGACAATGTCATAAACAAGTAAGGCAGAAACAAATGTACCTGAAGGAATCAAGTGAATGCAGCCATGTCGTCTACCTGCATGGGATTCATGTACTCAAAGAGCCAAAAGAACGGTCGCTCATCACATGGTGTTGACTTGGTGATGGAAAGAACTCTGAAAAAAAAAAATAAAAAAAGCAGTCTTCCAGTATTCTCTATTAATAACAAAGCAGTATATCATGTACACACTTGCATCCATAATAGACTAGAAGATGAACTGGAATTACATATCTGGAAAGGATTGTTTGCAAGCCTGCTATTTATGAAATATTTTCACACTTGAGATATGAAAAAAAAAAATAAAATAATATATATATCCATAACATGTGACACTGTTCTCAGGAAAATGAGCATGTAAATATATAAATATTTTTCTAGTATGTAATTAAAGTTATATACAGTAAATTTCCTGCAATACTCACCAAAAATAGTATTCCTCTCTGCTCTCTGTCCACAACAGAGTGATCACTGCAGGGGATCCTGTCCACCAAATCAAATGGACCCCACGCATCAATTAATGTAAATTAGGATTGCTGTTGCTATACATCCTCAAAGTATTAACTTATTCTATCTTATGTCAATTCATTATGTTATTTACGTGGATGCATAAATGAATAACTACAGGCTTCATTCAGCATGTAAATCTAATGAAGCTGATAGACATAGCCTAATTCACAGGAACGATCATAAATGAGGCAGCATAAAAAATGTTATGAACAATAATGCCAAAGAGTTATAGATCAGATGTCCTAGGTATTACAGTAAAAGTTAAAAATAAATTTATCATTTTAATTCTACTGGTCTTCATATTACATTCCAATTTGTAAAAAATCTTTTTATTCATCCTGTACATCACAAATTGTTAATATTTCCAATTCTGTCAATAATTAGGTTCATATAAATTTGCCTGAATCAGGTAACAAGTGCAACTGTTTAGACTAATAGTTATGTGAATTACATTTCATGAAACATGTTTTGTTTTTCAAATGAAATATCAAAAAGTTATTGAAAAGAAAGATAAATCCGAAACTAAACCACACATAAGGTGAAATAAATATACATTAAGCAACAATCATACCTCCTTGTCCGTAATCATGGCAATATCACCAACGTTGATGGCCTTGGGGTGATGGAAGTGGAATATTTTACCGCATCCACACATACTTCAGATGAGACGTACAGTTCCACCTCCAGTTCCAATTCTTTCAGTGCCATAAGTGTAGTACCCAATCCATCAAACAGCACCAACACTCACAGAGGTCTCTGCAATAGTAATGGAGTGACCAGAGGAACTTCCTGGGCAGCCTAAGATGGAAGGGCAAGGACAAATAAACAACTATAACAATAATATAAATATGGTCTGTGTGTGTGTGTGTGTGTGTGTGTGTGTGTGTGTGTGTGTGTGTGTGTGTGTGTGTGTGTGTGTGTGTGTGTGTGTGTGTGTGTTGGGGGGGGGGGGGGGTGAACTTATGGGTCACTATTGCACTGGTTAATCTAGTTAGTCTATGATATTGATTATAAGGTGTGCTTATCAGTGCTTGATAATTCCAGTGATATAATGGATCAAGTGTAAAATAAGCCTTCCTCTTTGGCAAAAGAGTCTGGTAGAAAACTGAAATAAAAAAATATGTACTCAATATGGTTGCATAGCAACAGTTCTAACATTACATAGACTAACTTATCACACAAGGGCCACAAATAATCTCTGGCAAACACTGGAGTTCATATGTTTGGCAGGCTCACAAACTTACAGAAACTGTTCAATGCAGTAATTAAAACTGCTATGTATGCAGTGTCGATCATAACATTCCTTACCATATCTTTTTGTTGCTATTATCGGTTTCTTTCCCTTGGCTCCTACCCCTGAAACTTTCCTTCGGCTCTTCTCTTCGCTTAATCTGGAGCTGGACCTAAGTAGAAATGTCCTCCTTACAAATGCAGTTCAGGAGTTTCTGTATTCATGGATTCAGAGATGCCTGACAGACCAGGTACGCCCCACTCCCAAGTTTGAATTAGCTTAAGTGCCGTCCTCGTTCAAACCACCGTCTGCACAAGATCAACAAAACTAAGCTCACTTGGGAACTCCAATAAGGTTGCCATTACATATTAGTAGAAGTCCACGCATGCGCGTATGCTATCACTAAGAAATCAATTTTGCACCCATGCTAAGTGACTTTCTCCACTATTCTGTACCTATTAGTTTTGGTTCCTCCCTCAGCAAATCTCCTAGTAACACCATTTACACTCTTAACCACAATTAGTTTCTCTCTCTCTCTCTCTCTCTCTCTCTCTCTCTCTCTCTCTCTCTCTCTCTCTCTCTCTCTCTCTCTCTCTCTCTCTCTCTGCATGTGGTTTGGAGGGTAAAGACACACCCTTCACCCTCTACACTACAAGCACTTTCTCTCCCAGCTTAGGGTTTGGATGGTAAGATACAACCTTTCCCATCCAACTGGTTAAGGCACACCCTTTACTAGCCATTCCCCAAATATACAAAAATTTTTACTTATTATTCTATACAACAATTTAATAAGTTCTATCTCTTATTCTAAAAAAAATTGCCAATTCTACTTTTCAGACATCATTCTCAACATTATTCTCTGACATAAAAGTAAATTCAGTTTATTATTGTACTGCTGCAGTATATAAAATTTAATATAATATGTGCCTACTATTCTAAATATTCACCTGTTATTCTAAAACATTCACCTATTATTCTAATTATGCTAGACTGCACTTATTATTCCAGAAGCAATGCCAGAATATTTGGGCAATGGTTACCTTTTACCCTCTAACAGCAAAACATGACAAAGCTATGCAATCCTTGGAGACAATTATGCATGCATGGGGATATATATTGATAGCATAGTTTTGGTGCTCATTCATAGCAACAGATCAATCATAATTTTTTTTTTTTTTTTTTTTTTTTTTTTTTTTTTTTTTTTTTTTTTTGCCTTTAACTTATTATTTATTTTTCTGAAGGACCAGCCCTGAAGTATGAAGTATATAGCCCACCAACTTGAAAATTCAAATTAGCTCATAAATCCTTCATAAAAGATATTTGACAAGAAAGAAAAGGTGGAAGGAAAAAGGGAAGGCAAGGAGGAAAAAAAAACAACCGATAACAAAAGTTTGGGAAAGAATAAAGGAAGTAAGGAAACAAAAGAAAGGAAACAAAAGAAAGGAAACAACAAAAGAAAGGAACCAAAAGAAAGGAAACAAAAGAAGAAAGAGAAAAAAAACAAACAAGGTGGGAGTGGCAAAGAAAGAAAAATGTATAAGCCAAAAAAATAATCCCAGTCTGGGTTCTAACCACAGACCTTTATATTAGAAAATCTCGACTTAACCACTACACCATCACTTTTCAGGCCTTTTTTAAAATTGAAATTTGGATCCCCCCCCCCCCCAAAGGGGCAACTTTTGGTAAATAAAAAGAGGAAGAAAAGATTACAACCAGGCCCTCAAAGATCATGTCTGCAAAGTTTCATCAAAATCCCTTCAGCCATTTCAGACAAATCAGAACATAGAAACAGGTTGGGGGGGGGGGGGGTTCCAATGTAGTTACAAAATTTTCTAAATTCTTTTCTAAAAAAATCCAGTCCTTGCTGTCGGTTGTGTCTACCCTGAAGTGTGAGTTTTATTTGATGTGGTACTTGGTGATGAAGTGGATACGCATAAACATGCATACATATAAAGTGGATACACACAAACATGCATACATACGTACAAACTTTTTTTTAGCCTGACATAGAGGGAAGGAGAGATCCAGGTGAGACCATGCTCAGGTTACTCTCAGAGCCAAGTTGTGTACACATCCCAAATTTTACATCTGTAGTTCCAAGGGTTTGTTTGGCCAAAGTGCCATTTTGACTTATTTTGACCTGACACAAGTACAGAGAGGGGTGTGGTCTTACAGACATTCTTAAAATGTTCTCCTGGTGACACTGATTCCAAATATATGTATAGGTTCATGGATATAGCCACCCAGGACCAAATGTTTTTTTTTTTTTTTTTTGAATTACCATTTTTGGCATTTTAGACTTACACAACAAGAAGAAGAGGTGTGGCCCCGCGTTACTCCCAGAGTCAAGTTGTGTGTGCATAGCAAGTTTTGAGCTTGTAGCTCCACAAATTTCTCTTGCAAAAGTACCATTTTTGGCTTGGTTTTTTTTTTAACAAAAAAGGGGTGTGGCCATATAGTCGTACTTAATAGGTATAACTTCAAAATTCAAGCATGAATCGAGGACTCCAGGAAAGACAAACCATAGAAGAAAAGCTTCTTTTATGTAAGAGATTTGTTCTTCAGTGGCACCCCTTTTGAATTTGTTCAGTACATCATGGAGAAATATTGCAAAATGTTTCATACTTGTTCCACTGTGTCACAAAGAAGCATAAAATCTGGTCTAGGGGACCTGCCTTTGTAGCAAGACCTATTACCAAATGCGTTGTTCATAACTAAATGTTATGGAGAGGGTGGACTACTGGAACAACTGAACCTGTAGTAGTGACGGTTGTGTTGTTAGTGCGCACGCGCAACATATATTAATTCTCTGCGCGCATGTTTTGGCATACCCCATGGTCCAATGATCAAGAAGAAACAAGAGTGCACACACGTGTGAATTCTTAGCGTCAGACCGCGGGGACTCTTACTCTTAAACAGATAGTACTGTTGTGTTAGACGGGGTAGTGCGGGAAACCTCGTTTCTGGTGCATCTAAGTTGATGGCGATTTACACGGTGGACATTAACGTTCTTGCTACAGCTTTAAGTCAAACTTTGGACCCCAACCTAAGCCAAGAAGCTGAAAAGACTTTAAGTGGGGTATGTATGTCAATAAGTTAGATTGCCCTCATATTCCTAGATGGTGGGTAGATAACTGATATGGTTGCTGAGATGTTGGTGTAGGATTTAATCTTGGAGGTATGCAAATACTCCTGAATATAGCCCATGTAGTGGTCATCTATTCATTCATAGTTATAGTTTGTCCAGTGTTCCAGAGATGTAAGAAATGCATGAACCAAACAAGGTGTTTTTATCATTTTTTGAGCTGAAGTAGCTTGTATGTACCAAGGACACATTTGTTTGGTAAAGGGTCTCAAGAGGCTAATTAGAATATGTTTTACTTAGCATCCTCATCATTGGAAACCTGAGTGTGTCAAAAGGATCATCCTAAGGTTTGTCAAGTGTTTGGTTGCATTTGGAGTATGTATTGTTCAGCTGCCAGGTGCTTGCAAGTGTAGTCAAATTCTAGATTCTAGGACTTTATTGTCACACAATGAGGTATGTCTTATTCCTTGTCAGTTTAATCCTGTAAATACCCCTCTCTCCCCCCCCCCCCCCCCCCCCCCCTTGCTGTGCACAAAATGAAACAACCCCGGTGAGAGATGATTAAATTATGTATACAAATCCTTACTCTGCCATGCATAATGTGGTGTTACAGCCACATCAAATTGAATTATATATGTTGAAACCACAAAATGACCATTTGAACTTTTGATTGCTAACTTGGCATAGTTGACATCACCCTGCTAGACTGCTTACTGACTGCAGGCACACTCAAGAGGTAATCTTGTTAATGGCTAAATCCTCTATCTGTGTAGTCATGCACTTATTGATACAGTTCAGAGGTCGAGCGTTCTCATGTGAATTAAGAGTGCACGTGTCTGTTGTGATCTCAGTGTTTTATATAGTGTGGGGGGGGGGGGGGAGGGACCCTGGGATTTACCCCTTACCAAAATAAGATGTCATGTAGGATGTGACAGTAATTATAGTCGGCTGGATGCCCAAAACTCACCAAAATTCATATCAGCAACTAAAGTATGTTTGTTCTGAGTTGAGCCCTGAGGAAACGTTAATAACTTGGCCAATATTCAACGGATTTCCAGATTTCAAGTACCAACAGACTCGTAATGCTCCAGATTTTAAGTACCAACAGACTTATGATGCTCCAGACGTTCTTTTGACACTATTACTGAAGAAATGACCATCCCTAGGCAAAGTTACCTGTATGTCCCACAAGCAAGTACACAGCATTCCACCGAGCGTTAATTGACCATATGAAATGAAGCGCAAAAATATCCCTTGGAGGCTAACGTACACCGCAGAACTCTTTCAGTTCTTCTAATAGAATACAGAAAAAGAGGCACAAATTGATTCTTCCTTATTACAGCTGGACGCTAGCTCCTAGTGCACTAATACCTTTTAATAACTTTTTGCTCAAGGCAAAGTGGCTGAAAGTAAAGGTCTGTTGTTCATGTCAATCTTCTCAAGTGCAGTGATAAAGTGTCAAACTTTAAGAAGTTGGTCAAGAAGAGCAAGAAGGCAATATCCATGCTTTTGCAATTTGTTCCAAGGATATGCCATGCCTGTTAAAGATAACCAAGTTTATCACATACAAATCTCTTATCATTAAGCAATTTATATTACTTCTGTATTTATTTCCGTATATTCATTACTTATTTTGGTATGTTCTTTATCATTTCAATGAATGAATAAACTTGTGTAAGACAAGTTAAAAATATAATAAAGAAGTATTCAGAGGAAAAAAACAACAATTTTTTCTTCTTTTTTTAAAATTTTGCTGAATACATGGGAAATGAAATCAATAGCAAAAACTCATTGTGAGATACATGAATTAGTGGACAAATGATGATGAGGTGTAAATAGCTAAATGTAAGATGCATAAATTTATGGATAGAAATGATGATGTGTAAATAGCGAAATATAAGATACATGAATTAATGATAAATGATGATAAGGTGAAATCTTGAAGTGGACTGTTGCCAGGGATGAGATAGTAGAATTAAGGTAAAATTGGTTGAATTTTTTTTAAGGTGGAAAGGGATGAAGATATTCTAATGTGGAGTGGAAGAGAGTCCACAGTTCTGTGGCAGGGGGAATGAAGAGAAGGGAATTTTGATGTTGGAGGGATGATAGTGATGAGAGGATGGGATATGAATTAATGCTGGGTGGATGATGTCTGGAGGAAAATAAATAAGGTTAGTAAGTATTCCAATGAGTAGCAGAGGCTTGAGCACAAATCTATGATAGAAGATACACCAGTGTGAAAGAAGTGAGTTGAGGATGGGGCAAGTTGATTGAGGGGGAAAAGATAAAGATCAGAAATTGAGTTCATTTTTTCAAGAAGTGAAGATAGCAATGAGTAGTTGACATCGAAATCACCTTCAAGAATAAGGTCTAGCATAGAAAGGTAAAGGATTGAGAGGAGGATAAGATCAGAAATTGAGTTCATTTTTTCAAGAAGTGAAGATAGCAATGAGTAGTTGACATCGAAATCACCTTCAAGAATAAGGTCTAGCATAGAAAGGTAAAGGACTGAGAGGAGGATAAGAAGAGTGGCAAGTAAGAGATCTAAATGATCAGGTGAGGAGGGGCGTTTGGCATAGCAAAAATAATATAAGAGTATTGAAACTGTTTGTCATATTATTTCCATTGATGATAGTCCATATTTTGGAAAATACTTAGTCCAGTCTTGCCAGCTACATAAGTGTACCTATGCTGAAGGTAAAAGTTCTTGATGTGACCCGTTTCACTTCATTGAGGAATACTAAAATCTCTATCACAAGGATGTGTCCATGTTTGCATTCCTGAGGGGTTTAACTTTCCCAAAATTGAAGGAAGATAATTCTCAGTATTATCCCGTACTTGAAGGAAGATATTTTACTAGGTTATATTCATCATCACTGTATTGAATGGTTCAATTCTCCCTGTATAGAAGGAACACTTCCAAGGATGCATCCCATAGTTGTAACCAGGATTAGATGAGTGGGGGCTCTCTTATGTGAGGTATTATTAGTTTTCCGTGGAGTGCTGGTTATTACACTTGTAAGGCGTATTGGCATGACATAGGTACTGGTCTGGCAGTTAGACTTGGAAGGGTTCTAGACAGGCAGTTTGATTTGGAAGAAGAGGACTGCTTCTGAGGCACAAGGTCAGTATCAGAGTTAACAGTATAGCAGCACGACAGAGAAGGAGCAGGCTCTGTAAATATATAAACATCATCATCTAAATAATAATTCCTAGCCCTAAACATATATATTTCCCCAATGTTAGTCTGGCTCTCACCTGTGTAGCCCATGAGAATCAGGCAAATCTGAATGAGAACTGGCTCTCTGACTCAAGCTCAGGGCAGCCTGACAGAGAAGAGGACACTGTAAATATATATAAAAACCATATTGTTTTGTCTTATCACAAAAATAAAGGAACAACAACCAACCACAGCAACTGACAACAACCAGCCACAGCTAACAACAGCAATCAGCCACAGCAACTAACAACAAAATGCCAGCATGGCATTAGCTAACAGAGTTCTGGATAATGAAAGAGTACAATAGCACAGCATAAGTACCAGTTGAGAAGTTTGAGAAGACTTAAAAGCCTCAGATGCCTTAGAAGTGCAAGTCTTTCACACCTTAAGAAATTTCAGCCTCCACCGTACAACTGCAAGGTGTTTTTTTTTTGTTTTGTTTTTTGTGCAAGCATACCTTAACCTCTTTTGGCGAAGTTAATAGGCTGAAGCATGCACTACGTCACTTCTGTAATTAACCGCTGACTTCCGGGACTCAAATCAGTGCAAATAGACATTAATTATCAAAAGTTCCCTTGGGGAACATGCCCCTAAACCTCCCTTTAGGACATGCCCCCCAAAAAATAGCTTGTGTCATTAATCCCCCCCCCCCCCCCCCCCCACTTTTTTTTCCCAGGAAAAAAAATCCTGTATTATGGCCTCATCTTATATTAATTGCACTGGTCTAGTGTTGATTATTATGTGTAATTAGTTATAATTCTGTTTAATCACCAACCCACTCACTCTCTTCTTCCCCCTCCCCCCCCTCTTCCTCCCTGTGTTCATGCTAGGTCAGCCACAATCCAGACTTTATACCAATTCTCCTCCAGATTGCACTAGATAATGGATGTGCTGATCCTCTTCGTCAGGCTGGTGAGTTTCGACATGTGTCAGCATAACTTGACATAGCACAGTGTGTAGAATCACGACATGATATAATGTGACACCATGTAGCATGAAATATGAAGGTCTTCATATGTAAAAAAAAATGTTAAAGGAATATCTACAAATTTTTCAAAAACATTTGAGAGAGTAAAACATCCAAATATTTTACCCACAAATATTGAGGGTTTAAATTATGTAACTATGGACACAACTAGAGGACTATTCAATTATTTACCACTTGATGGACTGCCTCAACTTAGTTGGCATTCAGAGTGTGCGTGGATTGGTTGAAGTTATGTGTCCAGGTCACTTATTTTTTAATTTTATGATAGTTTTTTCTTGATGTTTCCCCATTTTTGAGTGGCGAAATAGTACAAGTTCCATTCCAATTATTATCCCGGGACCGTATGGAATTGAGTTTAACTAATAAAATGCCCTCTTAGTATGTTTAGCCTTACTTTACCATACTAGCAAGCTAAACACACCTGCTTCTCCTGTCTGTAACATCTATGTGTTAGTGGAGTAACTCTGATGATGACCAGTACCCACTAAGTGATGCCTTTGTTCAAGCATGATCCTGACCTAATTCTTGATATTTACGTTGTTTATACACTTTCGTTCCTAAAATAATACTAAATGCTTCAGAGATCAATCTTTCACCATTTCTGTTTATTGGTAGAGAACAGAAGAAACCAATTTATGTAATTTCCAGGATGTTACACTGTTAACACAAATGTTTGAAGCAGTTCAAAGAGACGTCATCTCTTTTGCTGTAGTCGTTTGTTACTGCTAATGTCTCCCAGAAAGCCTTTTTGCATTTGTCTCTCTGTCACAGTAACCACCAAGCCATACATCTCTCTGACTACTCAAGCCCAGCCTGCCTGTCAGCCACGATATTGTAACGAGTGTTCATAGGATTTTAAAATATTTACTTTCTACTTGTATTAATTATGTGAATGTACATGCAAGGCTCTTGCATCAATTAGGATCAGCTGGAATTCCATGAAACTGCCTGCATCAAAGGATGTGTGAGGTAGTTTTGATTCTAAATGAAATGCATCCTTGATAAGTTCAGTGGCAAGCCTCCTTTGGTGTAATGGTCATAGTTCGTTTTTTTTTTTGTGTTTGTTTGAGTGGATGAATAGGGTGGGCGTGGTGTGGGGTGGAGGGGGTGGGAGTGTGTGTGGAGTGGAGGGGGTAGGAGTGTGTGTGGGGTGGAGGGGGTGGGAGTGTGTGTGGGGTGGAGGGGGTAGGAGTGTGTGTGGGGTGGAGGGGGTAGGAGGGGGTGGGAGTGTGTGTGGAGTGGAGGGGGTAGGAGTGTGTGTGGGGTGGAGGGGGTAGGAGTGTGTGGGGTGGAGGGGGTGGGAGTGTGTGTGGGGTGGAGGGGGTAGGAGTGTGTGTGGGGTGGAGGGGGTGGGAGTGTGTGTGGGGTGGAGGGGGTGGGAGTGTGTGTGGGGTGGAGGGGGTGGGAGTGTGTGTGGGGTGGAGGGGGTGGGAGTGTGTGTGGGGTGGAGGGGGTGGGAGTGTGCATGGGGAGGAGATTGTGCTAGCATTGGTGTTAATCTGTGCAATTCACCTCCAGGATGTCAGTAAGCGTGGTAAAGGTATGTCAGACAGATGTCCATTTCTCGACTTTCTTTCCCTGCAGTCAACATTTCCTTGAGTTGTCGGACTTTTAAGAGTATGTTTTGTTTATTGATTGGACCTGTTATTACCATAGCGGCCGTCTACATGAAGAACTCAGTGGTGAAGCATTGGAAGGAGAGGGATCCAGATGACACTTCTAAGGAGGAGTTTTTCTGTATTGAGGAGCGCAGTAAAGCTGTCGTGAGGGAACACATTATCAAGGCCATCATAGAGACTTCTCCTTCCATCAGGTGGGCCATAGAAATGGTTATGGTTGTGTGTGTGTGTGTGTGTGTGTGTGTGCGTGCGTGCGTGTGTGTAATACTCTTCGTTTAATATGTAGGACTCTCTTTTTCGAATGATTTCAGACTAACCAGTGTGCGAGTGGAAGTAGATTTGTGCATCAAATCTCTCAGACATGGGCACTGCATCCTGTTGTGGCTGAAAGTCCACTGCTACTAGGCAACCATCATTATCATATAGTGGCCACTTTCTCATAATAATTAGTTTCTATTTCCAGAGGAAGGTTGAAAGATTCAGAACTAGAGTAACTGTCGTGATGAGTTACTTCAGAGATCAACTTCTCGTTTAGTAGCAGAGCATTGTCAGTAGTAAAGGGTGAAGGGAGTTAATTAGTTTGTCAGTATACATCAACTCTATTTGTGGTCCATTTCTTTCCAGATGAAATACTAATAGTAACCGTGTAGAACAATGTTTAATGAGTTATTTATAGTAATGAATGTATTATTAACTTTTTAAATTTTATATTTATTAATCGTTACAATGAAGAACAACATTTGATAGGTATTAATAGTAACAATGAAGAGTAATTTGAAAATTTTTTTTTAATTAATTAAAAAAAATTAATTAATTTATTTAAAAAAAATTAATTAATTAATTTTTAAAAAAATTTTTGTTATTTAAAGAATGTTTATTTCATTTTTTTGTTGTTGTTTTTTTTTTCTTAGTCGGCAGCTGTGTGTGTGCTTGGAGCATATTATTCGCCATGATTTCCCTGAAAAATGGACTGGAATAGTGACCTCAGTCAACGCCTATCTCACATCTGAATCTCAAACCACGTGGTTAGGCAGTCTTTTATCTCTGGAACAACTCACACGGAAATACAAGTACGTATGTGAGCACTCGAGCGGCCAGTCTTCATGTATAATATCTTACTTAAGGTTGTGTCTGTAATGGTTAGGGCTTTGGGCTGGTGGGCTGAGTTTGTTCTCTGCTCTCATTTCGTTTCCTTCACTTGTTTTGTTTGCCAAGTTTACGTATAAACTTTTGTGGCAGGTTTAAGAAGGCTGGAGAAAGGAAACCATTTGTGGAAGCGATGCTGGTGTTGCTCCCTGTTCTCTATCAACGCATGATGGCCATCTTGTCCGATCACTCCTTGGCCTCCGTCACTCTCCAGCACCATATACTCAAGATCTTCTACGCCTCCATGCAGGTAAGTGTTAGTCCCCTTGATCAAGTCATTGAATAACAATCACTTAATTAGATGACATAATGGTTCGAGTGGAGTAATGAGTTTATGTTGGTTCACAGAATATACGTCAGTCAACTTTATTAGCACAAAGGAAAGTATGTTTCCATCCGTCCACATAATATTCACAAGAAGTAGGTCAACTTGAACTTCAGCTCATTACGATTTAGGATGATTCTGTGTCTGTTCACATACACTATACAAATATTTTCCAAGGACACAAATTATATTTAATTTTGCACACTTTACAGTTTAAAAAATAAAAGGGGGGAAAATCATTAAATATTGATCCCTTTGATACAATATTTTGGATGCAGTTTGCCTCCAGACTGTAACCGTCTCTTACTTTCCCTCCTCTCTGCCTTAGTATTCACTCTCTCTGGAGATTATGGACAGCAATACTCTACCTGGATGGATATTTGTCTTCCAGACCGTTATTCAAAGACCAGTTCCTCCTGTGAGTTCTAGCATGTTGATCAGACAGACAGGGTTATACACTGTCAGTGTCTCTAATTTCTATCCTTTTGTCCTACCTCACTTCCGTATCTCTGTCTTTTCTTTTCTCCTTGTATTCGTCTTCCTGGTTTCCTTTACTCACTTGACCTTTTCATTCTTACTTGTTCTCTTCTTCCCTTCCATTCTTATGGCCCCCCTCTCCCTCTCTGTACCCCCCCCCCCCTTTCTTTTCCTTCCTGATTTCCATATCTTACTCTCCTTCATCTCTCTCCCACCCCCTTGCTCCACTGTCTGCTGCCTTCCCTCCCTCCCTCCCTCCCTCTCTGCTGTCTCCATGCCACAGGTGGCCATGCAAGTGGACGAGGATGACAGGCCTGAACTGGAGTGGTGGAAGTGTAAAAAATGGGCGTTGCATATTCTGGAGCGTTTTATCGTTCGCTATGGCAACCCCGCCAACACAGAGAAGTGTTATCGTCAGTTTGCCCAATATTACCATAAAACCTTTAACGGTATGTAAGGAGTGCATGTAGACTTATTGTTGGGAGTTGACATGTGACTATCACCTGACCTCATTGGTCAGTGGTCGTTGCTGTGTGCATGTGTGTGTGTGGGCACGTGTGTGTGTGGGCACGTGTGTGTGTGGGCACGTGTGTGTGTGTCTATATTTGTTTGTTTGTATGTGTGTATGTGTGCTTGCACTGGATTGTTAATACTGTGTGCACATATGTATGTCTTTGTTGTGTGCTGTGTGTGTGTATCATGTGTGTGCTTGTACCGACTATTGCAGCTGGTATAATCCACGTGCTCCTGAAGCAGCTGGATATTAAGCGGCAAGGTCAGTATGTATCCCCGAGAGTTCTTCAGATCATCTTTAACTATCTGGTGGAAGTGTAAGTATGACCACCTGTTCTTATCATGATAATGCACAAAACACACACTCAAAATGTATTGACAATCCTTACTAGACCATATGCCAGGTGCTGAAAAATGGAAAGATCCCCCCCCCCCCCCCCCAAACCTTATTTTAATGTAGGCTGAGCTGGCATTTGGCAAAATAAAACCGATAAATTTAAAAATGCAACAAATCAGAAAATGAAATTCACCCCCCCTTGTCTATATAACTGGCAATGTGATTTTCAGTTAGTTCATCCATATGTGTTCACAGAAAGATTTGATACACATGCAATATCTGGTAGCATGAATGCTAAATCAGCAATCCAATATGGCTACCAAACCAACCATTCTCTGAATTTGAGATATTTTTTTTGGTGATTAAATTATGTGAATCATATGTTCATGTGCTAGTTTATGGTCAAGAAATTGATTAAACATGCAACTAGCCCTTGTTTAGTTCAACTCTGTGTAAAATTTCAATATTTATAAAATTGATTTAGTTAATTGGTTTGTTGCATCGGACTCTTTATCGGTGCAGTTATGAATGCCCATTGCTCTAATCCATAGAAACTATCCTCACTGTTACATATTGTTGGCTCTTCATCATTTTCTTCATTATTGTCTGACTGGTTGTAGCATGGGCATTTGGACTGAGTCCCACCTGGTTACACCCCTTTCTGTGTGTATTACATGCAAAAATGGATATTTGTGAATTCAAACCCCCTCCAAGGTTGGCAGGTTTCTTTTGTTCGTTTGTTTTTTTTTTAAATTTTCTTTCTTTTCCTACTTTTTGTGTGCCCTGCCTTTCCTTGAATTGGTGGAACAAAATTGAAAGTGATTCATAACTATCAGAATCTGACATGAAACCTTGTTTACTCATTGATAGTCATACACACCACTCTATGGGGAAACCTCATCATGGATGTCAGATATTTGGAGACTGTGCTAGTTCGGAGATAACGAACATATTTATTTATTTATTTATTTATATATGTATATATATATATATTATATATATACTTATTTATATATATATTTATTTAATTAATTAATTTATTAATTGACTTATTTATGTACTTATTTATTTCTGTATATATATATATATATATATTTTTTAATTTTTTTTTAAATTTATTTATTTATTTTTTTAATTATTTGAACATTTTAAAATTATTTTTCGTTGATTTTATATAATTTATTTCTTCCATTGTTTATTGATCAGTTTATATGAAGTACATAGTTTCTCTAGTCTTATTAGGCACCTATAATTAATAGTTTCACCAGAGACGCATTCATCTCTTCCTGTCTTCCTCGCAGGGTAGAGGTGGTCAGCTCATGGAAGCTAGTCAAACCACACTTCATGGAGATCTTCCACAGCATCATCTTTCCGATGATGTGTTACAGTGAAGATGATGAGCAACTTTGGCAGGACGACCCGTACGAATACATCAAGATGAAGTTTGGTAAGGGGGTCCATATTCATGGTAAAGGGTCATCAAACTGTCTACAAGTGAACAAACCCTGATTCATAAAAAAAAAAAAAAAAAAAAAAAAAAAAAAAAAAATAAATAAAAAAAAAAAAAAATTAATAAAGTGTAATAATATCATTTTACCAACACTACTACTGTTTTTTATGTTTACATGTGGGAGATGTATTCAAAGCAGGCGGATCCTCACATGTGGTGAGACCATTTAATTGATTGTTCGTCTCCTTTTCATGGCAGATTTCTTTGAGGACTTTCTTTCTCCCGCCGTGGCCTCCACTCACTTCCTTGCTCGCTGCTGTGGCACTCGGAAGGGGATCCTGGACCAGGTCATGGCCAGCTGCATACGAATACTGGACCTGCCTCCTGAGCAGAGGGACCCTAACAAGAAAGACGGAGCTCTTCATGTGGTCGGTGAAGTGGCAGAGACACTCTTAAAGGTAATTTAAGTGTTGAACTTGAAAAGGAATGAAAAATTTCTCTGAAGTTTGGTAGTCACTAAGGGGACCCCTGGCACCAGTTTGGAGGCTGATCAAGAGATCTTTGATGCCTGTTTGGAGGGTGGTTAGAAGATCTGATTTTCCTTTTGGTATTTCTTTGTTGTTTGCAAACCGCTGTCCTGACTGCATGCTGTTCTTCTTTTACTTCTTTTTGTTAATTATATGTTGTTTTTAAAAAAAAAAATTTAGTTTTGCATTTAGTTTTGTCATTATATATTTTTTGTGCAGAGAAAGAAGTACTCCTCACAGTTGGAATCTATGCTTGTGACGCACGTATTCCCTGAGTTTAGGAGTTCTCTGGCCCACATGAGAGCAAGGGTGGGTGGGTGCTAGTGACACATGTGCTCTGTGTGGCCCTTTAGTAACTGTCAATTTGTGTGGATATGTGAGGGCATTTCAGAATGCATGCCTTCATGATGTTGTGTTGTGTTTGTTTCCCTGTGATGTTGTAATTTGCGTCATAGCGTTGCCATGTAGCAGTTTGCCTGCTGCTTATTACCATGGCAACGTCTGTGAAGACAATTTTTTTCTGACTGAGGGATTCATTCAAAGTGTGTGATTGAAGTACATCTCATTATATGGTATAAGGGGTCATTTGACGATCCATACCCACTCTTTTTTTGCTCTAGGCTTGTTGGATGGTGCAATGCTTTAGTGAGATCACCTTCAAGGATCCTGCCAATCTGCAGCACTCCCTGGAGCAGGTCAGGAAATGTGGGGAGGGCACTTCCTGTTTGATGGGAGGGTACTTCCTATTTGATGGGACGGTACTTCCTACTCTTGAAATTTGTTTCATATTTGTCCCATTGCTGTTTCATGCCATATTTGTGTAGTATTTTATCGTAATTACATCACATCCATCTATATTTTATATTAATTATTATATTCCATCCAGCTGCACTTTATCTTAATTACATTCCATCCAGCTGCACTTTATCTTCATTACATTCCATCCAGCTGTATTTTATCTTAATTACATTCCATCCATCTTTATTTTATCTTAATTACATTCCATCCAGCTGTATTTTTATCTGAATTGTATTCCATTCATCTGTTGTTGTTTTTTAAGTTGTGGCTTCCTTCCCCAGCCTTGCTTTTCTTTTTTGTCCATTCTCTGTTTCTGACTTGTTTGTTCTTTTCCTTCCACCCACCCACCCATCCATCTGTCCGTCTGTCTGTCCATCCATCCATCTGTACTTGCGTCAACCTCAATCAATATATTTCTCCTTCTACGCCCCGCCCCGCCCCGCCCCGCCCCTGCCCCTGCCCCTCCCCCGCAGATCTTCAACTGCCTCACTCTGGAGAAAGAGTTGCCAGTGAAGGTGGAGGCAGCACTGGCTCTACAGCACTTCATCAAGAACCAGGCAATGGCTGAGACATTCATCCAGCCTCATGTCAAGTCCATCATCAAGGTGGGCGGGGTTCTTCATTGTGTGATCTCTCTCTCCGGGACACTATTATATTAGTCCTCCTGACATATTCTCTAGTCTACTTCCACCTTCACGTCTTCCACCACTATATCTGGCACCACTTCCTCACAGTGTCACCACTTCCTCACACGGTATCACCACTTCCTCACACGGTGTCACCACTTCCTCACACAGTGTCACCACTTCCTCACACAGTGTCACCACTAACCTCCTCCCTCCAATCTCCTCCGTTTTCTTATATTTCTTTCTCCTCCCCCTTAATCTCCTCTTTCTTCATCACACACTTCTTTTCTCTTCTCCACATATTCTTTGTACCTTGTGTTTCATACAGAGGTGGAGGGAGGCACCCTGGTATTCCCCCCCCCCCCCCCCCCCCCCAAAACAAAACAAAACAGAGTAAGATGTCCTGTGGGATGTGATAGCCACTTAGGAAATACATAGCAACAAAGAAGTCTAGCTGCCCAAAGCACACCAAAATTCATATCAGAGAACATAGTTTTCAAAGTTGTCCTTGAGGTGCATGTCCCCAGACCCACCTAGGACGTGCTCCCTGTGGAAGTACTCTATGTTATTATACTTTCTCCCTCCCCTCCCCAGGAATATAACCTGTATTCTAGCCATCCCTAGTGTAACTCTTATTAGATAAATAACCCTCTTCACACACACACGCGCACACACTCACACACACACACACTCACGCACACACTCACACACACTCACACACACATTCTCATATTAGTAAGCAGGCTATTATCTCCCCCTTTCAGTTATCTCTTCTCTTCTCCAATCAAACCCCCTTCCCATTAGTAACCTTTCTCTTCCTGCCTGTCTCCCAGGAACTGCTGGTGGTGATCAAGGAGACCCAGAATGATGATCTGACCAATGTGATGCAGGAGATCATCGAGACATATGGCGACCAGATGAGTGATGTGGCAGTTACCCTCTGTCAGGAACTGGTAAGGGGTCATACTGTATTTTAATTGGTTATGCAATGAGTTGGGTTGGCAGATAAAGGATTGGTAAAGGGAGGGAGGTTCAATGACAAGTTGCACACAAAAAGGATTGGGCTAGGAAGAATTGCATACTCAGCATAATAATATTTAGCAAAAGGGGCATCAATTGAACCTTTTGAACCTTCTCTGGACCGCCACTGTGCTGAGGTTGATATCATTCACTGTCTCTCATTTATTGTATTTATAATTCATCGGTAGAAGTGACATGATGACATGATGATGTGATGACATGATGACGTGCAGTGAGACAACCAGCAGCTGTTTATTCCTGCTTTGTACTTATTGAAGCAGGTTATTTAATAATGCATGGGCAGTTCGGAGTGTCACATAACACATATTCAGATAGATGCTTTAATTTTTGTCATTTTGAGGACCTGTAGGTTGCAATGTGGATTAGCTCGAGTGTTACTCTCTGATTACAGTGTGGTTATCACTGGATAGGTAAAGTGTGGATAGCCATTAGGAAAAAGGTGAATGTTCAAGTTATATTGAAATTGGTTAAAAAGATAGTGTCACTCATGATCAGGTAAGGTGTAGTGGCTCATAATTAAATAATAGATTGTTGCTCATTATTGGGTGAAGTATGGTTACTAGAGAATGAGTGGCTACTTAGGACTAAGTGAAGTGTCATTGATTAGTGTATAAATTTATGCGATTGCCTCAATTAGTTGGTTGGGGTTACACAGGAATACGTAAAAGGTGGTGATCAGCTAAGGAGAAGTTATTTGTGGTCAGGTAAAGTGTGGTTACTTGTGATTAATGCAATATAATGGTTAGGTAAAGTGTCATTAGTTATTGTGATTTGTTATTGTGATTTGGTAAAGGATAGTCATTTTAAGAAATAAAGTACACAGTTGTGATCAGGTATACGTTGGTTATTTGGGATCAGATAATTAATGGATAATTACTTGTTAGGAAAAGGTGGCTCGGTTGTGATGGGGTACATGTGGTCTGGTAAAGGATAGTCACTCGTGATCAGATACAGTGTGGTTAATCATAATTAGATAATGAGTGATACATAAATTTGTGCAAAACAGGTAACATGATAAATTGCAGGGATAGCTCCATTGAGGTGAGGGGTGAGGGGGATGCTCAGTGATGTGTAGGAATTGGCTGATGATTTCTTATGAAAATTGGTGTTAACGTGAACAGCAATTATTGCCATCCAACTGAGATTGGGTTATCTATCATGCTCATTTCATGTTAGTGGTAATTGTTGTTACGCTTTTAATTTCTGTTGATGTCCAGGTGTCCACATTTTGTGAGATTGTGGATCCTAACGGCCACTCTACTGATGAGGACAGTTACAAAGCTCTAACTGCCCTCGGCATTCTCTCTACACTTCAATCCCTCATCAAGGCTACCTTCAACGAAAAGAAAGTAAGTGCTTTATAAAATGGTTCGAGTGCCCCAGTGAATCTAGTATTCTTCTGGGCCAATCTAGTATTCTTCTGGGCCAATCTAGTATTCTTGTAGAGAAATGCTTATCTGGTAAAGCTATACTGCAGTTAAAAGCAAAGTAACTTACAAGTAAAGAATAAAAATATACAACTGTTTATTAAATTAATAAATTTGGTTAATTAATATAGGGGTGTGTTTTGGGTGTGGCTAAAATCACCACTCTATTTTTTATTTCTGGGGACAACCCTAATACATACCTACCCACATGTACGAACCAGGGAGGGTGTGGCTAGGTGTGGTCAAGATTGGCACAATGAGACATTTTTGTTGTGTATCTGAAAGAAGGAAGGGAGGGGAAGAAGGAAGGGAAAATGGGAGAAGAAGAAAAGCAAGAGGGTAAAAGAAAGGCAAAAAGAAGAAGAAAAGGAAGGAAAAAGGGGAGGGAAATAAGAAAAGAAGGAAGGAAAAAAAGGGAGGGAAAGAGGATAAAAGGAAGAAAGAAAGAGGAGAAAGAAGAAATGAGGAAGGAAAAAGGGAAGGGGGGGGGGGGGGGGGGGGGAAAGTAGAAAGCCTAGTCCTGAGTTAAAACCTGGAAGTTTCTGCTTGGTTGACCTGTGCCTTAATATCCACTTGACCATGGTTTATCAAGGCCTCTTTTTTTTCTATGAAAAACTTGAATTCCTTTTTTCTCCACCATTGTCTCCTACTTCTGGATTTGTTTTAGGGACAGGCAGGCAGGCAGACAGACAGACAAACAGACAGACACCCTCCATTAATTATAAGATTAATGAGTATGTAGCACTTGTCGTATGTTGGAATGCCCCAGAGTTTCAATAGTGTCAGTGAGGAGCTACTCTGTAAAACATGTTTTTTTTTGTTTGTTTTTTTAAGTTGACTTTATTTGGTGGTTAATATTTCTTCCAACAATATTCCAAGCTTACCTGTAGAAGAGATGGTGTGGGGAACCTCCGCTCCACATTAGATTCACTTGCAAGATGTTTTTTCCTCTCTATTTAACTGTCAAAGCTATCTATCTCTAATTTCTCTCACACCTACCTCACGTACCTAAGATCTTTTCATAATAGTTTTAGAACCAGAATACTCACATTTTCAAATTAACGTCCACAGCGATTTGGTTTATCGATTCAGTCCGACGAAATAGATCGCAAATGTGTCAAATGGTAGACCTTAACACCACCAGAAGGGTATAGTATCATTTCTTTGGAGTTAAAAACCTTTTTTTCTTTTTTTTTTTGTCTAGATATGTCATTCAGTTTAACTGTTTTAAAAGCCACTCCAATATTTACTATAGCTTTGTATTAAAATAAAAGTTCATTTTCCCTTTTTAAAATGAAATTTCTGTATTTCTATGTTATTTATCAGCACAACTTTGTAAGTGCTAATGTCTAAAAATAGCGATGAAGAGGGAGAGGTTGTGGAAGGATGTCCTTGACTGATGTTGATGGTGGTGCAGTGTTAGTAAGCACAGGCTGAACTGGTGGTTTCTCATGATGGACTAAAATATTATATTTTTAATCCAATATTTTGGTGAAGCCATGATCAGCTAGAAATGTGGAAACAGTGGATATTGCTTTCCTCCATATAGCCATTGGCGGTCATAGTTATTCCTAGATATTGGACTTTCTGCTGTCAGTTTTCACCTCTTTCATCATCCATTTTCTTCTTGAGGCCCTGTGCTTCGGGTGTAGGCACTCAGACATAGGGATAGGGCCAGGAACAGAACTGTCACTAGCTCACTGGTTCTAGCCTTCACAATAGACAGTGAAAGAAATCACTCCAACAGGTTTTATTGGCTTGTGACCTCCTGACAAACCACCCTTCCCCAACAACTTCTGCTTAGGTAGGCATCACTCACTCTTATTTATGCACACCAGGTATGATTTAACCTTGACTGTGGGCGCACAAGGTCAAGCTGGTGTGGACAATGTGTGTTTAGCCTTACAGTTGTGTGTCTTGTTGGTTTTGTAACGGACGTACTTGTAACATGTAGAATTTTTGTTTTTTCTTTTGTTTTATCTGTAAGTACACAAGCTGTAAAGGTGGAATGTGGTGTTGCGTACATCGAAACGTAGTAACAAATCAGCAAATGACTTCAAGTAGTGTGCATTATATGGAATACCATGGCCAATTATCATTGTTTTGAGTGTAGGTGTAGACTGGAGTGCACTTGTAGTTGAACTGTGTGGCATTATTTATAAGTCCAGTAGTCCATCTTTAGGCTGCGGTCTCCCCATGAACACTTGAAGAGGCTGTGATATTGCCAAGTGACGGGTGGGAAAGGTAGTAGCTAATCATCTTCTCAGTAATTTTCTATGAGCTATTAGCTTATAAAGTCAACTCCTGAGAAGATCAAACTATAGTGTTGATGTGTTCAAAAATTGACTTTTAACTCGATGGAAACTAAAGTGTGACCTTGAGTGAAATAGACTGAATTTCAAAGCTGTGGTCCCTTGTAACTTTCTATGATGTCTCTGCAGACAGGCAACAGAATCAGTTTCACACTCAGACCATATGATGACCAATCTGTGGAGAAGGAAAGGAAGTCTGTGAGAGAGGAGCTTGTCTTCATCAACCCAATCCCCAAGAGATTTCTGTGTGTCCTCTGCCACCAGTGCTCCCAAAGTCCTTGTCAGGTGGCATGCTGCCATTCCATATACTGCCAACCCTGCATCAGCCTCCTCAACATCACGTCTGGGAAATGTGCAAACGAGAGATGCGGCCAAAGGTTTGAAGTGGTGGCCGACTGGGGGATAGAGGAGCTGCAGAGGGAGATGAAGCCGTTGATGGTCCATTGCCCCAGGCAGGGGAAAGGGTGCAAATGGACCGGGAGTATTGATGAACTGGAGAATGTCCACTGGAGCATGTCTCTCCAGAACATCGACTCTCCTGGTTTGTGTCGATACCAGGTGGTAAAGTGCCCCAACATGTGCGGCCTCTCTCTCCCTCGCTGGATCATGTGCGAGCACGAAGCCTTCCAGTGCAGGAAAAGGATGGCTACCTCAGACATGCCGCGTAAAGAATTGGAGTGCCCGAACCATTGTGGTGGGCTAGGCATTCACTCACAGAATATTGCTCACCATCTCAGTGAAGAGTGTCTTCTTCGTAGTGTCGACTGTGACTACCAGCATGCCGGCTGCCACATCGAACTCAAGTTTGTTGAAATGGCCAAGCACAATTTAGATTTTCATCAAGAGCACTTTGATCTCATGTCTGACAAGCTGAAAGTTGTTATGAAAGAAAATGGAGATCTAAGACAAAAAGCTGAAAAGCTTGGCAAGTACATTGACGATCTGGTCAATTTGATCAAGAATCTCGATCGGACAGAATTTGAGGTGGTGGTCCGTATGGTGACCTCGAAGGATAACAAACGGTGTACTCCAACCGTTTCAGATTCTTCTACACACTCTCTTCTTGTTTCAAGCATGCCAGAAGTGGTGGACAATAATTACAATAACAAGATAAGTTTGTCAAAGTCACGCTCCTGCCCACCTTCAGTCAAGGATAAGTGTGACCGTGAGCTGAAGTCCGACCATCATCGCACTGTTCTTCATGATAATAATGGAGAAAAATTTGGAAAAGCTGTCAATCAGGATGTCTTGCATACTAAAGTGGATATGGGTACTGTGGTGCCAAAGCCAGCAGTATTGAACACTACCTTACCAGGTTCAGCGAACACTTACCCACCTCCTTCCGAGAAGCCTTCAGACTCAGGCATCTATGAAGACATAGAACATTTCAAGCCACCTGGTGGTGTGCCTGAGGGAAATGTGAAGAAATCTGATCTCGATGTTATCAAGAAAGCGAAAGTATCACGCTACAAAAGTGTTGGTATTCGGAGTCCATTTTTATCAGATCGCCGGAGGAACAGTACACCTACTGGGAAGAGCAGGCTTCCAACCGCCACTCAGATTGTACATTTAAATCGACTCAAGGAGAGCCAGACGTCAACGGGAGTGGATGGGAATGAGAATGTGGATCAGGGCACATGTGGGGCAGTTGGGAATGGAATCAACACAAATGCAGAATCCAACATTTATGATAATCCTGTTCGCAAACGAAGTTCTAGTGAAATGACATACCCTCTACTGCATGGAAAACTGGAAGCTGAGGCTTCTGGTGCGTTGAATGACACGCCATCTCACGTCCCTCTTCCTCAAGATTACGCAGAGCCTATACAGACACGCTCTCGGCAACGGTTGCAGTCACAAATTCCTTCTAGTCGATTAGACGAGCACTCCTCTAACATAAATATTGATCATGAGTTGTCCAGGGAGGAAATCGGGAATAAGATTAAGCTTCCTGTACCTTATGGGTTTGCAGGCGGTTCTCCAAGGGGACAAGCCAAAATCATTCCACGATTAGCTCGAAAAGTTCCAATGTTGCCGGTTACTTCAAAACGCCTTATTATGGGTCCTAATCCTGGGCAAGAAGATGGTGAGGATGTCCAACCATCAAGTACAGATTATGAATCTGTAACTGTTGATCAGGGTCAGATAATGAGGAGTTATAGTTCAGCCAATGCAAAGAGTGCTGCCATGTTATCCAAGAAGCCAAGTTCAACTGTTACATTTCAGGATGCTCGTTCAGAATCTCCTCGTTCTGAATCTCCTCATAAAGCTGGTGCCAGAATTCCGAGAAGTACCTCTAAACTTGCTCTTTCTAAACCTGTTGGGAGGAGTGTGTCTGGGGTAAGGAGAAAGCTGCGGGTAGTTAATGAACTGGTGTCGTTGAAGACCGATTCTCCTCCAAGTTTGAAACCTCTGGCACATAGTAAGAATTGGAAAAGTGAACCCAGGTTACAGGAAGCAAGTGATTGTGTTATGCCATTAGATGGGTCCAAACAGACAAAAAACCGTATGCTAAAGATGAAAAAAAGCAAGCGATCATCTGCCATTTTATTTTAAAAAGTGAATCCGGACAGATTTTTTTCCCCCCTTTTTTTTTCTTTTTTAAAAAATTTATTAACTTCCCTGTTGTTGCTGCTGTTGGTTTTTGCCATTTTACTATATATCATGAATTATTAATGTTATATTTTCTTTATTATTAATGTCTTTTATTGTTCCCAAAGCCCTCCGTCTTTCTCATGGGATATTTAACATTTATACTCTAATGGAATAGTATTCAGTATCTGTGTATGCACTGCACAATCCTCTCTGTGGAGGCCAATTAATACTCTTCTTACTAATTTCGTGTTTCTCCCTGTTTTGAATTAAAGATTAATTAGTTCCTTCATTCTCGAATTGAGGTGATGTAATTGGTTATAGTGTAATTGATTTCCACAGTGTATACAGGATATATACAGGATTGAACATGATAGAGTAATGATGCAAATTCTACTCTTTTCCAAAGTTTGTTCCCCCCCAATTTTTAAAGGTGGCGATACACTGAGACAGTATATATTATTGAAATCCCTTAGAATGTAGAGTACAATGTCCTGGAGTCCAGGGGGTCTTCTGTTGTAGTTTATAGTCCAGAAATTCCATGAGTTGTACCAGACAATATGTGAACCTTGACCTCCAGGAGATGTACTGCCGTTATTCTGCATGCTGTAGTTAAAAAGGACTTGAGGTTGACCTTGAATCTCTTATTGGTGGTTCTGTGGTTGTGTTCCCTCATGGCCTTCCCTCATCATTACTTCTTTGCTCCTGATTTTTTTAAATTTTTTTATTTATTTCTAAAATTTTTTGTTTGCATAAATATCTGTTTTCCTATTTGGTGGAGAGTGTTTAGACTCGAGTTTCACTACCTTTATATTTCAGACGAAAATAAAATTAATACTAGAACAATGGGTCCTAAGATTTTTAATTTTTAATCCTGCATTCCCCTCATCTTCAGTCACTATGCAACCATACACACGCACTCTCTCACATGCACATAAATGCGCACACGCATGCATCACACACACACACACACACATCACACACACATCACACACACACACACACATCACACACACATCACACACACATCACACACACACACACACACACACACACACACACACACACACACACACACACACACATCACACACACACATCACACACACACATCACACACACACACATTACACACACACACACCACACACACACACACACACAAAGGGTGTGTTCTCTAATACAATTCCCAATTCTTGAGCATTGATTGCTCTCTTGCTAACCACGTGCAGCGATAGACATTGAGAAGGTGTCAGAGTAGCTAGAATCAGCAGTTGTACTGTGGCTGTATGTAATGATGCAGAGTGATAAACTTTTTAGCTTGACAATACCTTACCATATGTGGTGTAGGACCATGTGGACCACGTGTCCAAGATAGTCTCCCCACAATTTCACTTGCTATAAATGTTGTTCTTATTTATTACAATTATCATGTTGTTATTTATATTGCAGATAATGATGGAGATGGAAAATCCAGTCATGCAACTTGTAGCCCCGATGCTAAAAAATGGAGTTTTAGGTTGGCAATCAATTATATATATATTAGTTGATCAACAATAAGAAAAAAAGCAACCTAATTTGTCAAATGACCACTTTTATGGTTTGAACCGAACACACGGTATGCATTCATCACAGATTCTTTGTCCAGTATTTTTTTTGGATTTTTTCCTGCATTACAACTGGGATTCAGTTAGATAGTTATGATTTACACGGATCTTTAAAATACAGTTTGTGGTGTGGGTGTGGCTTATGTTATGTGGGTTGTTTAGATTGAGTGAGTTAGATATGGAACTGACCTGAATGACTACAGTAATTAATTAGAATCCCAACACAGCAATGTACTATTTTATTGATACTTGTTTGGATATTTATCTCTCTTCTCTTTATGCTCATCTCCTTCATTTATGTTTGCCTCGTTTCCCCACCTTTCTCTCTTCTCCTCTTTCTCCAAAATTATTTATTCCAGCCCTCTTCTGCTCAGTTCCTTAGCATATCATTCTTCCTTCTCCTCCACTACCATATATCATGACTGTTTATTAGATCATTCCGGAATTTGAATATTTTTGTTGCAACATTTCCTTCAGATTTTTACGAGGAGATGTTCACTTTAATGGATCTCTTTACTACTTTCTCTGTTTCTGCCGACATGTGGCATATGTTGCCATTATTGGTGGAGACGTTTACTAGAGACGGCTATGACTATTTCACAGGTAGGCCAAGCAAGCATATCTGCAGTACAATGTTACAATTCTCTTTATTAGAATACTCCTAAGTAGAGTGTCCGTATATTAAGGTAAAAAGCGTGTGTCTCAGTAGCTGTGGTGTATTCCCCTCCTACACAAAAAGATCCTGTATGGAACCCTGATGACTTATGGCATGTAATGTCCTCACCAATACCAGCTGAAACCTAGAGAACAAAATTATATTTGTTCCGAGAGGGAAGGATTTTTTATTTACTTGCATGACAACTCCAATGAGATTGAACTTGTTTGTTTTGTATGTAGTGGTGCTCCAATTGTATTTGTTGTTGCCTGTTCTGTTTCCTCCTGCCGCAGAGATAATGTCGATTCTGTACAACTTTGTGAAGGTAGACACGCCCACTTTTCTCAGCAACCCCAGCAATGTTGAGGTCATGGTCAGCATGTGCAGGACAATCATATCAGGTGACCACTGTGAAGACTCACAAGAGCACGCCTGCAAACTGCTGGAGGTCATTCTGCTCCAATGCCGAGGAAACATCGATAATGTGAGTTTGCAGCACCGTAGTTTATGAAAGATGCAGACCCTTTGGATGGGGATCAAATGGAATAATACCAATGCTTAATATGCCAAACAGATAACACTGGAGTGATCCTCTGATCCTACTGGGCAGATATGATAGTGTTTGGTCAAACCTTTTGCATAAAGTTACTGTAATGGGTTGTGTCATTTGATTTAAATGGGTTGGGTCAACCCTTGTTGTTGTGGGTGGATTGGATGCCTGTGTCATGTGAGATGGTGAGTACTGGTTGGTAAGTTTCTTGTCCACTGAAATCCTAGCAAGTGTGCGTGTGTGGGTTGGGGGGGGGGGGGGTGGGTGGGAGTGGTGCATGCGTGTCAAAGGAACTCTTGTTGTGGATCGTTGATGACATTGAGGTGATGATTTGAGTTAGAAACATTTGGTGGCATCCAAAAAAGGTTAACATAATCATTACAAAAGGTTAACTTTATTCAATATATGAATATAACAAAAGGTTATGGTTTGTATTACTGTGATATTTTCATATATATTAATCGAATTGTGCTTTTCCAATAATTAAATTTCTGTGAGTGTTATTTTTAAATTCACATGATGTGATTGTATTTGTATATGTAATTGATTGTGTAAATGCAGTTTGTACCTTCCATTATTGGCATCGTGTTGGAGAGACTAACGCAGGAGAGCAAGACATCCGACCTCAAGACCATGTGCATCCAAGTGGTGAGTCAGTTAGGGTCGGCAGGCAGGCTGGCTCACTTGCTGTGTTTGTGGCTATTATTCTGTTGTGATCATAGTAATCCACTCGTGTTGATATTCTAGAAATAGTGTTGCGGTGTGCAAGCTCAGCTGAAATGTGTTTCCCAATAATAAACAGTCTTAGTCTGACATTTGGTCTTGTTTTGCAGTAATCCTTACATCATATATTGGACTGGGCAGCCGTCACATGATGAAACAGGTTTCATTCTAGTATCTATTCCAATATGCAAGCCAACCCAAATTACCTTGGGATGTTCTCGAGTTCTCAACTTATCTGCCAAATTGTATATGTAAAAATATATACGCCCAAAACATGAGCACTAGTGGGTGGGAACGGTGCTTTGTTGTGTGCACTGAAGTGTATAAATCAGAAAAGTTGGTGCTAGGCAAAGTGGAGTCAATGTTCTTGTGGTCAGATTGGACAAAGTGCTATTGCTTCCTATTTGTTGTGAATGCATTGCGTGGTCATTGACATGTGATGTGCACATGTCCCAGATCATTGCTTGTCTCTATATAATACACTATGGCATGTGATGTATACATGACCCAGATCATTGCTGGTCTCTACTGTAATACCACTATGACATGTGATGTGCACATGACCCAGATCATGGCTGGTCTCTACTATAACACCACTATGACATGTGATGTGTGGTCTCTACTATCATACCACTATGACATGTGATGTGCACATGACCCAGATCATTGCTGGTCTCTACTGTAATACCACTATGACATGTGATGTGCATATGACCCAGATCATTGCTGGTCTCTACTATAATACCACTATGGTGCTGGAGCTCTTGGAGAACACACGGTTTCCTGACAGTACAGAGTCCATCACCATCCAGTTCTTCAACGAATGGATAAAGATTGTCAATCTGTTTCACGGGTGCGTCAAGGAATCATAGCTTTAGTGTGATCACGTTACATTATTCGAGTCAACTTCTACTGATACTTCTTACTTGTATTCCATAGTGTGTTTTTCTTAATTTAGAGTTCACGATAGAAAAATGTCTGTGTTGGGTCTTTGTTCAATTCTGAGCTGTCCTGTTAGACCAGCGGCCGTGTTGAATGTGTCTTCTGCCATCATCCCTGCCACCGTCACTCTGCTGGAAAGACTCATAGAGGCATACAAAGGTAGAGTGGATTTGTACTGTGTTTGTGTTGCCATGGTTGATAACAAAAGCATCAAACGCGTGAGCTTAGGTGGAGTAATTTAAGCTTGGATCACTTTTGGAAGATAAAATTTTTGTGTCATTTTTGATCAGCTGTTGTCTCCTGTGATTTGGTTCGGTTGTTAGTCTATCAATTTTCAGCAGCTATTTCTCCTTCAGAGTTAATTATCAGGAACCATCTTGTTTCTTCCTTGTAGACATTGCTAATGACACAGCGGCAGAGAACGACTCTGATGATGGGGAAATGGAGGAAGATATGCCAGGTTAGTGAAGGGGTGGGGGTTGTCATTGATGACACAGTTCTCAGAAAAGGCTATACAGGCATATATTACGTTTATGTATCCTGTATATATACATTCTATCTCGGATTGTCCTACATTTTAAAATGGCAGCCAAAAGAGCTAATAACGTAACATATCTCAGCTAAACCTAAAGGTGCTTTATTGTAGACATGTATATCAGTTTATTTCCTTTTTTAAGAAATACTCCAAACATGTCATGAATCTTTTACTGAGATGTAAAAAATGTGTAAAGAACAGTGCTTGCTTGGGGGAGGGGGGATATTAAACTCCCCTATCTATTACTCCATTTCTGTTTCTCTCACCCCCACCTTCTCCCACCCCCACCTTCTCCCCCCACCCACCTTCTCCCCCCACCCACCTTCTCCCCCCACCCACCTTCTCCCCCCACCCACCTTCTCCCCCCACCCACCTTCTCCCCCCACCCACCTTCTCCCCCACCTTCATATACTGTGTACAGTATGTGCTCTCACTCATTTTAGTACCAGAAAACTCCAAATTTTTCAATTTCAATAAGCATCCACGACTAATTGATATTTTTACAGCAGTTGATGTAGTCGTCATTGAGAATGCTGCAAAATTGTTGATGAGGAAATATTCAATGTTTGTTAGCTAATCCCAGCCCAACCCCAATCCAAGAGCATTTCAATGTTTTTCAATTGCATATATTTGTAGCCATACAAACATCTTGGTACTTGTACTATCATTTTTAGAAATGTTTTTTTAGTGTTTAATATATATATATATATATATATATATATATATATATAGTAGTCTTAGTTGTTATAATGAGTAGTCCACCAAGCTTGTATACAACTGGTACATGTTATACATAACTAGAAGAAAGAATCGTGCTCAGAATTGGAGCTCAGAATTGGAGCTCAGAATTGGAGCTCAGAATTGGAGCTCAGAATTGGAGCTCAGAATTGGAGCTCAGAATTGGAGCTCCGTGGCCTCCAATGGACGTTGCTGTGTTAACCTTCTTGTATCAACACCTGCTGCCTTCAGGCCACTGCCCACCCCGATGATTAATGATTTCTGCAATAAATAAATAAATATATAAATGAATGGAAATGGATTTTGATCTTGTACCATTGATTTTATTTTTCACTTATCTTTCTCTCTTGCACTTGTGTGTTGTTGTTGTTATTCATAGCTGGAGAACTGGAAAGTGAAGAGGATGAAGATATTGAACTTGATCCTCAAGCTCAAGATTACTTTGAACACCTTGCAAAGAAGGTATTCATTATTACCTCATTGCGCAATAAGACTTGTTCATTGAGGATCACAGAGAACCATTAAATGCCTTAATGCACACACACATGCGCACACGTGCGCACACACACACACACACACACACACACACACACACACCACACACACACACACACACACACACACACACACACACACACACACACACACACACACACACACACACACACACACACAGTCCCTGAGTGCATGTCATTTCAATGTTGAAGTTTTATTTTCTCCAGGCTGGTGAAGGCATTGGTGATGATGATGCAGAGCTCACTCAGACATTGATGGAATTAGATTTTGAAACATGTGTTGATGGGGATGAGTTGGATGAGTTTGAGACTTTTAAAGGTGTCCTACAAGGTGGGTCGTAACAAAGTCACAGTTCTTTCGAGATGTGTTCATTCCTTATGGATTTTGTTGTTGGTGGTGTAGTTGTGGTAATAACATATTTATGGAATCAATTGATGTGTGCCTACTTTTTATGCAAGGAGAGTTATTTTTACCTGTAGAGGGCAAAGGTCACTTACTTAGGATTGTCCTTGTTAGTGCTGTGCCTATCAAGTAATTCTCCATAACAACTTGTTAGTGGTTTGTATTGGACCATTATCTTCTGGCTTCAGACTAAGTAGTTGTGGGAGACTGAATGAATAGCAATGGTTTTGTCCTAAACCTCACTCACTCACTCACTCACTCACTCACTCACTCACTCACTCACTCACTCACTCACTCACTCACTCACTCACTCACTCACTCACTCACTCACTCACTCACTCACTCACTCACTCACTCACTCACTCACTCACTCGCTGTGGTGTGCTGTCTTCTCTCTGTGGATCGTGTGAATATCTTATAATCAGCCGAGAATTCTTCTAATAGAATTGACGCTAATGTTGATTTTTCTAAAATTGAACATATTGCGAGTATTATCTCACCTATTAAGGTAAAATATTATATAAGTTCAAATGGTGGTGTCCATATAGAAGAGTTTTGAGCTCTTGCCAGCTGTAATAATTTCTGTACTAGTGACTGATAGTCTCAAGTTGTGCATGAGTAAGTTGTGGTTGGTAACAAACCTAGGATGTTATTTGGTCCTTTCCAAACTGGGATGAAGATGACCTTGATTGGAATTGTGTAGCTCTTTATGTGCATATGAATATTCTCAATCGCAGAGTGCATTTCTATGCAGACATTCTTCATTAGCGCTGGCAATTGAACTCAATGAGTTAGTTTACTAGAGTATTGTATTCTTATGTAGTCTGATACTAACTAGAGTGGTCCTGCACTAAGACCTGTGGCAAATAATTACTATAATACTTATTAAAAAATAGTGTTTTAGATCAGACAAAATAATTGTTTAAAACACTTAAGATAATGTTTAAAAAAAATAATAATAATAAAAATAAAAAAAAAGTTGGAAGATTTACAACTTTGGGTTCTATACAGTAAATACTTAGTTGTAGCCACATGGTTTCCATACAGTAAAAGCATTTAATAGTAACCGATTAGTTGTAACAACAAACTCGGGTGTTCCCAAACAGTAAACAATTAGTTAAAAGTCCATTCTCAGACAAAACTTGTGAATGTAGCCATTCTCCCCACCCCCCACCATTTCAAGTGTTCCTTGACCTGTGTGCCACAGGCAACATATTTGATGTGTCAGTGTTCTTTATCGTAGAATTGTTGTGAGTGATAGAAAATTAAACTTTCCTTTCTATTTATTCTATAGTCGTATCTAAAAAAAGAAGTATATTTCTGTTATCCATTTTATTTGTTGTTTTGTCGTTGTTTTTTCATTATTTTTAAAATTATTGTAGCTATGTGCACCAGTGAACCTGAGCTCTATTCCTCTCTTGTCTCTGCCCTGCCTGTTGACGTGACCAAGAAGATTGAGACCATCTTTCTCTATGCTGACCAAAGGAAAGCCTACAGAGGTGAGCAGCATTAGCGTGCATCGTTTAAACATGACAACTTATGGTTGTAATTGTGCGCCATCCAAGAAGTTCTTTTCAATATGTCTTTGTGTCAGTATAACTGTACAGTTGAAGAGTTGTATTTTATAAGATTTCGGCTCTTCTGAGGGCCGGTGCCAGGGCAATGGTTAGTGTTAGGGCCTGGACAATGGCTAGGACTAGGGCCTGGACAATGGCTAGGATTAGGGCCTGGACAATGGCTAGGATTAGGGCCTGGACAATGGCTAGGATTAGAGCCTGGACAATGGACCAGGGCAATGGCCAGGTTTTGGGCTTTGACGATGGGCCAGGGCAATAGCTAGGGTTAGGGCCATGGCAATGGCTAGGGTTAGGGCCAGGGCAATGGCTAGGGTTAGGGCCAGGGCAATGGCTAGGGTTAGGGCCAGGGCAATGGCTAGGGTTAGGGCCAGGGCAATGGCTAGGGTTAGGGCCAGGGCAATGGCTAGGGTTAGGGCCAGGGCAATGGCTAGGGTTAGGGCCAGGGCAATGGCTAGGGTTAGGGCCAGGGCAATGGCTAGGGTTAGGGCCAGGGCAATGGCTAGGGTTAGGGCCAGGGCAATGGCTAGGGTTACTGCCAGGGCAATGGCTAGGGTTAGGGCCAGGGCAATGGCTAGGGTTAGGGCCTGAAAAAAAAACCCAACTTTAATAGCTATAATTAGGGCTAGTGCAAAGGCTAGGATAAGAAATAGGTCCTATACGATAACTAAGGGCTAGAGTGGGATCAAAGTTATGGCTTGGGTTAGTGACAGGTCTACTAATGGCTAGAGTTGGGGTGCAGGGTGCTAAAGTATTGTGACATGCATTTTATTACTACTGATTCAATGTATTCATTCCATTCACAGAGTCTCATGCTATTGAAGTTGCTGGAGGCTACAAGTTTGCTGTGACTGCTGTCCCTAATAACTTTGCATTCACCTCAACTTAATAACCAGTCTATATACATATATATTCAGTATATCATATTTTATTTTCCTTGCATTCTAAAGGATATCGACATTCTTTTTTTCTTTCTTTTTTTTAATGTACGTTTATATCAGATTCGGCATTATTCAATTAGATGAAGACTAAATGCCCACTGATCGTGACATTCAAGACAGTATTGGAGCATTGGATTCTGTGTATTTTGATACTGTCCATCCATTGGCTTGGTATCAAGGCAACCATGGTTGGTAATGAGCTGATTTTAAGAATATCTTCTTTCGAAACCGTTCCTTTTCCGTGTTTGTCTCTGTCCCCGTTGCTCAACTAGGCAAGCCTGCCAGTTTGTGGCGTGGTTTGAATTGGCCTTCTAGTGTTGCTGTCAACTCTGTGGGGGAGATGGTGGTTTGTGAAGCTAGTAGAGATGTCATTATAGTGGACAAAAGGGGAAAGAGACTGAGAAATATCCAACATGAACTGGGATATTGTTATGGTGTTGCTGTTGATGGGGAGGACAACATTTACTGCATTGATTTAGGCTCTAATAAGATAATGAGATGCAACAACAATGGTAGTAGTGTTAAGGTGTACAAGGTCAAGCAGGTGCAACATCTGGGACATTGTGGTGTTGCAGTAATGGGAGATGAGGTGATGGTGTGTGAGTGTGGCAATGAAGGCACTATTGTGGTGTATGATAGAGAACTGAAGTATGTGAGAGATTGCTGGCAGAGGTATGGGTACATTCTATGACTTGTCTCCGGACGGCCATGGCAACCTGTATGTCACAGACTATGATAACTCTGTCATCAGAGTCTTCAAGACCAATGGTGACCTCCTGCACTCCTTTGGCTGTGGTAAGAATGGAGTGAAGAAGTTGAGTTCACCACATGGTGCTGGTCAGCATGTTTATGTTACAGATGTTGATGTTTATGTTACAGATGTTGGTTGCCATAATGTGTCAATGTTCACCACTGAGGGGGTGTATGTGACCTCATTTGGTCGCTATGGTTTTGATCCACGTGCACTGTGTGTAGGTAGAGATGGTTTTGTGCAGGTAGAGATGGTTTTGTGTATGTTGCTGACTGTTTTAATAATAGAGTTCAAGTATTTTAATATGCAAGTATTTTTCTATATTATTATTGTCATCAAATGTCTGCAGTCATAATACACATTTGAGGCACACATGACGTGAGCAATTAATGGTGGCATGGGAGGAGGTGGAAGAGGAGGTCATTATGAGGTGGGAGGAGGTGAAAATATTATTGTGATGAAGTAAAAGGTTATTAAAAAGGAAAAATTTGTGGAGCAATGGAGTTCAACCAACATCTCCTAATTAGAACTGCTTGAATATGTGCAGACTAGGACACAGGACAAATCTGGTACAGGTCCAGTGACTTTCTAGCTCCAGACATTGACGGGCGTCCTCCAAGTTGCTCTCAAAGATGACCAGGTCATAACAGTGCAGCATGTGGATATGCACACATTATACACAGCATATGCACTTCGGAGGCATGCACACACCATTTCATTACATGCAACAAACCAATTTCTCACAGGACAAACCTTGGGACAAGGAAACACAAAACACTTATTTATACTTGTTTACTAAATGGTTGTAGATGGTAACTATACAATAAATATCATGATTTTCAGATGTAAAGGTTTTGGCACATGAAGTGGCCCGGCTTCTAAAGATTGCTAGGAATACAAAGATCTGGAAGACTTTGACCCTAGAAGAAGAATTGCTGTTTTAATGGCAACCAAACATTCTCAATGATTTTTGACATTTTACTCCAGCTCACATGTAGGGCAAGTTTATTGGAGCTGATGAAAGCCTAAAAAAAAACTAAAATATCTGATTTTATGAAATCCTACTACCACCCTTATAAATTTCTATTCATTTTGATTGTATTTATTGCCATGATTGTATTTATTGCCATGACTGCATTTATTGCCATGATTGCATTTATTGCCATGACTGCATTTGTTGCCATGATTGTATTTATTGCCATGATTATAATTTTAATTTAAACCGTACCCATTCTTAATCAGTGAAGCGGAGGGTTAAGGGTCTGGTTACTGGAGACCATTCTCTCTTTAATCCTAACCCCCCCCCCCACTGGAAGACCACCTCTTTGGAAACTTATTTTTGTAGTATTTAAGCCTTAAGTTAAGGCGTAGGGTAATCTATCACGAAAAGAATTGTTTAAATACGTGAGAAAATCTGGCTCCATTTTGGCCTCTTTTGAGAAAAGACTGGCCTCCAACTGGCTTCCAACTGGCTTCAAATTTGAACTATGTGGTCTCCAGGAGCTGGTCTGATCTGGCAATCCTCGTGTGCGAGGATGTAAATGGAATGGTAAAGGGTCGTCACACTAAGTTGCACGTGTTTATAATCCTAAAACTTTTTTTGCAGCTCCCTTTGGAGTGAAGTTGCTTTTGTCTGTTGGGTAGCAATGGATACTCCAGTCACTTGCTTTACAGCCCTTATAGGCTTAGCGGAGGAGGAGCAGGTATGGTGATAAGAAACGGTATAAAAAGTCTTGTACTTACTTTGGAACATGCATGGTTGTGAACAGTGTGAAGAGCTGGAGATTTACTTGCGTAAGAAAGGGTCTCCTATCGTTACTTCCAATGACATTAAGCTACCAACTCGTCTCCAAGCTATTATTAGTGAATGTTCCATAGTATTCAACCAGAATGATATCTCCCAGCAAGGTAATTTAGTGTTGATACTCTGTTTTTCAATCACAGTGAACTTAACCCCCACCTGTTACTAAGCAAATGGTGAACTACCCAGTTGCAGGTAACCTGATGTAGTTCTGTTTAGTGGACCCTTTACCCATTGAAGAGGAGTGGGAAGGCTAAGGGTGTAGTGTCTTTAGCTGATACACCTTGCAGATTACAGTGAATGTTATATCACTAAACAAAATTTTGGATTATCTGGTTGCTGTGTTTAATTACTGGTAGTGATGCAGCATAGTGGCTCACCCTTCAGTGTCAATTAGCCTGGCCGTTGACTGGCTTGGCTGTGGATAGAGACAGAGAGAGAGAGTTAGAGGAGCAATGAATCTGGCCAAGGAACTCTTCTTTGAAGGGAGATAATTCCGAAGTGTCTTGATGGAGTATTAAAATCTCTTCACATTGGCAGATATATCAACCAGAGGAAGTGCTTGGCACAGTTTTGTTTAAAAATTTGTTGAAGGGAGATAATTCCGAAGTGTCTTGATGGAGTATTAAAATCTCTTCACATTGGCAGATATATCAACCAGAGGAAGTGCTTGGCACAGTTTTGTTTAAAAATTTGTTGTTGGGGGTGGGGGGGGGGGGGGGGGGGAAATTGGATAATGTGAGTATTCTAAGGGAGGGGGCATGATGGTTAAGATGTGTCAAAGTTTCACACACCATCAGGGGATTAGGTGTGTGTTGGGGGGGGGGGGGGGAAGGGAGGGAGGTGGGATTGTGTGTGTGGTGTGCGTGTGCGCGTTAACAAATAGGGGTGTCTGGAGGTATGTGCCCACCATATTAAATGCTCATTCTGGGGAACAATAAAGTCTGCTTTAAAAAAGAAAGTTTTAAGGGGGGGGGGGGGGATTGATGAGGGGGAGGGGGATTGATGAGGGGGGGGGGGATTGATGAGGGGGGGGATTAATGAGGGGGATTGATGAGGGGGGAATTGATGAGGGGGGGATTGATGAAGAGGGGGATTGATGAGGGGGGATTGATGAGGGGATTGATGAGGGGGGGGATTGATGAGGGGGGGGATTGATGAGGGGATTGATGAGGGGGGGATTGATGAGGGGGGGATTGATGAGGGGGGGGATTGATGGGGGGGATTGCTTAAAATTTTTATGTGCTATTGTGTTCCTTGTAATTCTCTTGCATAATGAAATTGCAAATGAAAAAGACAACAAAATCTTCTGTGCTGTGGTGAGAGAAACTAGTCTTTACACTTTGTCAACTCTTTATAAACATCAATATTGTAATATCAAATAATACTATTTTTAAGGGGGAGCAGCCCTTCCCCCTCCCCAAATAAAACCCTGTTTAGTGACCACACATTAATAAGAACTGAAAATAATCAAATAATTAATATTCCTGATCGCATTTCATTTGTTCTATTTTTAAACATATGATTAACTAGTTCCTTTGTTTGTTTTCAATGGGAATGTAACATGGTTTGATTGAGGTGATGTGTTGGTTGCAGAGCTAGAGGCATTTTTCTATAGCATTGTGTCGCTGGTCCATGTGGCACCAGTTGGAGAGGTCAAGCAGGTGCTCGAGTCTTTCTGCACCAAGATCGTGGAGAGTGGGACACAGGAGAATGCCGAGTGGAGACTCAAAATGTGAGCTGTTTGTTTATTTACAGCTAAGTATAATGTTCTGCATAATAGCCTGATCTCACTCTTGTGATGATCATTTCCTCTTTTTTCGTATGAGCATGCAATTTTTCCTGTTCAACTATCCACTGATACGCACCAATAATGTTCACATTGCTTATGAGTGGTAAAGGGTCGAAATTCACATTTCTTGCGAATGGTAAATGGTCAAGTGGGTTACAATGCGAATGAAATGTGGAATAATAACATGATAGCTATTTGGTGAAATGAGACTATTTGTTATGATTCTCTAATACATTTATAATATATATCGGATTTTATTAAAATTGATCTGTTCTAAAATATAATGATTTATCTTGAAGTCCTAGTGTAGTGTTATATATTTAACCCTTTTATGGTCCAAAATTAATGCAGCCATCTACTTCTGGATGTAGACAGCGTAGTTAAATGGCAGTGGGTGTAGCTCCTCATCTAGGGTAGCTGCATCAAGTCATGGTTCATTGGAAAGCTAAATGGGTCAACTTTAGTACTACATCTGCTCCATATGTAGCTTGGTGCCCAGAAGGGTATGTCTCACTTCTAGTATGATACCGTATTGCATGTGAATAGGTAGATTGATTTCAGTTGAGCAGTACCAGCATTTTTGATAATCTCACATTTACAATCACTCTTAGAAGTACGACGTACTCATTGGAATTATTGATGGGATCTCCCTGTGATGTTGTAATTTGCGTCGTAGTGTTGCCATGTGGTAGTGTGCCTGCTACCTGTTACCATGGCGACATCTGTGAAGACATTTCACAAACTGAGGGAGACTAGTTCACTGTTAATAATTCTGTTATCTGGTCATATCATTATCTGGAATTTCATAGCTAGTCTTGCCAGGCCACATTAAATATCCTGGTAAAGTGTCGTCATCTAGTATGTGGCCTGGCAAGACTAGCTATGCTTGGGAAGCTGCTTCATGTAGACAAATGTCACAAAAAGAACTGTCATAAAAACTTTTCATTTGCCATTTGCTTTATCTTATCTCTAAAACTGTCCAGTTCAAACTACAGTGGAATGCTTTTGATATGAATGGGGCTAAGTAATTTTCTCCATCCACACAAGGACAGATAGACACTTGAGTGCAGTCATCAAAGGCCCCTCACCACTCCACTCCAGTGCCTGAAATTGAATTGAAAAAAAAAAAAAAGACTCAAGCCCATCAGCCTCAACCTGTGAGCAACGTGGACCTCCCACTTGGAAAAGGAAGGGGGAAAAAGAGAGAAGAAGAGGGAAAAAATTGATTGTGAGCCAACCACCAGCCTTCAGCTTGGTGGTTTTGTTTTTTCCTCTTCGTGATAATGGTTCCCATTGACAAAGTGGATCCTAGACCCATTTACTCATGGGTAAGAGATGGAAAATTTCTAATTGTGTAATTTTTGTGTGTTGCACTGCATGATATGTGGTGTTACATTGCATGATGTGTTGTATTACACAGCAAAGTGTGTGGTGTCACACTGCATGATGTGTGGTGTTACATTGCATGGTGTGTGGTGTCACACTGCATGGTGTGTGGTGTCACACTGCATGGTGTGTGGTGTCACACTGCATGGTGTGTGGTGTCACACTGCATGGTGTGTGGTGTCACACTGCATGGTGTGTGGTGTTACATTGCATGGTGTGTGGTGTCACACTGCATGATGTGTGGTGTCACACTGCATGGTGTGTGGTGTTACATTGCATGATGTGTGGTGTCACACTGCATGGTGTGTGGTGTTACATTGCATGGTGTGTGGTGTCACACTGCATGATGTGTAGTGTCACACTGCATGGTGTGTGGTGTTACATTGCATGATGTGTGGTACTTGCAGGGTTTCATCCAAGGGGGGGTTTACTGGGGGGGGGGGGGGGGGGGGGACCCCCCACTCAAGATCTATGGGGAGATATCCCCCCCCTAAATTTTTTTTTACTAATACCAAGATACATGAAGCTATGAGTAGTACTTAATTTTAAAGCCAGGACAGGGGGTGAAATCAGCTTAATAGTGTGAATGGTCAAAGACTGTTATTGTAACCATAGTATATCTAAGTACATTTTATTTCGTCAGACGTTTTCCTAGTTTCGGGTATAGTCCCCCCTATTTTTGCCTGACTGCATACTGCTCCTACTGAATCCTAGTCTCACTGACCAGACCCTTTGCTTATTTGCTACCCCAGGAAAGAGTCTGGTCAAACTTTTTTCCAGTGTTGTGATTAGGTAAAGGATCTGGCTGGAGAGACTAGCTGGACCCCCACAGTTAAAAAATCCTGGATGAAACTGTGACCTAGTTTCTTGCCCAGTTTTGTGTTGTGTGCTGCAGTGTAATGCTGCATTATGTGCTCAGACTGCGCTACCATCTCTGTGATGCTGTGTTACATTAAAGTAAGATGACTGTGCTATTTGGTGCATATAGTGTGATGCTGGCGTATGTTCCTAATGTGTTCCTGTCCTGACGTTTTGAAACCATGAGTTACTCTGGGTGAACATTCTACTTTGAATTGTTTGTAGGGTCTGCTGTGATGCCATAATCGATATGAGTTTCCCTGTAATATTTTTTTAGGTAATGAGATCTTTCTTTAACATTGTACTTTTGACCTCCCTGTGATGTTGTAATTTGCGTCGTAGTGTTGCCATGTGGTAGTTTGCCTGCTACCTGTTACCATGGCGACATTTATGAAGACACTTCTCACTTACTGAGGGAGATTTTTTGTTCACTGCTAATGTTAAGCAGAAGCTCAGACAGACATACAGGGCTTGTCAGTTTCACCTGTGTGACCTGAGGAATTTCCAATAGATAGTAATTAATTTACTCCATAATTATTTTGTTCAGTCGTGTGGTCATTGTTGTATACAAAATGAGTTCAGCAAAATGTTGAGCATGCTCTGTGCCAGGCAAATGCTGTGGAGAGAGTCAGTTAATGCATTAGTCTGGATGTTGCTGAATCTGTGTAGGTTAACTTAACACGCACACACACACGCACACATATATAAATGCGTGCGCGCACACACAGTGTTCGGTTTGATATTGGTGAGAGACAATGATGCGGCTCAAATTGGCTCTATTATATTTTGCAGTCCAGTTAAATTTCAAACTATACACACTTTATGTGCAGTAGTCATACTGGTGAAGTAGGACATGCTGTCTAATTCCTGAGTCACCAGGACAGTATATTGGCTTGATTATTTTATCATTGGAAGCACTGACACATACTTTGTGGCCCATATTTATCTGAAGTCATTGTCGTTTCATGTTGAGTGTGGAACAATTCCCCCCTCCCCCTTTTATTCCCCCTCCCCCTTTTATTCCCCCCTCCCCTTTTATTCCCCCCTCCCCTTTTATTCCCCCTCCCCCTTTTATTCATTCCACTCTAAGCGAAAACTAAAGTAGTGTGAAATGATTCCTGTGTTGTTGTTGCTGTTGAAGTAATGATCATGGTTTTGATTTGTCTTTGTTCATAGGCTTGGGTTAATGTTTTGTCATTTCTCTGCCAAGGACCCTCTGCGCTACACCATGTTATGTTACCGCATCAAACTGGCTGGTCAAACTGGATTGACTGGTTCTCTTATGCTGGATATCGACCAGGTAATGTACTCCTATATTTACACCGAGAGAACATGACATGGTTGGTTATTAAATTGTGAGAGAACAGATTGTTAAGTTGGACAGACAGCAGTGACACAGACTAAATTTTTTTTACTCTGAATCAGTATGGGTCTGATAGAATCCTTGAATTATGTACAACTGGTGTGAGATATTACTAAATTGGAACTTGTATCACAGCGCTCTGAAGCACAAGCAAGAAATATTGAAGTAGTTTTCAATTTGAATTGGGCCAGACCAAGAAAGTTGTAAAATTCAATGGCATTTATTATTTGGGTTGATATTTCACATATTCACACCATTAACCTAACTTGATTGTTCTGCGGATCTGCTAACTCATTGGGAATGTTCTTCAACCGTCAGAGTGGAAATTATACATACCAGATTCAGGAAGAGAGGGATGAGGATTGTTTGGTTTGATGGTTTGTAGGAGTAAGTTTTACTGTGATTAGTTGAGTTCACATCCTTTAGTGAGATCTTTGACTCCTTGCAGTTGTGTGGTTGGATTGAGCTGTGGAAGATTGATTTGAGTCAGAGGCAACACTTGTTTGAGCTGCTTTGGACCATTTACAGAAAAAGCGAGAAGAAAATGTATGTGTGTTTTCTTTCTTCTTCGGGCATAAGACATTTCCAATCCCCATTACTCCTCATCTCCTCATATGCTCTCACTTCTTTCATCTTTTCCATCCACATGCATTTTTATTTCTTCCTAAAACTTTTTGTTTGACTTTTGACTTGTATTTCCCTCCTATCTCACTCACTCTCCCCCCTCCTCCTTACTCACTCATTCTTCTCCTCTCCAACATCTAATCATGTTCCATTTTCTTCCATCTCATATTTCACCTTATTGACCGACCGCTGCTGTGTTTGTCTCAGACTGTGTGTCCGTCTGTTGAATGAGTTGGTGCAGACCTACACAGAAGCTGATGCAGGCAAGGGAAGAGAGTATGCAAAGGAGCTGATAGTCTACAAGATGTCTGAGCCTTCCTCGTTTGTGTTTGAGGACCTGCTCACCTACCCGGCCGTGAAAGCACTGGAGGGAGAAAAAATCCATGATGTAAGGAGAATTCCATTAAGATTTACCTGTGTGGTGTGGTGTGGTGTGGTGTGGTGTGGTGTGGTGTGGTGTGGTGTGGTGTGGTGTGGTGTGGTGTGGTGTGGTGTGGTGTGGTGTGGTGTGGTGTGGTGTGGTGTGGTGTGGTGTGGTGTGGTGTGGTGTGAGTGGTGTGATATGTGAGTACACGCAGTGAGTGTGTGTGTGCATGCATGTGTGCGTGCTTATGTGTATGTGCTTGTGTGTGTGCTTGTGTGTGTGCAGGATATTTCTATATTTCCTTTTCTATGACCCCTCTCTTCCTATTCCTCATTCCTTACCTCCCATATCCCCTCATGTCCTCCTCTTTAGCTGCTGAAGGTATTCGTCTATGAACTCCTTTCAGCATTTGAAGAGTTCTACTGTCAAAACAAAGACTTTGTTGATGGACTTGGTGAGAAATGTTTTGTGGTTTTAGTTAAAACTAAGGGATTAGACAGTTCTCATTCGTTATATTTGAAATTCATCACTGTTCTAACCGTGTTCTTGTGATGTGTTATAGGTTTAGATTACATCAGCTGTGTGACTAAGATGAGACAGCTAACATTATCTAGTTTGGCAGAGAATGAGGAATCAATTCCTCTATCCTCTCTCGGAGAAGAACTCCATCTTTCAGAGGACAAGCTGGAGGACTTCATTATCGACTGTGAGTGTTGGAGGAAGTGAACTATTTTGATACTGGAGAAAAATATGGAAAATGTGGACAGAAAGGTTCTTTCATAATTTAGAATTCACGAATATTTAGCTGCAATTTCGTTCCAAGCCTCATAATTAAGATTACTTCATGTAATGGCAACATTGTTAGGTCAAAGTTAAGCACAACATAGAACACAGATTTTTAAAGTAAGAATATTATATTACGGTGTGATGAAGGAACTTTTTTAGTTTGCTTTTTTTCTTCCCCTTTTCATACATCAATAATCGCTGTAGTTTGATAGTAAGACTGGTTTACAACAGGTCATGTGATACAGTACAGCATAACATTGAAGGTAATCAATTTTAATTGAGGATTGGTTAAAAGTATATATTAATGGGAGGGATGTTGAGGGAGTCGCTGGAAAAAAAAATCGTTATTAGTGAAGGGAAAATGGAGCAATAGTGTATCATGACATGTATTGATATATTGTAACCACAAGCTATGAAAGTTGTAGTCTCCAACCGTACACTTTGAAAAAGTTTTTTCTATATAACTTAACATTTGCTCAATCAGCTAACATTGCAGACTACGGTTGGCTTAGCCTCATTCGTAATATCACACTAAACTTGATGGCACTAGCATCCGTGATTAACCTGTTTGTCATGATGACTTGTGCTTGTCAATATTGATGGCTGAGGGTGTAGTGATTGTGTACTGCAGTGTGTGTGGTTCTGTATTTATCTTGACTAAAGCTGAAGCACAGTGTGAGAGAGTATATCATTGACATTGAATTGAGTTCTATTCCAGTAATATTGGCTGTGGATATCAATTATTGTGTTTAGTGTAATCTTTGCTGATTATTACTTTAAATTGTGAACTGGATCGAAGAATTTTATTTTAATACAATGTTAGTGTACAGCCTCAAAACAACTCCCCCCCCCCCCTCCCCCAATCCTCATAGATTATCAATGTGAGATACCTTACCAGTGAAGATGGTTGGGATAGTCCATGCTCAACTAATTAGTCCACTCCCTTAGTTGTAGGTATGGATATTTAATAAAAAAATTTTGATTTCTTTTTTTTCTTCTTTTTTTAAACAAATATATATTTTAAGGTATTCGACTGAAGTTGCTGGAAGCAAGAATAAATCAAGTGAAGCAAACTTTAGTCATCATGTAAGTATTCCTTTGTTTGTGTCAGTGTATTCACCATTCGTTTAAAAAAAAATTATAGTCCTGTTCTCGGCAAACCTGCAGACTTGTACTTGTCCCATTCTAATCATGGATTAGACCTGATTCAAGTCCCATCCCTATACAAGTCATGGATAAGACCAGATTCAAGTCCCATCCCGATACAAGTCATGGATTAGACCAAATTCGAGTCCCATCCCTATATATTTACTAGCTGACTCAAATTAAACCAAGTATAGTATATATGTTTATTGTCACACTTTGGTGTCCCTTATCATTGTATCTGCAGGACTTCCATCCACCGTACCTTTGGTAAAGATCAGTGGCAGTTGATACGAGACCGGCTGACTTTATGGAAAGAAAGCATTGAAGTCCTGAAGTCTAATCTAAAAACAATTGGAACATGAACTATACACCATTCTTAATTAAGAAATGCACAGATTTATCTATTTTATTGCTAAGGAAGAAAGAAAAACTGAAGTGGTTGTGTTGTTTAGTTGGGGAAGAGTGTTGGGATGTGTAATGAGGAGGGAGGAAATTGAATTGTGGTGAATATCACCTCTTTTCTTCCTCCCCCTCCTCTTCGAAGAAGAATAGGGCTTATGAGTATCAAAAATCAAGTCCTTCCTGTGTGTGTGTGTGTGCCAGATTTGGTACATCTTTTTGTACACCTAGCTGATAGTAACTGGTTTAGAGAACAAGATTGTCTGCTGTACTCGTTTGCTTACTAGAGCTTCACCAACAGCAGCAGCTCACAAAATATGGTAGATACAAATGGTTGATCCAATTTAGGGATTAGTTATTATCCATCTATACTATCAAGTACGAATAGTCTGTTTATCTGTCCATGTATCTTCGATATCTGTCCATGTATCTTCGATATTATCTGTCCATGTATCCTCGATACATGCTTGAACGATTGAAGTTAGACCCACGATTATATATATATATATATATATATATATATATATATATATGCATGTGTATATATACATATACTAGCAGCATATACCCGGCGTTGCCTGGCCAATATAGGCTAGTCCTACCATTTTTTGGCTTTTTCTCATTACCATGGTAACCATTTTGAGAAATTTTTAGCCCATGTTTTAAGTTTGGTCAAAACCTATCATCATGCTGAGTTTCAGAGAAATCCACCTACCAGTTTGGCTGGAATGATGGTACAGACAGACTGACAAATTTTGTTTTTTCCCAGACATGCCACCTGGCATAAAACCATCTCAGGGTGGGTCTCCTCCATCCCTAAAAGTTTGGTCAAAATCTAACAGAGGGATTTTGAGAAATGGATGAACATAGTTACATAGTCAGTTACATAGGTCTTCTAATATATATATATAGATATATATATATATACATATATATGTATGTATATATGTATGTATATGTGTGTGTGTGTATATATATATATATATATATAATCTGTCATCAGGGGAATGTCTTTAAAATGTCTATGTGACCATATCCCTTTCTATATTAAAAAAAGAGCCAAAAATGGTAATTTTGCTAGAAAAAATGGAGTTACAGGCCTAATACTTGGCACACAGACACAACTTGACTCTGCGAATAATATGGGGTGGGTCCCATCTGGCCACACCAAGCTCCTCTCAGTAAGAGAAAAAAATGCCAAATATGATACTTCTAAAAAAAAAATCAGACCTAATCACATTTCAATTTTGTTTTAGAAGTGTACAACATGTCATCAAAGTAGACACTTAGGTGACTACAGCCCAGTAAATATAAATGCGAAAAGGCGTATGTAGCCAAACCACTAAATAGATTTTGGCAAAACTTTGCAGGCATGATCCATGGGTGCCTACTAAGCTTGTTCGCCAAAAAAATTCCAAAAATGTCACCCCTGGTAGGAAAGAAAGGAATTTAAATGTTCCATTTAAAAAGGAGAGCTTTAATAACTGTTGCATAATGGTTAAAGCACAAGTCTCTCAAGCTGAAAGTCAGTGGCTCAAACTTGGACAAGGTTGATTTTTGTTTAACCCCCCCCCCCCCCCACCATTTCTTTCTTCCCTTTTCTCCTTCCTTTCATCTCCCCCATCCCCTCCTTATTCTCCCTTATTGCCTTCCTTCTTTCTTTTCTTTACCTGATTTTTTTTTCCTCTTCAAGTTCTTATGTTATATGGCTCAAATATTTAAAAAAAATCTGAAAATTGGTAGGCTAAATAGAGAACACTCAGACATGCACACTCAATTTCTCTATTACTTATTGGATTAGGGACTTGGAATAGATAGTTATTTGTAAATGATGACTCAGGTTTATTTGTTATTCATTGAGTTGATGTGTTATTTATTGAGTTGATTTGTTACATGTGTATAACTGGCTTGAGTAGGAGGAAGCATAATTGACGCACACACACACACATGTAATTGTAATTGGGTGATTAATCATAGAATTATTTATTATTATGTTATAATGTCATCTCCATTAGTGATAAGTCAACCTATTCAAAGGAGGCTGGAGAATGTGGACTTGTCTTGCCAGTGTGGCCACAGCTAGTGATTTTTGGAAACAGATTGGGAGGGAAAAGGTATAATTGGGAAATTGCCAGAACTAAGACATAGAGAATTTTCAGCAGGAGTTAAAGATTCCAGAAAAAGTTCAACCATAGCCAGCCTCCCATGCAGAAGAAGTGGAGAGTGGAAGAGAAGCCTTCAAATTTCTCAGGAAGGAATTCATGACTGCAGAAAGAATCAAGCTCCTTACCAAGACAGTTCCATTCCAATTGCCACTATTCTTGCAAGCAACACCTGGAGAGAGATTATCTGTGTTCACAATCCTTTCCATGAGATGTTTCATCCCATGGAGTCAACTATCTCATATTCAATAAGCTGGCTTGGGACACCAGCAGCACAGAGAATTTCTGGTTGGATGTGCATTCATACAAGGATCTAGTAGGGAATTTTCTATTCCAACTGTTTAACCAGGGTGTGCTGAAAATGTTCTGCCTTCCAATTTTGAATGCAGATAAATGGTGCATATGGCAAATATTAAAGCTGTGATCTGGAGAAGCTATAGTTTCTTCCTATATAAATTCGTAATATATGGTTTGAATGTGAAATATAATCTTTGTTAGTGTTTTGGTAGTGATTTATTCTGGTAACTGAAAATAAGTAGTGTTAAAAAGGCATGATTTTGAGCTTAATCCACCTGGTAACACTGGTCTAGAGTCATGATGTTTTTAATAAGAACTTCTGTGAATGAAGGGGCTTGAATTACATTTGATTGGATACTCTCTATTTGGTGTGGCTATTCATCTTCAACCTTATCCTGTGGGTTGTGAGGCTAAAAGTGACAGAAGTGGTACTTGACAACTCTTGGACATAAGCTGGGTTGCACTAGATCATACCACTATCCTACCAAACCACTATACCAATTATAACCCACACTTCAGGGTAGGCACATCCTACGCCACATCACCTCCTGCCTGCATGTCAGGTTAAAAATTTAAAAAATGATGCAATCTATTTATGGTACTTATGGACTCTTAAATTCATGGGCCTAGAGACCTAGAAGCATGCAAGCACAACTTGAATCTGGTAGATAAATGGGTTAAGTCACATCTCAATATATCCTGTGCAATGCTGGGTATATGCTGTTAGTTTGATTATAACTAGTGGGCATGTTGCAGCAATGCTGCATGTTATTGGTGAAGCGAAGTATGAAAGTGGTCTAAGTAACTAAAGCCATATTTGCTGGTAGCAGCTTGAATGAAATATGTTGGTGTTAGCATTCATACTTTTACACTAATGTTTGTTGGCCAAACCACACCCATAACCACAAACATGGGCAGGTAATAAGATTCATGTTCACATGAGCCACATGCCAAATTTCAGCCTGATTGGTCCAGCATGTGACCGGAAAGTGTTTTACTCTCCTGTGGGTGTGGCTATGTGTGTACTTTGGGGGTTCAATTAAATCTTGTATAATTGATTGCTTTTCTCGACCAAACTAACTGTCTCCATTAATAATTTATGGGTGTGACTACACATGTTCATAGTCTCAGGTTATTAATACTCTTATGGTTGCATGGAGACCATATACCAAGTTTCAGTGTGATTAGTTCCTGTCAGTGAAAACAACTTGTCTGGGTGTGGCCATGATAAAACCACACCCATTGTCACACCCACATTTTGTTAATGCTTACCTGAATATTTGGAGAACACAAACCAAATCTCAGCCTGATTGGTCCTTTAATTAGCTTTTGGCAGACATAACAACTTCCTATGGGTGTGTCTACGAAAAAGCCCCACCCATTGCCACACTTATATGTGGTTAATAACACTCACCTGGTTACTTTGAGAACACAAACCAAATTTAGTCCAATTCATTGGTCCTTTAAATTAGCTTTTGGCAACCCAAATAACTTTTGTGGATGTGGCTATGATAAAACCATACCCATTGCCACACCCACAGGTGGTTAATAATTAATGCTCACACAGTTACTTGGAGACCACATGTCAAATTTAAGCCCGATTGGTTCTTTAATTAGCTTTTGGCAGCCCAAATAACTTTTGTATGTGTGGCTATGATAAAACTACACTCATTGCCACACCCACATGTGGTTAATAACGCTCACCTGGGTACTTGGAGACCACATGCCAAATTGCAGCCTTATTGGTACAGAGATTTGACAATGAAAACAACTCATGCACACACACACACACACATATGGAGCTCCTATCTATAAGTAGACTAGCAGCATATACCAGGCGTTGCCTGGCCAATATAGGCCAAAATCCAGTAGTTGAACATGTCTTGCCAGTAAGAAAGTTGATGGTGGAGAAGATAGAGTTTTTCTGGCCAAAGTACCATTTTTGGCTATTTCTCATTACCATGGTAACCATTTTGAAAAATTTTTAGCCCATGTTTTAAGTTGGGTCAAAACCTATCATCATGCCGAGTTTCAGAGAAATCCACCTACCGGTTTGGCTGGAATGATGGTACAAACATACAGACCGACAGACAAATTCTGTTTTTTCCCAGACATGCCACCTGGCATAAAACCATCTAAGGGTGGGTCTCCTCCATCCCTAAAAGTTTGGTCAAAATCTAATAGAGGGATTTTGAGAAACGGACAAACATAGTTATATAGTCAGTTACATAGTTACATAGGTCTTCTAATATATATATAGATTCTCTATTTGTTTGTTCTCCCATCTCCTCCCAGATACTGATGGGGGGTCAAATTTTCAGAGGTTGATGAGGGTCACCCAAGGATGGTTTTAGGTAAGTTTAGTGAAGCTTGGAGTAAAATCCTGCTATCAAGGTCTGCTCTTTTTCTTTTATAATTTTGCATAGAGGGTCTCAATTTCATGCATGAGTAATCACTAGGCTGCATTATGCATACTACACACTGCAATTGTGTAAAAACAGTGTGAGTGAGGTCAGCAATCTGTGCTCGAGCTCATTTTTTTCCTTTTCTTCTTTGTGAGCACTGTAGGCCAGAATATCTGGGAGTAGATGAGCAAAATAAACAAACAAATCTTGAGTTACACATATGATGCCTTTGTTATTTCATCTGTAGGAGGAGTACTTTACTGTAAACACACTCTAAGTGAGATTAACTAATTGTGCCTAAATTCCTTTCATTCTCTTCTATCCTTTTTTTCCTCTTCTTTTTTGTTATTAAACCCTGTATGCCCACTGAAGCAGATGGAATTATAGTAAAATGCGCTTGTTCTCCTCTGTAGGACGGGTAATTTGCTATACTAAATAAATAGGTAAGAGTCTTAATTCCCTTGTCACAGGAAAAAAGTGGGGTAAGACATGTACTCCTATAAGATGTCCTCCCACAACACATTTCCTCCCGAACCATAGTCCTCCTGTAAGACATGTGCACCAGTTAGACATGTCCTCCTGTAAGACATGTGCACCAGTTAGACATGTCCACCCATAAGACATGTCATTCCATGTGGCATATCCTCCTGTAAGACATGTTTACCTGTAAGAAACGTCCTCCAGTAAGACAGTCCTCCAGTAAGACATGTCCTGCTTTATTACATGTTTTCCCATAGCACATGTCCTTCCATAAGACCTGTCCACCTGTAAGACATTCACCTGCAGGACAAGTCCTCCCATAAGACTTACTCTCATGTAAGATGTGTCCTCCTGTAAGACATGCCCTTGTGTAAGACATGCCCATGTATAAGACATGCCCTCCAGTCAAGCATGCCTTCCAGTAAGACGTGTCCTCTTGTAAGACATGCCCTCCAGTAAGACGTACTCCAGTAAGACATGTCTGATAAGACATTTCCTCCTATAAAGCATGCCTCCAGTAATACATATACTCCCATATGACATGTCCTCCTGCAAAATAATTTTGTGACAATTTTTTTTTGCGTGCAAAGAGTAGCAAAGATTATAATTAAAGTTAACAAACAATTTTTAATATGATTTGTATAACGTTGTAGTAAATGAGTTATGATTGATGTTGAATATCACCAAGAAAAAGCCACCTACTTTTGCATCACATCTCCTAACTGCAACGCAAGGATATTTTGCTCTAACTCAATTATTGCCATTAACTGTTCCAAATTCATTTTTCAAGCCTGATCCAACCAATTCTGGAATACCTTTATGAGAATTTAGCTTGTAATCATGTATCAACAAGTTCTGCATCATCCTCGCCAAGTTCTCAATGTACCTGTATCACTGAAACCATGTCACTGTGGTTGTTTGTTTAAACTTGGGTCCAAGGTCTCTACATTGCATTTTATAATATAACTAGCAGCATATACCCGGCATTGCCCGGCCAATGTCAATATTAAACATTATAGAAGCTTCTCAAATTTCGGCCTGGTTGGTCCTTTAATTAGCTTTTGGCAGCCAAAACAACTTCCTGTGGGTGTGGCTAATATAAAACCACATACATTGCCAAACCCACATGTAGTTAATAATGCTCACCCAATTACTTGGACTTCATAAGCCAAATTTCAGCATGATTGGTTCATAAATAAGTTTTTGGCAGGCATGATGTCCTATGGGTGTGGCAATGACCAGACCACACCCATTGACACATGCACATGTGATTATTAATGCTCACCCAGTTGCTTGGAAACTCATTCCAAATTTCAGTCTGGTTTGTCCTTTGATTAGCTTTTAATAGCCAAAACAACTTTCAGTGTGTGTGTGTGGCTATTGCCAAACCACACCCATGTAGTTAATAATACTTTCTCGGGTGCTTGGAGACCACATGTCAACAATTTTTCTAATTGGTCTCTGATTAACTTTTTAAAAAGCCAAAATAACTTGCTGTGGGTGTGGCTACAACAAAATCACACCCATTACCTTGCCCATATGTGTTTTATAATGCTCACCTGGGTTCTTAGAGAGCACATGCCAAATTTCGGCCTTTTTGGTCCAAGTGTTTCACTGTGATGCCTAGACACACATACAAATCAAAATATATATTATTAAAGTGTGTTCCTGGATATAACCTCTTAGGTTCAAGTGTTATTCAGAAAATTTTTTTGTGGCACTATTTCACTCTACACACTAATTGGAAGAGGTGTAACCAGGAGGGATTCCGCCCATGCTATTCCCAAAGTCAAGTTGTGTATGCAAACAATATGTCACTCCAAGGGTTTGTCTGGCCAAAGTACCATTTTTGTCCTTTTTGGGCCTGACATAAGAACAGAAATGGGTGTGATCATATACATGCACTTAAAACATTTCCCAGATTATATTAATTCCAAATATATGTATATGTATATATATATATATATATATATATATATATATATATATATATATATATATATATATATATACACATATATATATATGGGTTCATGGTTTAACTCCCTAGGTTCAAGTGTCTTTGCTGAAATACCATTTTTGGCAGTTTTAGCCTTACACAGTGAAAGGAAGAGCTGTAGCCTGGTGGGACCCAGCCCATGTTAATTCCAGAGTGAAGTTATATATGCATACCAAGTTTAGATATGTAGCTCCTAGTGTTTTTCTGGCCAAATACCATATTTGGCTAATTCTCGTTATCACAGCAACCATTTTCCGATTTTTTTTATATAAAATTTTGAGCCCATGTTATAGGTTGGGTCAAAACCTATCATCATGCCAAGTTTCAGAGAAATCCACCCACAGATTTGGCCAGAATGATGGTACAAACATACAGATAGACACAGACAGATATACAGCATCTCCTTACACACACACACACACACACACACACACACACACACACACACACACACACACACACACACACACACACACACACACACACACACACACACACACACACACACACACACACACACACACACACACACACACACACACACACACACACACACACACACACACACACACACACACACACACACACACACACACACACACACGAGATGAAATAAGTTTCTTTCTTCATGTTCATATGTCCTTTCTTAAACCTTTCATTTAATACTTATATTGATGTGTATATTTTAGATTTGAAATATTATGTTCCTCTTCATTTGAATTTCAAAGACTCATAGGGAAAGCATTGTTATAACCTGTTTCTTATCAGTTCACAGCTGTATGAACTTTAAATTGGTTGATCCTTTAAAAGAAAAAACATTGTTGATAAATAACTTATATCTGAAGGTGATATCTTCAACTGTAATGAAGTTGCATGCAGTAGAAATTAAATATCTGTAATATGTGATTTAAAAAAAATGAACATTGTGGTAAAATCACCTAGGCACATGCCTGGGCATGCTTGTCCACAGCCATTACAGGAATGCTATTATTGAATTCAATAATGCTATCATTGAATTCAGGTGTGCTTTTATTGGCCACTACGGAAGCCATCCTATGATTTGACTCCCTATTCCCACGCAGCCATATCACTAACCTATCACTAACCTACCAGCAGTGTCAGTAAAGCGGCTGCTTGGGACAAATAATTTTCAGCTAATAATTTCCAGCCAATAATTTCCAGGTTGACGAGGAGAGGCTAAGGTGGTGATAGCATGGCTCATCCCTCCGCAGTTAGAGTTGCAGTAGTGACTGGGTCCAATAAAGGGATCGGGTTTGCTATTGTTCGTGGTCTCTGCAAAAAATTTGAAGGCCATGTTTTCCTAACATCCAGAGATATCAAGCGAGGGAAGGAGGCGGTTCAGGAACTGGAACGGGAAGGTCTGCATCCTAAGTTTCATCAGTTGGATATCACATCTGAAGAATCAATATCCTCATTGAAGAAATTTATGCTTGAAACATATGGGGGAGTTGATATTCTGGTCAACAATGCAGGGATAGCATACAAGACATCTTCTACTGCTCCAGATATGGAGCAGGCTACTGTAACGCTGGAAGTCAACTTTACTGGCACACTCAACATGATGAGAGCATTTGTACCAATCATTAACCCTCATGGCAGGATTGTAAATGTGTCATCCTTCGCTGGTACTCTGTCACGCCTTAGCAAGCAAGAATTGAGGGATGAATTTAGTAATCCATCACTCTCTGAGGTACAATTGGTTGCGATGATGGATAAGTTCATAGTTGATGTGAGTAATGAGGAACACGTTGAGAAAGGTTGGTCTAAAAGTTTCTATAGCAACACCAAAGTAGGAATGACAGCTCTGACAAAAGTGTTTGCAAGGAATGTTGCTGAATCAGGTGAGGGATTTACATGTGTTTGTAGAAGGATTAGTGTTGTAATGATGAATGACATGTGGTTGGTAGGGAGGAAAGGAATTTACCAGTTGAATAGAGTCCTTATGTCCGGTTTTACTCTGTTTTAGTCTCTGTCCTGGACCCCTATAGTCACAGCACTGGATGTATTGCATCACCAGCATGCAAATATAGTGGGTCTGGTGATTTGCCTGTGTGTTCCTCGGCCCATGGGCAGCTGTGGAATGCAATCATAATGCCACATCCACTCATTAATTTGACCAAAACTGTAATTCATGAAGTTTCAAGTTTTGTGTATATACAGTAGTTCAATGTTCTGTGTATGGCTTCTGAATGGTTAATAATTTAAAAAAATTTGCTTTACTGTAGGTGTGGTTGTGTTGAAAAAAGTTAGTTCGGTAGATGACTAGCTGCACACACATTTGGGTGCAGGGATATGGAATGCATAAGCAAGTCATCAGACCACCTTATTTGTGTACATCCAGCGCAATGAATAAAGGGTCTGGGAAAGAGACTAGTCTGAATTAAGCTATGAGATAGATCTGTTGTTGTTTTTTGTTGTTGCAATGTTATATTTAAAGGTGTTTTTTAATTCGCGAGCTATCACACTCGAGGAGTCTTAAAGTTACTTTGTTGTTGTGGAGCTTGTCAAACTTACTGTTTCCAAGCAGGTTTCTGGTTCGATTCTTGGTCATGGTTGGTTTTTTCCCTTTAATTTTTTTGAATGGAAATCCAATGGATTTGGAAGTCATTATTAAGTCAACATTCTATATTCTATATATATATATATATATATATATATATATATATGATGTCTGTCTGTCTGTTTGTACCGTCATTCTGGCCAAACCTGTGGGTGAATATCTCTGAAATTTGGCGTGATTGTAGGTTTTGACCAAACTTAAAACATGGGCTAAAAATCAGGAAAATGGTTGCCATGATGACAAAAAAATCCAAAAGTGTTACTTTGGTTGGATAAAACCTTGGAGCTACAGACCTAAAACTTGGTATGCATACACAATTTGACTCTGGGCTGCACCTCTTTTCCTCCTTGTGTAAGGCTATAAATGCCAAAAATGGAACTTGGAAATAATACTTTGACCTTGGGTGTTAAACCTACGAATCCTATATATTTCAAACCAGAATTATGTGGGGAATGTTTAAGGCACATGTATGTGGCTACACTCCTTCTGTGTTTATGTCAGGCCAAAAATGGCTGAAAATGATTCTTTGGCCAGACAAACCCTTGGAGCCACAACATAAGCCGGGTCCCACCTGGCCTCACCTCTTCAATTGGTGTGTAAAGCCAAAAAATGTTAAAAATAGAACTTTTGAATAACGTTAGGGCCTAAGGAGTTAGGCCCACAATCACATTTGATATGTAATTTTTGGTTCATAAGTATGTTCATATGCATGTGTGTGTGTGTGTGTTGGGGGGGGGGGGGGTGGGTGGGTGTATGGTGTGTGTGTAAGTGTGCGTGTGTTGATGTCATAGAGAAACCCTAGGATCAAAAGGGCTGAAATTTGCCATGTGTTCTCGAAGTAACCGGGTGAGCATTATTAAACACATGTGGGTGTGGTAATGGATGTGGTTTGTCATAGCCACACCCACAGGAAGTTGTTTTGGCTGACAAAGGTAATCAAAAGACCAATCAGGCCAAAATTAGGCATGCTGTCTCCAAGTAACCTGGTAACTATTATTAGTAACCACATATGGGTGTGGTTTTGTCATAGCCACACACAGGAAGTTGTTTTGGCCATCAAAGTACCTAACAGGCTGAAATTCATATTGTTTCTAAGTAACCAGGTAAGCATTATTAATCATGTGGGTGTGACAATGGGTGTTTTTGTGGCCACACCCACAGGAAGTTGTTTAGGTTTTTTAAGGCTAATGAAAGGACTAAACAGGCTAAAATTTGACATGCGGTTTCCAAGTAACTGGGTAAGCATCATTAACCACATGTGGGAATGATAATGGGTGTTTTTTTTTTCATGGCCACACCTGCCGAGGGTTGTTCTGGCCACTAAAAGTTAATTAAAGGACCAACCAGGCCGAAATTTTAGTGGCTTCGATAATGTTTCATGTTGACATTGGACGGGCAACGCTGGGTATGTGCTGCTAGTATATAATAAATGAAATGTCCGTCCATGGTTATTGAGCTATCTCCTCCAAATCTGCTACAGCCATGCTTGAGCTACAGCCACCAAAATCTGGCGGGGAAGTTCCCAGCTTTGTATAACTGACACTTAAAGCTAACAGCTGCGAAGCACTTCCAAATCTCCCTGAAAAAGATTAAAAAATTACAATTTAGATAATCATGACAATGAATATTTAAACTAATGTTTTCCTTTTTGTTTATTTTTATCTATATTCACATTCTGGAAAGCTTGTCATGTACCAATGGTAGACACACCTAAGGCCAACAGCTGTAAAACACTCCCTAATTCTGGCTTGAAAGTCAGGCACTTACAGTTTGAAGAATAAAATGGCAGTGAAATTTAACCTAGCTAATAACACCAATTGTCTACCTCCAAGTTGAATCACGCTTATCAGGAAAAGCAATCTCCAAGTCACCAACAGTAGCAGCTTTTTCTAAGATAACAGCTGTAAAGTACTCCAAAATTTCTATTTTTCGCCTGCACAGAACAATCACTGAGCATTTATGAGCTTTGGTGTGATATAATTTTTTTAAGCTTTTTTAAAGGAACTAGAAAAGTACCCATCCTATGGAGGATGGAGATAAAAAAAAAATCATACTATAATTTGAAAATTTTTTTTGTTGGTTTGTTTGTTTCCTGTCATTCCAAACACTTGGGCCTGCAGGTTTTAAAAGAAGAAAATGGGAAGAAAAAAAGATAAGGAAAGGGGTTTGGGCATGATAATGCTGACCTTATTTGGAGTGTGTTTGCATGCATAATAGTGGTTTGTAATATTCATAATGTAATTTGGTGACTGGTTCTCAAGCATGAAATTGAGCGCCCCTCCCCCTCTCTCGCCTATCCTGAAGGATATTTTAGCACAGCATCCGTCCTTCCTATGGACAGAGACAACAAAGACCTAATATAATTTCATCCCAGATGCTTGGGCATACAGGGCTCAAAAAGATTTTTTAAAGGTGGAGCAGGAAGTGGTTTGGGCAAAGTATGGTTTTACTCATATCTTCATTAAACTGCCTTATTACCTCACCCCTGGTGGCCCCCCCATGAAACCCAATCGTCTGGGAGTAATTACTGAATAGACAAACAAACCAAAAAAAATATTGAGAATTGTATGAATATATTTATAAGAGTTCAAACTTTTCAATTAACTTTTAAGCAAAAAGATATTTTCTATAACATGAAACAATGAATCAGTTCTAATGAAATGTATATTAAGTTTTAGGAATAAGATATTAAACCATCTAAATGCAGTATAAAGTAATTTATATATAATGGAGCTAAAAATCTATTCCTGGTCATGTTTTAAGTATCATTGAAGTTTATCAAGTTCATAGTTTTGTTAAGTTTGATTATGGCCAAAAAGTTCAGATGAAATCAACTTCAAGTCAATATTAAGTCATCATAAGTCAAGTAGAGAAATATCCTTCAATTATTTCATCCTTACCATATGGAAGAGAAAAGATTAATTAGCTGAACAACTTCCTCTAGAAATTTCCTTTTGATTTGGATCACACATTACAACTTGGTGGTTACTCATGGATAGGAAAACTTTATTTAATGTGTCTACGCCCTAATCCTAACCACATTCTCCCCAAACTGGGCCAGTGGTCATGTGAGCATCCCCTGAAAATTTCAGGACAATTAGTCCAGGCATTTGGAAGGAGATAGCGATACATCAAAGAGACAGACAAATCATGAATTATAGTAAGATGTTGAGTCATTTATGAAGTCAATATTAAGCAACATTAAGTCATTAGCGAGTGGGTTTTGGATGGAAATTTCCAGTATTATTTTTTTGGTTGTTGACTTTCTATTTTTCACACGGAAAATAATTTTAAAAAATTTGTGCCATGATGTGTAGCTACAAAAGTTATGGGATCCAAATGGTTTATTATCCCCACCTTCATTTGAGAAGCATAGTATATTATAGTGAAGTAACATTCCTAATTTTCCTTCCGCAATATATAATTATTAATATAGTTTTATTGAGCTGTCATATATAAAACATAACATAGATTACCGTATAGCCATCCTAAAGTGAATCAGTCTATGACAACCATAATCCTTTATCCCTGTGATATCAATGAGATACTGAAGTGGATTATTTGAAAAACAGTAGATATAAACTGTGGCTAGAAGGAACTTTTAAAACTCTTAGTTCTTATGCATGAGTGCAAAAATTGTAGAACCATTGATTTATTTAGTGGATTAGTCACTCAACAGCTTGTTGAATAAATGTGATGCATTTTTTAATTTTTGAAAAATAGTAATGTTCATTTCACTATTGCTTGATATATTCCATTCTTGTTTTAAACTGTGGCACACAGGTCTAAAGACACTTGTTTACTGTATGGAAACACCAAAGTTTGTTGTTACAACAAAGTTGTTAAAACGTACTTTACTGTGTGGAAACCCTGTGGTTACAACTAAGTACTTTATACTATATGAACCCAGAAGTTGTAAATCTTTCCACAACTTTATCCTCATCTTAAGTATTCTAAACAATTGTTTGGCCTGGTCAAAAATGCTATGTTTTAATAAATATTAAAGCAATTATTTGCCACAGAGAACCAATTGAAACAGCTGTATCAATATTTATTCGATGCAATAAATGAGTATGTAGGTTTAGTTTAGTTCAATTATTGCAAATATCACATTTTAATAATTATTGAACATGCTTCTTATTCATTTTTTTCCTTTTATTTTATAGGCAAAGAAGACGTTCTCATTAATGCCTGCTGTCCAGGGTGGGTAAACACTGATATGGCAGGGGGCAAGGCACCCTTGACCCCAGACCAGGGTGCAGAAACCCCTATCATGTGTTCCCTCTTGCCCCCTGGTAGTCCATCAGGGAAATTTTGGAAGAACAAAGCAGTAGTCAAGTGGTAGAGTTACACCAAGCACAGCTGAATGTTTCTTTTCAAGAGAGTGATGGGACACAACTTGGATTACTCTTATATTATGTTAAACCTTTTGACAGTGACACTAAATATATGCATTATTGATCTATATTTTGATTTGTGGGTGGGTGGGTGGTGAGTGAGTGAGTGAGTGAGTGAGTGAGTGAGTGAGTGAGTGAGTGAGTGAGTGAGTGAGTGAGTGAGTGAGTGAGTGAGTGAGTGAGTGAGTGAGTGAGTGAGTGAGTGAGTGAGTGAGTGAGTGAGTGAGTGAGTGAGTGAGTGAGTGAGTGAGTGAGTGAGTGAGTGAGTGAGTGAGTGAGTGAGTGAGTGAGTGAGTGAGTGAGTGAGTGAGTGAGTGTGTGTGTGTGTGTGTGTGTGTGTGTGTGTGTGTGTGCATGCGTGTGCATAACGGCCAAACCCTTGGACTAAATTAAATGAAATTTCAGTCTCAGTATGTGGCACACCAGGGGATTGTTTTCACCTTTTTTCCCCTTTCCTTTTCTTTTTTCCTCTATTTCCTTCATTTAATCCTTTCTTCCTGTAATCCTTTCTTCTTCCACTCCCACTTTTTCATTCCTCTTTTTTTCCTTCTTCTTTCTCCTAATTCCCCCCCCCCCCCCCCCCCCCCCCCCCATTTATTGTCTCAGAGGGGAGGGAAACCCTGGAGAGGCAACCCCCAGTGTAGTGAGACTTGGGTTAAAATTTGTGCATTTGTGTGAAGGAAACCTCCCAGAAAGCCAAAAAATTGGCACAAATCTCCTTGGCTTCCTGTGTGAGTCCACCAAGTTTGGTTTCCATAAGCATGTTTTTCTTTCTCCCTCAAAAGTATAAAATGAATTTCCAAACCAAAACCATGCCCCACCTTTAAATTGTGGTGGGTGGTGGGGAATTTGTAATTTAAAGGAAATATTACTGAAGTTCATTGTGAGATAACAGACAAAATAATGATTTCAAAGCAGAAGCTAAGGTTGGAATGTTTTCTCTATCCATGCCCCACCCACTACTTATGGTGGTTGTGGTGGTGGGGATTTGTAATTAGAAGAAAACAGTTCTAAAGGTCAGTTAGAAAAAACTTCTAATCAAGTTAAATATATATGTAGCTACTTCTATTTTGTCAAATTATTCCACTTGAATATGCAATCTATAAATCCTACTCACCTATCCTTAGAAGGCAATTCATTATTGAGTTTGTGATTTTTCTTTAAAGCTCCACAATGCCCAAACATGTGTTATATCCACTCCAGAACTAGACCAAAAAATTTTCCCATTTTTTTGGTGGCATGTTTAAATTCATCAACCCAAAGATTATTTACAAGTTATGTTTATTGACTCTGGTTTAAGATACATGACCTTTACATTTGTATTTTTACATCTGTTTGTCTGTTCAGCCATCTGTGACTTTACACCAAGAATAATAAAGGAAGGAGCATGAAGATAACTATTTTACCAGAGGTAAATAATTACTGTGGAATAATTGCACTGGTGGATCCACAAAGAAACAAAAGGTGTACCTTTGACCAAATTTGGGGGAGCTGAACAATGAAGTTTTCAAAAGTTTAGCATAGAATTGTATATAAATAATTTTTTGAAATTATCCACTGCAAGCAACTGTAGTGTAACCAATTCATTCTCTGTACTTAGATTATTTTGGAACCAAAAATCAAACAGCACTTTAACAGTTAAGCACATTTAGAATATACATGTAGGAATAATGTTCATTTGACCCTCACTCATAGCTAGATCAATTTGTGGAAGATGCTCTTGGATGGTATGACCTGAGGTAGACCTAGCACCCCTGAGACATGTGGTGATTGACCTCAGAATATTGAAACTTAGGTGGACATGTAGCCTGGCCACATGATCATACTGTAGTGCTGGTTTCTTTTTACTGGCAGTAGGGAGGCAAGCCTATTGTAAGGGACTGCTGTACAATTAGCCATTCCTCCTGTTGTTGAAAACACCAGAGGGGTGAAAGATTCATATTCTACCTCTTGTACCTTTTGTTCTATTTTCTCTTCTTTCTCTCTCCTGGTTTTTGTAGGCAGTTCCTATCTGGAGGTGTTAATAGCTGAGAGCATTTGGTTTAGAAACCTTCAGGTCAAAGAAAGCTTGCTGGTGCCTATTCCCCCAGAATTGTTGTGCACTTACATCAAGCCAGGCCCATCTTCTCAGAGGGTAAAGGATAGATCCATCACCTCTCCAGTAAGTGGCTGTAATGGTGGCTTAATCTGAACAATGTGGCATACCTTTGATATCCATTTATTGGTGAAATCTCTGAGTTCATTATGTCTTATGGTTTGATATCGTCCTGTCGGGCAATTCATAGCATGATCAACAATGAAGGATTTTTCCACATACACATGCAACTTATTGGTAGCTGAGATGGGAGTCAATTGCAGTTGTCCTTCTTCTGAGGCAGGTGAAGTTTACTTACCAGGAATAATTTGCACAACTTGCAAAGGGAAAGCCTTAACAAATATTATTTCCTGAAGGTTGCAATAAACATTACAATGAATGAAATTTCCTATAATGATGACACAAAGCAAAAGACTATGAGGGACTGCAGAATTGAATTCTAATTGAACAGAACACAATGATAGTAAGTTCTTTACTGGAAGTTAGGTTATATGTACTGCCAAACACGTGATACACATAATAAATCAAAATTCCCAATTGAATCAAATATAAGTCAATAATTCAGGGATAAATCATTGTGATGACACCAGCATCAGTACAGTAGTTGGGTCCCCTGAATGATCCCTTTTGTAATTCAAACCCATGCTCTTTAACTGGTAAAGCAGACAGCCAGGAGAATGCTGAGCAATTCTCATGAGCAGTAAGGAGTCTGTTTACTTTGGTTTTAAGAGGCTAACTGTGATATTCAGGTTCTTTCTCTTGCCCAACAAACAACAGGCTTCTCATTTGCTTAATTGATTATGTCATCATGTGTAAACCCGTGTTCTTGCTTGAGAATACGTGCAACCAATGAACGAGTCACTATCCTTGATGAATCAATCTGCAAAGAAGCATCCTCAGTTGGTTTGCAATGCCTAAACAACCGATGTGAATAGGTAGAGCAAAAAGCATTCTTTCCTCATCTGTAATGGAATTCCTATTTTTCATTGCTGGAATAAAATGATGATGGATAGCATCTTCAAGTGATTGTAGAAAATTACAAGTATCAGGGATAGTTAGTAGATGGAAAATCAATTTACTACATAGACCATGTGTATAGGCCAAATAGGTTGCATGGGGATGAGCCTTGGCGATTGAGGATATTTTCAAAACTGATTATTTCCAGACCTCCACTTCCTCATTAAAAATTCTTGAATGTAGATGTTGTACCAATGGCAGCTCCCAAATACCTTTTCCCATTAGTGGTTATGTTAATACATGAATTTGCCAATATTGCTTCTGCCTGTGAAAGATACTTTTCTTTCACAATAAGCCATGTCTTGATTGGATTGGAAAAATATCCATAATTGGGACCTAGCACATGGAGAACAATTATGATTCATTATCATTGGGCTTTGGGGAGGGGAGTCATTTAATTGATTCTGAATTGTTTGTCCATCTGTGACAAGTTGGAGTATGTTACTCCACTTCCATGCTTCCAGCCTATGGTCAAGACAATCTCTAAAATTACGAGATTTTGGTTTCTGTGGGGATTTCTGTAGGATGGGGACAGGTAGAAGCATTCCTGATTTGATAGCAACGTATTCAATTGGTGATGCTACACCATATTTTTTTGAAAAGGCTGGTAATTTCCATAACCAAATTCTTCTGATTTTTTTTAATGTGGGAGAAAATGATTGGGCTGCCAATGCACAATCCCTGAGTAAGCATTTATGATCAACTCTTTGAAAGTATCACCAATTTTATTTTCAGTTTTACTCCTGTTCAAAGTAGGAGGCATTTTTTGAATGGTGGCAGAGGAGGGGCTGTTTTTGATGGTGCAGTGAATCCATCAGCATCAGAGCTAATTATTTCCTTCATGATCTGATTGTGGGTGGTCACTACTTTGATAGTTAGGCAAATGTCCATTGTTTTATTATTTCTTCTTCCTCCCCATTCTATTTTATTAATGGTGCTCACTCACACACAGTTCAATTATGAATGTTACTCATTAAGAACAAGCAACTACCAGTGTTGATGGAGCATGCACTATTAATTGTCAACCAAGCACATTGAATTACTTATCAATCTCCAGATATGAAGAGAGACTAAAGCAGCATTCAACATTAACCCAAAATATACCAACAGAGAAATTTTGTCTGATAATTATCGACCCACCTGTGCTGTGAAACCATTCATTGATGACTACAGTGTGGAGAATCAACACCTAAAACCAGGCAGAACTCAAAATGAGGCTGATTAATATCAATGAGCATTTTAATAGTCACCACCATGTTGATCGCATTTGGCATCACTTGCACCAGGTCCTATCCAGGAACCATCCCATCGACCAGGTTGTGGGTGCATTGTTGAATACTGTAATTTCTGGCATCTGATCACATGTGGGATTAACCTCTAAGAGGAGTGTTTCTGAGTAACAAGTGGTCTTCCGTTGTTTAAAGCAATTTACTTTTAGATAAATTCATGGACTTATGACTCTGCTGCAACAACAAGAAGGAATTCTCTAATTCACTGGCTTCACCCTCCAAAATAACACTGCGGAACATATTTTTTACTTAAATTCAGCAGTCAATGGGTTGTTTACATGTGATTCTCTCTGGAATGCTGTTCATGTAAGATTTGTAGCGTTTGGAGACTACTGCCACCCAGCAAGAAATAATTAAAATGGCCAAATATTTTATTAAGACTTGAGACAATCATAGAAAGAATGACAACTAATAAAATCAGGAAATGATCTAACTGTGACAAGACAAGACAAGTGCCGTTCTAAAAAGAGCGCCTTGGGATGATTGCACTAAATCATATGACGTTTCAACCGCATGACATCATAATTACACATAGGTATAGTATAATTAGGTGTAACAGGAAATCAATTAGCAATTAGTAACAAACTGTACATTCCTCCCTCCTTAGTTTAAATATTCAACTGTTCAGTGTTCAATAATAAAGTCAATCTCCGAATTTATCAGGTAGGAGGCGAGATATCTTGGAGCGGTGTAATTGGGGTTGAAATTCCACTAGAGATGACTCAAGGTGATCACTTCCTGTTTGAGGGTTTCAATTAGTCTCTGTTTTGGGCATTGATGATTCATCGAGTGCTGGTAGATCAGGTTACCTCATTACCGCTGGTGGTGGGTCAGGCGGTAAAGGTTTTAAATTTCCAGTAACAGGTTCCATTAGTCCTTCTTCAGGGTTCATGTTCACCACAATATGGGGGTCAGGATGATCATCCTCAGTAACTGTGCCATCTCCTGTGTCTACCAATACCCATACTGCCCATTCAGCTTTGTAACTGGTCGATGTGCTTTTGAACAGTCTTGCCATTCTCCAACAGGATAGTGTACAACACTGAACCTTGAACACCCGTCACTTCTAGTGACCAAACTGGTCCTTCACTATAATTTTTTGCAAACACCATGTCACCAGCTGATATCCTCATAGTTTAGAGTGAGTATCATGCCCTTGCTTTTGTTGCTCCTGACTTTGCCTGACTTTCCTACCGAGATCTGGGCACAAGTTATCAAGTTGAGACCTCAAGTGTCATCCACACATTAACTCTGTTGGTGATACACCTATGCTGCTTTGGAGGATGATTCTGTATTTAAATAGAAAGCATGATAGCTGAGTTTCCAGTAATCCATGCTTAAGTTTCTTCATACCTTCTTTGAATGTCTGTAGGGCTCTCTCTGCTGAATGATATGGAGGAGTCCTTACGTGCTTCACTCCATTCTTCTTCAGAAACTGTGCAAACTCATCACTAGTGAATGCAGTAGCATTATCTGAAACTATCACCTCAGCTAAACCAAGTTATGCAAACTACTATCTCAAATACCTAATAGTGGATAATGTTGTTGATGAGTTTGTCATATGCACTTCTATCCATTTAGAATGTGCATCTATCATAACTAAAAACATCTTTCTGAGAAAAGGTCATACATAATCCATGTGACTCTCATCCAGTGCTTATCAGGCCATGACCACGGGTGGAGCGGTGTTACTGGAGCTGACTTCCGATTAATCCGACACATTCCACATGACTTTACACATCTCTCCATCTCTTTGTCAATGACAAGCCACCAAATACACCCTCAAGCAAACTCTTCATGTGTGCAATCCCAGGGTGGGCTTCATGTAACCATCTCAATACCTGGGCCCTACCCTTAAGAAATCAAGGATGCATGGCACTAAACTGATGGAGTTGCCAGAAGCAAGGCCACAACACACACCCATCTTCAACACTCAGTTCATAACTTCTCCTTGAATAAGGGTGAAATTGTTCCTCCTTGCATGGACTTGAAAAGCAGGCATCCTGAGAGAATCCATCCCATAATTTGGGATAAAAGTGGATCATGATCAGTCCAAATCTAATCTATGCACTTGATACAGGAGATGTATCAAGGTATTCCATGTTAAAAAAAAAATTCTGCCGATCTGGGTTGATCTTTATTGGAGATTGGCAGAGGCAGTCTGCTTAAAGTGTCTGCATTAGCATTGTCTTTTCCTTTCTTAAACTGAACCAGAGGCCAATTTGCATCTTCGCTTGCAATGATCAAAGCACTTTGCCCAACAAACTTTATCCTATACATTATGATCTTGACACTATTCTGGTTAACATTCTATGAATTGGTGGAAGAAGACATTTCAAATTATTTTTTATCTTTCATCTTTTAAATATGACTTTTTTTTTTAATTTTCAAGTATATTCTGCCAACTTAATAATTTTACATTAATTTTAGACATGCCCACAACACAGAATTGGGGCTACTGCAGCTGTTTTCTGTTCCCACCCCCCCTCCTTCAGAAATTGCTGCACTTGGTGAAGTATGGAAAGTTAGAGAGATAGAGAGGGATGAAAGGGGGGAGGGGGAAGAAAGAGAGAGAGGGAGAGAACACCACAGCATGATGCATTTCTAAAGTGATCACTCTAGTTTAGGATAATTATATAATTGTCAGGTACTCCCATGTCTTGTATTGTGTTCCTGTACTGTTGGTGAATACCTGAGGTTATACAGAATATGACTCCACTAATAGCTAAGAAAAATAACTTGAGGTACTTAGCTGTTTTAGCTCACTAAAGAGTCTTCCATTCTCAGCTGCACTGGCAAGCTAGATTTAATTTTCTTGTCATTAATTTTTTTTTGTTGCATTTTTATCAGCCATTTTAAAAATGGGGAGTGTGGGTGGATACAATGTCAACCTTTTACCTACCTAACGAACACAATTGGCTTAAAAGAAAGATTTTAGTTTACTTCTAACTTTTTCTTGGACATTTTAAAGAAATTGGAAGGCCTTCTGCACCCCCAGGACCATGTAGGGAGCAGAATGAAGTTTAATTTGCTGTCCCAAGACCCACAGTTCAAAAGTTTTTTGACAGTTACACAGGCAGGCATGCAGGCAGGCATGAAGGCACGCAGGCATGCATGAAGGCATGCAGGCAGCAGGGAGTTAGTGAAATAATATACAGGACCAGAGGCTCGTTTGCAGCTTTGCTTGCAATGATCAGGGCACTTTGTCCAACAAACATACTTTATCATAGACATTATTGAAAAGGGCATTGGAAGAGTTCCAAGTTAATTCTTCTGCATGGCAGTGATTGCATTTGTTGGATAAATGAATTCTACAACAGTGCTTTTTCAGCAATTGAGAATGCCTGCTTCTTCTTTTTTTAAAAAAAGTTTCAGTTATTGCTTTTCTGATGTGTCCTACCCCAGACACAGCTCATAATGGTGTCAATTTTCTAGATGGCTCTTTGTTTAAAGCCTCTCTTCCACGTCAAGGCGGCCACCTTCAGAGAGGTTAAGCTCTTTTTTTTAATAGTGGAGCTATCACTCTTTGGTACGAAAATTTTGAAAAGTGGAGGATTGACACCCCATCTTTTCATTTCTTCTCTATCAAAGTATGCATCATACCACTATGCATCTACTGTTCGTTAAATGATCTTTTCCTCACTTAGGGGTACTGAACACCTGAGGTTATACAGAAAATAACTCCACTAGTAGCTAAGAAGAATAACTTGAGGTACTTTGCTGTTTTAGCTAAGCATCAGCTCACTAAAGAGTCTTTCATTCTCAGCTGCACTGGCAAGCTATACTTATTTTTTGATGGGTGGAAAAATAAATGAAACTTAAAGAAACTGTAATACCTTTTGTATATCTTGCTGTGCCACCCACAGGGGAAAAGGGGAAGGGGGGAGGGGTTTGATGAACTGGTTCAAGGAAATAACCAAATGAAGAGAAACACCTTTACTATTTACCTTAAGTGAAATTACCTTAAGTGAAATCCTGCACAAATTCTTTTTATGTTCTCCTTCGCAAGTGAAGTCACGCTCACTGAATTTCCTTTACTGTATGTGAAGTCTCACGAAGTCTGAAGTTTTCTCAAATCTTGTTGTCCTTTTCCAACTGAAACATCTGCAGGCAAGCTAGATTTAATTTTCATTCATAAATTTTTTGGCATTTTTATCAGCCGTGGTAAAAAAAAACGGGAGTATGGGTGGATACAATGTCGACCTTCACCTACTTTAAAACACAATTTGCTTAAAAGGAAGACTTTAGTTTACCTCTAACTTTTTAGTTGGACACTTTTAAGAAATTCAAAGGCCTTTTGCACCCCTAGGACCACGTAGGGAGCAGAATGAAGTGTAATTCGCTGTCCCAAGACCCTTAGTTCAAAAGTTTTTCTTGCCAGTTACGCAGGCAGGCACACATGCTGGCAGGGAGTTTGTGAAAATAATATGTAAGATAGTGTAATCATATGCTCCCAAGACTAATGCCTACCTCTGAATGTGTCCACAGGCCATTGTTGCAGTTCCTTTTGACTCCTTGAAGATGTGTGTGAGAGGCTTATGCTCTGTTTTCAGCTCTGCCTACCATAGAGGTACTGGTGGTACTTCTTAACAGCGAATATGATAGCTAATGCCTCCTTGTTAAGCTGTGAAAACTTCTGCTCTGTTGTGGTTAGAGTTCGAGATGCAAACCCCACAGGTCTCTCATCACCATTAGCCATCTTATAAAATAGGACAGCTCCTAGCCCATAACATGATGCATCACATGACAGTATGAGAGGTAAATTGTCATCATAATGAACAAGTACTTTGCATGACTCAACAGACCCCTGACTTTGTCAAATGCATTCTTCTGGCTTTGACCCCACTTTCATTTCTTCTTTTTCTGTAGTAGGTTATACAATGGTGAGAGTGTCATGGCGATATCCGGTAAGAACTTGCTGTAATAATTAACTAATCCAAGAAAAGAGAACAGTTCTCTAACATAATGAGGAAAAGGAGCATCAAGTATTGCTCTGAACTTTGAATCTGACATGCACAATCCTTCAGCACTAATGATATGGCCAAAATACTCAACAGAAGTTAAGAGAAATGCACATTTCTCCTTCTTTAACGTCATCCCAGCTCCACCTAGTCTGCGTAGGACTTCTGCCAAATTATTTAGGTACCCTTCCTCTATGCAATCTGTGACCAGAATATTGTCAATGTACAAACACACACACCTGGGATTCCCTGAAGAAAATTCTTTATAACATGTTTGAAAATTGACAGTGCTCATGCCACATCAAAGGCAATCTGTTGTATCTAAACAGACCCTTGTGTGTGTTGATTGTGACTAATTGGTTAGACTCCTCATTAAGCAGTATTTGCTGGTAGGTATGTGAAAGATCAAGTTTTAAAAATATCTTCCTACCTGCAAGAGAAGCAAACTAGTCTTCTATTTGTGGAATAGGGTATTTATCCAATTTTGCTACTCTATTTATTGTGACTTTGTAATCGCCATAAATGCAAACTTTTCCATTACCCTTCAATACCGATACGATGGTAGCAGCCCAATCTGAAAATTGTACAGCTTCAATTACACCCTGCTCCTGGAGATGGTCCAACTCTACTTCTATCTTTGACTGTAAGGCAAATGGGACTGATTTGGCTTTGCAAAACTTCAGTGTAGCTTTATGGTTGACGTATATCTTAGCTGTTACCACCTTTACCGTCCCAAGCTCATACTAGAAAACCATGCTGTACTTATCCAATACATCATGCAGTGTGCAATTAATATTCATCTTGCATATCTGTTGCCAATCCAACTTCATCTCTGCTAACCAATTCCTCCTGGGCAATAACGGTCCCTCACCCTGTATGAAAATTAGTGGTAGGGGAGCTACTTGTCCATTATTTTTTACATTTGCATTCATACAGCCTACAACATGAATTGGCTCTCCAATGTATCTGCACAGCCTAGCCTTAGATTCCTGAAGCATTTCAGCACTGTCCTGCATCTGATAAAACACCTCACAGACAAGAGACACAGACACACCAGTATTGAGTTCCTTCTCCAACTCCTTGTAATTCAATAAACCTTGACCATAAGTGATTTAGAAGATCTGCTATGTGACGGAACCTGCCACAGCACCTGCCACAGCACCCACAATTTCAGCCTCTCCAGCCAAAGGAAACTCTGCACCCCAGCAGACTGCACACTCTGTCTGCACCCTAGTTCCTCAGAAGGATATTGCCCAGTAATTCCCAAGTCACAACACAGGCAAAAAAGAATCTTTTCAAGAGTGAACTAACTGTTCTCAGAATCTCAGAAAAAACTGCACACCACGTTATAACATCACAGACAAATCAGTGAGCACAAAATCACACACCATTAATGTTTTCTGTCCAGTCAGAGGAATCCAATTAATAGCAACACAAAAGTAATATAAATCAATGACCACAAAACCACACACCATTAATGTTTTCTTTTCAGTCAGAGGAATCCAATTAAGAAGCAACACAAAACTAATATAATAACAAACACATAACTAATAATGTTTCTTCTTCGCCAGTTCACCATCAAGTCTCTGGTCCTCTTGTATCACCCAGGTCTTCTGGGAAGGGTCGTCCTCGATCCTTCACACCTATTAACACAATACAAAGAATACTCTTGATTGCTGTCCTCTTCAGGTATCTTGTCATCATCTCAATTAGCTTGTTCTAGCCTTGGTTCACTAACATTTTTAATCTTTGGTTCATTCCTAGTCTCCTTTTTCTTCAACCTACACACAGTAGCTAAGTGTCCTTTCTTCTTGCAGAAATGGCACTCATACTCATTAAACATACACTGTGAAGCGCGATGCTTTCCACCACACCTGTAACAGTCACTATTTCCAGATGGCTCTCCCCTGAACTTCATATGTTTTGGAGGTTTACCAACTCAGTTGATAATTTTTTTCCTCTTTTTGTGAATAAATCTTGTCTCCTCCATAGTCTTGAAGGCATCTAGCATCCTTCTCTGCAGTATCTGCAGCTAAAGAAATATTTAAAGCTTTAGTGTAGGTAAGTCCAGCTTCCTGCAGTAGACATCGCTGCACAGGCTTGATCAGAATGCCACAAACGATGCAATCACACATGTTATTTGGGATACCATCATGGTGAGAGTGTTCAGCTATTTTTCTAAGAGCTGCCACAAATGTAGCTACTTTATCTCCTTCCTTCTGACATCTGGTATTAAACTCAAATCTCTTTATGATGGGGGATGGCTTAGGTTTGAAATATACCTCCACCCTGGCTACAATTTCATCAAAAGTCAAATTTTTTTGTTTACCTGATAATGTTAGTGTCTTTATCAAGTGGTAGGTGGAGGGGCCAACTCATTGAGAAGAATGGCCATCCATTTTGGGACATCATCAATATCATTTGCAATGAATTAATTTTTAAGCCTTTCGGCATATTTTTCCCACTCTTCTTGATTACCATCAAATACTGATACCATTCCATGCAGAGCAGCGGACATAACTGGTACTGGGCATTCTCGTTCTCATGACTCCTCTCTATCTCTGAGTGAATGGACATTCTTGTCGCTAATTTGTAAGGAGATTATTGCCACCCAACAAGAAATAATTAAAATTCCCTAACTTTTTATTAAGACTCAGAGACAATCACAGGACAAATGATAACTGATGAAATCTGAAACGCTCCTACTGTGACAAGACAAGACAATTGCACTTTTAAAAGCTTGCCTTGGGATAATTGTACTAAATCATATGATGTTTCAATGGCATGATATCATAATTACACACAGGTTTAATTAGGCCTAACAGGAAATCAATTAGTAATTAATAACAAACATTACAGTTAACATGCCAGATATTAACAACGGAAGCATGGCTGTAGAGAATAATAACTATTTAGGCAGTGACTCATTTAACTAATATCACTTGCCATTACATGCTCAGTTCTGTATGCATTCCTTATACAGTAACATGTGGTGCCTATTTGTTAGCTACTATGTATAATACATGTGGCAAAGGGGAGTTGTCTATCATCAATGCAAACAGAACTTAGCTAAGATTGACTTGGCTACCTACCTCGTAACTGAACTGCAATAACAACTTCTCTACAACAAGAAGGGGATATTCCATTTGGAGAGCATCTCTACTTTCTTGAAGATGCCAGTGGTAGTCTGCCCCATAGCTGAGTGCCCATATGTGACCGCAGATACTGATCCAGTAGTTAATGATGCCCTAATCAGTGTTCATGCCACTGTGCACAGCAACCATGGTACAAGTGCAACCACTGCAAGTGTGGAAAAGGTGAAATTATCAAATTTGTCTTCTGCAAGCACCAGGGAAGACTGGCAGTACTTTATATCCTGCTGGGAAGACTACGTCAGAGCCACAAAATTGGCTGGGTCTGACAGAGACATATAACTGTTAGAGTATTGCGATGAGCAGTTACGTAAAGATTTGACCTGAACAGCAGGTGTTACATTGACTGATAAAACCGAAGGTGAGGTTCTTGCAGCCATCAGGTACCTTGTTGCCAGGGAGGAGAATGCCATGGTGGCCCAGGTGGCACAGCACAACAGGCAATAGGACAGGGACGAGCCCGTCTGTGCCTTCGGGGTTTGGCTTCGAGGCCAGGCTGGAGTCTGCAAGTTCACTATCCCATGCACAGGATGTGGAGCGGAGGTCAATTATGCTGATGCGATGCTATGAGTAGGTGACAAGAATCATGTCATGACACTAGAACAAGTTTTAAAGTTTATAGAGGCCAAAAAAGTGGGAAAGTGCTCTGCCACACATCTCCTGGCACCCCAGCACACAGATTCACTCTTAAAGAGCACATACCTCTCTGGCAGGAGGGAGTAAGTCAAGGAGGGCCATGCACTGCAGGGAGCAAGCAACCATGGCCAGAGATAAAACTTGCACATATTGTGGAAAAAGAGAGCATAGATGCAGTGCGCCAATGCAGGTGCAAAGGAAAGAGTGCCAGGTGTATGGCTGGCAATGCAGACAGCACGGTTGTGACCACCAATTTGAGCAGGTATGCTGGAGCAAACCTGCCACCAGAAGCAAGGAGCATGAGGATGCCATTTTCGACTCATTGTGCACTGACACCACGCATAGCAGAGAGAGGGGTGTCATCTTGAGCTACCATCTGTACAACCAATTGAACTGATACATGGATGAAACAACTATCTTTACCCCAGCCATACATAGAGCTACAGATGAGAGTTAAGTGTGAGGACTATAAAAATTTGGCCTCACCCCTCATGCCAATCGACAGACCATTATTGTTCATGCCATGGCTGACACTGGGTGTCAGAGCTGCCTGGTGGGCATCAGCATAGTTCCCAAACTTGGCCTCCATAGATGCAACTTGATACCAATCAAGATGGAGATGTATGCAGCGAATGGCCACAATATCAACATTCTTTGGGCAACAATATTGAGATTGTCCAGACAGGACATGGCAGGCAACACTATTGAGACCTATCAACTCACCTATGTCACTAACAGATCAAATAGGCTATTCCTCAGCAAAGAAGCATGCACAGTGTTAGGGATGATCACTGACAAGTTCCCCATAATAGGCGAAATGTCCCCAGATCTACACATCAAAGATAGTAAAGTCTTCACACAATGCCACACTATCTTTGACATTGACCCCCAACCAGTGCCAGGTTGTGACTGCCCTAAATTCATATCTCCTCCACCACACCCCAAGGAACCACCAGTCTCAGCCATCGAGGAAAACCGTGAGCAATTTGAAAAGTACCTGACTGACTACTATAGACCCAGTACTTTCAACATATGTAAGCACCAGCGACTACCAATGATAGAAGGCCCACCCATGAAGTTGATATTCGACCCTGTGGCTGTACCCACAGCACACCACTCCCCAGTACCTGGTACCCATCCACTGGCAAAGGAGGTCAAGGCAGACCTTGACAGAGATGACCACTTGGATGTCATTGAAGTAGTCCCCATAAGTAAACCTGTCACATGGTGCCATCAGATGGTTATATGTGCAAAGAAAAACAGCAAGCCCTGCAGGACTATTGACTTCCAACCACTCAATACCCATGCCACTAGAGAGAACCACCATATCTGATGTCCCTTTCACCAGGCCAGATCAATACCTCCCAACACAAAGAAGACAGTCTTCAACACCTGGAATGGTTATCATAGTGTCACTATCCGTGAGTAGGATTGCCACTACACTACCTTTATCACCCCATGGAACTGATATAGGTACTGCACTGCTCCACAGGGATACATTGCCTCAGGGGATGGTTACATCAGGTGATACAATGAAATTGTGTCCACTATTCCAAACAAGATTAAGTGCATTGATGATACCTTCCTCTGGGCAGAAAACCTACTCCACAGCTTTCATCAAGCCACACAGTGGCTAGACATCTGTGGCAGGCATGGTGTCACATTTAACCTTGATAAATTCCATTTTGACATGGACACAGTAAACTTGGCTTGATTTGAGATCACCATGAGCAGTATTCACCAAAGCAATAAATACCTCCAGGCTATCGAGGAATTTCCCACTCCCAAGAACATCACAGATATCCGCTCCTGGTTCGGGCTGGTCAATTTAGTTTCATGCACCTTCAGCATGACCAGAAAAATGTTACCTTTCAATGAACTTTAGAAATCAAGCACACCCTTCTACTGGGATGATCATCTGAACACACTGTTTGAAAAATCCAAATGAGTAATCGTAGAAGAAATCTCGGAAGGTGTTTGCATCTTTGATAAGTTGAGACACATCTGCCTCGCAACAGACTGGTCAAAGAATGGCATCAGCTTCTGGATCTTTCAAAAGCATTGCCCATGCACCACAATTAGCCCCCTATGCTGCAATACAGGCCGGAAGACCACCCTGGTAGGGAACCAGTTTACACACACAGCAGAGTCATGTTATGCCCCATCGAGGGTGAAGAATTAGCAGTGGCTGATGCACTCAACAAGGCTAGGCACTTTGTCCTTGGATATGATAACCTGATCATCGCGGTGGATCATAAACCACTCATCAAACTGCTTGGTGACAGATCACTTGGGGACATCACCAACTCTGGATTAAAGAACCTTAAGGAGAAGACACTATGCTACAGGTTCAATATGATGTACATTCCAGATGTACATAACAAAGCATCCAACACAATGTCATGACACTCCACAGGAGACACCCACCCACTCAAAATGCATCTGCAGGATGACATCTAGGCCATCACACAATCAGAATAGCCACTACCTGATATCGAACTTGTAACTCACATGGACGCTATCACATCCTTACACTCCTTACATGCGATCAACTGGAATAGGGTTAAAATTGCCACTACCAGTGACACCAACATGACCTTCCTCACTTCTACCATTGAGAATGGCATCCCAAAAGATTAGTAAGACATGCCAGATGCTCTAGAGTATACCATCCATTCTGAGAACACCTCTCAACTATAGAGGGAGTCCTCCTATACTAAGATTGCATTGTCATCCCACCATCCCTGAGAAAGGATTGACTTACAGCTTTGCATGTCAAGTTGTGTATGCACATCAACTTTAGGGCAGTAGCTCCAAAGGTTTGTTTTGTCAATGTATAATTCTTACCTTTTTTCTGGCCTGACAAGAACACAGGAAGGGGTGTGGTCTCATACATATTCTTAAAATGTTCCCTTGGCAATACGGATTCCAAATACATATAATATATATAATGGTTCTTGGAACTACATAGGTCGAAATGTTTTTACAAGTACCCTTCTTGACATTTTTAGCTTTACACATAGAGGAAGAAGTGTGGCCAGGAGGGACCTACCTCATGTTATTCTCAAGAGTCAAGTTGTGTCTGTATGCCAAGTTTTAGGCATTTTTCTTCATTTTTTTCCTGGCAAAAGTACCATTTTTGGATTTTTTTGGAATATATAATGGGGTGATCTGGTGATCTGGGGTGATCTGGTTGATCTTCTCAGTGGTTGTGGGGTTGATGTAGATGGGGGTAGAGTTGGGGTCTCCATTGGGATGGGATCAGATGGAGATAGGGCAAGACCTGAGGTAGGTGTCACCTTGGGGCTGTTTACTTCCATGTCTACCCTTGTTGTAGTCAAGGGAGGAGGGATAGTTTCCTTCCTTGGAGTATGGAGGTGTGGAAGATATGAGTACAGAGGTGTAGTATTGTCATCAGTAGGTAATAATGGATGGAAGTGAACAATATCCTCTAGGATAGACCTTCTACTGGCTGGTTGATAGACAGGAATGTATTTTCTTAGGAATTTTCTGTTCCTGAGTGATTGCTGCCTGATCCATCCATTCTGATGAGGTACTGGAAAAACTGGTGTACCTCTATGACAATGCCAGTTTGGTCCCATTTCTTTGGATGATGGCCAGTTTAGTTTTGGATCCTCACTCTGTCACCTTTATGTAGTTGTGTGAGGGCTTTGGTGTGCTCACTCCATTGGTCTTGGTGAATCATGTGACAGTGTCTCAGTGCCTCTTCTCTAACGTTTAGTGATTTCTTCCAAGTCTGATGTGGGAGGTATTTTCCAGGCAGGAGAGGGATTAAATCCTTGATTGTTCTATCAAAGACACACATGGCTGGGGACAGTTTGGTGGAAGGGTCAGGTGTGTTCCTGTATTGAAGGATTGCTTTCTGGAATGCATTGATGCCCAGTGTGCCATCTTTCCCAGCGGTGTCAGATATCAACCTCTTGATGGTTTTGACACCAACCTCAGCTCTGCAATTGCTGTGAGGGAATGCCACTGAGCTTAGGTGGTGATCGATTCCCCAATTGTGCAGAAATTGCCTGGTGGTGTGGGCGATGAATTCAGGGCCACCATCTGATGAGATTTCTTCTGGTATGCCATAGGTGGCACAGGTATGTCTTAGGACCTTGACTAATCCTTGAGCTCCATCATTAGTTCTCTCCACTATAGGCCAGTTCTAGTATCTATCGATGATGACAAGATAATTTCAGCCTTGGTAATGAAAGTAATCTGTGCAGATTCACTGAAATGTGTATTCCGATAGAGTGGGAGGTGTAGGTGGTAGTGCTGCCTGACTTGGGGCCATCCTGTTGCACTGTGAGCAATTGGCTCTATTGGCTTGATGTCTGCTGTTATGCCAGGCCAGAAAATTGATGCTTCTGCCTTCGATGTCATGGTAGATGTGCCTTGGTGAGCCACATGTAAGGCAGACAGGCATGAGGGTTGCAGAGAGGGTGGAATAACAATTCTATCCTTGTAGATTAGGACACCATCACTGCTGTCAGATGTCTCCTAAATTGGTGGTATTCTCAGATAGACAGTGGTAGTTGGTGTTTAAGTTCTGGGATGCTGTCTTCAATGGTAGAGAGGAGGAGGAGGAGGAGGAGGAGCATATTGTCATCAGATGATGTGGCAGTTTGTACTTGCTTCCAATTGACTGTATGTATGGAATGTAAAGAAGAGATGAGTGACTACTGTAGTCTGTTTTCTATTTGAAGGGAGTATAGTTGGTCATCTATGCAGATTCCAGCTATAAGTTGAGTGGGGATGTTGATGGGGGGAATGACAGTGCCATCTTGGATGCTATGTATGTCATCATGGAGGACCATTTTGGGTGGGCTGTCATCACCTGTGGGATGTCTTGAGAGGATATCAGGGGCCTTGTTTGACACCAGGAATGTATACTATCTTAAAGTGATACCTTAAGGTTTTTTCTTTTAGGTTCCTCAGCCTGGTGTTGCAGATGTGATCTAGGGATCTGCTCCAAATATCTTTAGTAGTGGTCTGTGGTCAACTGCAATGGTTAGGTTTTTGCATCCCAGAACAAAATGTCTAGCTTTGTCCAGAGCATCTGCCACTGCCAGTGCTTCATCTTCAATTGGGGCATACCTGGATTCAGCAGCATGTGTAAATCTGCTGCCTACTAGAGTTGTCTTCCAGCCTTGCTTGCAGAAAAAGAAGTCAATAGAGGGGCAGGAGCAGTGTTTCTGAAACAACCAGTATCCTATGCCATGTCTTGACAAATCAGTCTCCAAGCATGTAGGTTTCGATTTGTCAAAGATTTTGACTCCATTGTGGATTTCATCAATGATGGATAGCTTTGACTTCTCAAATGCATGTTCTAGGGCATCATCCCAGAGAAATATGTTGTTACGCAGGAGTAGTTCTCGGAAGGGCAGGGTTACATCAGCCAGGCTAAAAGCATATGACACTTGGTTCACCAATCAAACCAGGATCTTACATCTGTTAGGGTCTGTGGTGTGAGAAAATTGAAGATGGCCCTGATGTATTTCTTGCATGGTCTTACTGTATCTATGGTGATTTTGAAGCCAGTGAATTCAATGTCATCTTGAGCGAGTCTGAACTTATTGGGGATGAGGGTGATTCCATGTCTGCCACAGATATCCAGCCAGTTGGCTGCTTGGAAGAAGAGTCATTTTATTGTAGCAGACCATAGGAAAGTGTTGCCTACACATTTGGTTTTGTTGGGATGAAACAATCTCATCATATCTTCTGGTGTAACCGTGGCCTGAGGCAATGTAGATTTGTGGGGCTGTGCAGTATCTGTATCGGCTCCAAGGGTTGATAAAAGTAGTGTAAGAAGGTATTGCTGGAGTTTCTCCCTGTTGGCTTCTGTGGCTAGGTAGGGCAAGGAGGAAGGGGTTAATGGTGGCTTAGTTCTTCTGGGGCATTGACATTCCTGTGGTGACGATATGGTGGTGGTACCAATGGAGTTGTTTGCCTCTACTTCATCCAGCAAAGGGAACTTGCTTGAAATGTGAGCTTTATTTGGTATGATGCTTTGGTGATAAAGTGGATACATCCAAATATACATACATACATACATACATACACACATACATACATACATACATACATACATACATACATACATACATACATACATACATACATACATACATACATACATACATACATACATACATACATACATACATACATACATACATACATACATACATACATACATACATACATACATACATACATACATACATACATACATACATACATACATACATACATACATACATACATACATACATACATACATACATACATACATACATACATACATACATACATACATACATACATACATACATACATACATACATACATACATACATACATACATACATACATACATACATACATACATACATACATACATATAAACTATATTTAGCCTGACAAACCCAGAGGAAATGCTGCTGACAAGTGAGACCCAGCCCATGTTACTCTCAGAGTCAAGTTGTGTACGCACATCAACTTTAGGGCAGTAGCTCCAAAGGTTTGTTTTGCCAATGTATAATTCTTACCTTTTTTCTGGCCTGACAAGAACACAGGAAGGGGTGTGGTCTCATACATATTCTTAAAATGTTCCCTTGGCAATACGGATTCCAAATACATATAATATATATAATGGTTCTTGGAACTACATAGGTCGAAATGTTTTTACAAGTACCCTTCTTGACATTTTTAGCTTTACACATAGAGGAAGAAGTGTGGCCAGGAGGGACCCACCTCATGTTATTCTCAAGAGTCAAGTTGTGTCTGTATGCCAAGTTTTAGGCTTTTTTTTCTTCATTTTTTTCCTGGCAAAAGTACCATTTTTGGATTTTTTTGGAACATATAATGGGGTGTGGCTATATAAACACACTTAAAATGTTCCCCTGATGACATTGATTCCAAATATAGGTTTGTTGTAACTTCAACCTTCAAGCATGAATTGATAATACAGACAGACAGACAGCAGGACCAACAAACTATTCCCACTTTATAGTCTAGATGATTACCAATAATATCATGCTTTCCCAGCAGAAAAACTCTAAAAATTGAAAAAAGAAGAAGCTGTAATGAATTAATCTATTAAATAACCAAAGAATGTCATGTTGCGCACGTGCTAATGTCTGCGTGGTTCAATCATAGATTTAATACCCGGAAAAGGGATTGGAAACGAGTATTTTCGGAATACAATGCTGATGCCATCCACGTCATGATGTCTCCCACGCAATTTGGTCTGGGTAGAGCGTGGCTGCGCGGGCACAGATGAATAAACAGCAGCTAATAGAAAATTCCAGTTGGATTTTGTTTTGAGTGAGGAGTAAGTGTTTCTTTTGAGCCTAAAATATTTTTTTGAGTGAGAAGCTGTGTTTTTTTTGAAAGGGTATGGGTAAGAGGTCTAAAATTAGTAGCAAATATAAATAAATATGAATAAACTTGTTTGTTTTAACTTGTCTTTTAGCAAGGGATAATCCTGCAGATGTACTGTCCAGGTCACTTTGTATGGTCCTGAATGATGAAGGATTCAAATTTTCCTCCTCAAGGGCAGCAGAAGCACTATCAATGGCAGAAGAACTGATTGCCTGGTGCCAAGATAAAGCACACAAAGAATTATTCACATTGTTTGCACACTGGCTGGTAGGTGCTTTAAAGACTTGTTTTGATGTTCCCTCCAGGACAGCAAGGTTGCGAAGTGAGAAGATATGGGAGCAGTATCACACACTAAGAATCTCTAAGCCATTGAAGGAAGAATGGGATAAGTTCCTCCTGACATCTTTGTGTCAGCCTGCATTACCCACATTTTACCAGTATATATCATGCTGTATGTTTAATAGTTTATTAGAATTAGAATTAAAATTTACTGAAATCAACCAAAAAAATAAGTCGGAAGCAACATGTCTCATGACCTTGGAAGAAATCTATGACCTTGGAAGAAATCTATGACCTTGGAAGAAGAGAATGCTTTATGTTATGTTGAAGGATATGTTTGCCGCAAAGTAAGGGATGAAATCATTAAATCAAGTGTCAAGGACAAGGAGGAATTAATATTGTTTTGTTTTGAACTTTGTGGGGATGAAGATTGTAAATGTAGTAAGGAGGAGTGGATCAATTTAATAGATAGGGGAGGTCTGTGGCATGTTAATGACTTTACTTACACTGTCATCTCAATATTAGAAGATGAAATTAGAAGACACCTGAAATTTGCTGCCCTCAAAAGTCCTAATGAAAAACAAAGAGGACTGACTATCTTTGAATCAATCATGAAAAATGAGGATTTGAAGTTTCAGCGGACCCTTATTACAGCTAATTCAGATGACTCCATTGGAATTGAAGTTCTCCACCAGATTAGTGAACTTTATTTAACTGTATGTGGCTTTGCATTTGCAAGTAATTATTTAGAACTTTATAAACATTGCAGCCAAAAACCAATTCAGAAATTTATATCTCAATGCAAGAAAGTAACAAATACAGAGGACCACTGTGACTAGAGAACATATCATTGACACATAATAGCTCTTAAATACAAATTTTAAAAATATTGACACATAATTATATCTTTTTGATCATCAATACACATCACTTGCATAACAATATCATATACATGTAAAATAATTTATATAACGGAATTATTGAGGCATAATATCATCCATATAAAATACCATTAGTGTGTAGCAATTATAACAATATAGTAACACCTTTACTGAATCATGCATGATATTGTTCTTTCCTTTTGGTGAATCAATCTGTTGCTGCAATCAAAATATATCCTATGCACAGTCGAGTTTCTTCAGTTGGAGGGGGTGAAGGGGGCTTAATGTAAGAGTAGTATCAATATATTATAGATATTTTAGAATTGTGATGTTGTTGCTCTATTGTTGTCATTATTATATGAAATGAATGACAAGGTTTACCATGTTTTATACAGCATATTACAAGTGAGTGGCTTTACGTTTATATAGTGTACTGTTATCAATTTCAGTTGGTGTCTTCTTCTTCCCCCTGTTTGCACCCCTACAGTTGCCATGTACAGTAGCACAGGTAGAATCAATGATTCTGAGAGCCTGTGTGTTCGGTAAGAATTATTCCACACTGGGGTTTTCGTTTGCTCTTCCTCTTAGACATTGTCTTCCATAAAAGTTATTTAATGGGTCCTGACACACTCTGTTATTTAGGAATACTGTCACACCAGGAATGGTGAAGACATATTCCACCAATTCCACAAAAGCATGTGCTGTAAAGTGAGATGTTAGAAGATATGATCATAGATTTATAAGATGTATACATATTTTCTATATTTGAACTTACCAGTCAGGCGAAGCCCCAAACGTGTTTGCCCACTAAGTAGCATCTTCTCCTTTTGTCTGGGGGTAAAATCTAGTCTTCTCCCAACACTCTCCTCCCATTTCATAAGGTACTCCAAAAATTCATTTTTAACCAACAATATAAAAGAGAAATATTTACAAAGTGATACATATGTACTCTAAAGTCGTAATTATACCGTGACCCTGAAGTCTTGTGCCAAATGGTAGGGGGCCTTGAATGAATTTCTGGAAAGTTTAGATGCTACAAAGTTGGACACATTTAGGCAATCAAAGAACTTGTCCATCACGAAGACAAATTCTATTGTCCGCTCAAACTCAGGGTGTTTCATTGCTTGAAGAGCCTTCCCTACAGAATTTCTTAAGACCTGCAGTGATTACAGGAGTGGGACCTAATAAACTTCACTACATAGGGTTTTATTCTCTATAGTACATTTTCCCCTTCTTAATGTAGTATTTATTCAAAGATTATGTTCCAGATATGGACATGGGAGATTTACATCAAACACGTTTTCAACTAATCCCTTCATTATGTTATAATAAATTTTTAATTATTTTTTTTTTATACAATAGATTTCCAATGTGTTACAAAACTGTGGTTATATGAATCTAAGTGGCACACCCATCTATTTATTATAGCTCTTGATCTGCCTACTTAAAAAATATATATATATTCACCCGAGCTGCCAAATCAACTCTCATTTTAGAGAAGGATGTCAGATGAAGATGTTCATATTTCAGCTTTGGTACAATTGTCAGTCCTGGGAAGGTAGTGTTTGCATGGCACCAATTGTACAGCTCCTTCAAGTGAGACCACTCAATGTGCTTATCATCAAACCATAGGATAACATGAGTAAGAAGATATGAATTTATTATCTCTCTTTTTTTCTGAATACAATTTACTCACCCACATCAGCCTTGTGTTGCTGCACCAGCTATTCCTCACAGTTTTGATGAGGTGAGGTGGGTCTGAAAAAAAAAGTGGCTGTTCTTCCATAGCATATGGGTTTATGGTTCTGTAAACAAATTTTGAGCCATTGCTGTGCATCTTGAAGAACTGCCGATTGACAGAGAGCCCATCCCAAGTACATCCTAAAACATTGAACCCACACCTCTCCAGTCGCTCCACTGCTTGCCAGAACAAGTCGTATAGTTCATATCCATGCAACTTCAAGCAAAGAAATTGCACATAAGGGAACTGTAGCTTACTGAACAGCCATGTAACATGATTACCAGCATTGATTTGGCTAAGGGTTCATAGTCTGAATCATCGTCAAATGAATTCTTATATGCAGATAAATGATTGTTAATCTCCCCAAGGTCAGTAAATCCAATAATGGCACCTAAAAAATCATTGTTACATATGCATGACTACATTGGCATTATCAAATGACAACATACCTGTATGTTTGTTGTAAACCAAGTTCTCTCGTACATGCACTTCATCCAAGATAAGAATGATATACTTTTCCCTCTCTGTGCAATCCAAGATGTTGGCAGTATCCATCAATTGCTGATCCACACTGGGTGAAAATCCTTGAGCTGACTCAATGTAGTATGTGTAGTCCTGGACAGTTCACTGTGATGGAAGCTTAAGAACTCCAGTGTTGCGTAACACCTCGTACGCTGAACTGGACAGAGGGCGGAGATATAAACACCACCTAAAAATGACATTAGCATTAAATGTACAGAATTGAGTCAGGACCAACTATACCTGATCATAGCTGGTTGCCATTTCATGGGCCTGGAATCCTTGAGAGACAAAACTCGTTGCTGCTGTTCCCAAAAAAATTCTTCCAAATGATCCAGGTGGGTACTTCTTCTTGAGCTCTGACATATGGTCATGCATGGTTGCGACTAGGTCCTCATGCAGTTCAGCAGTCACTTGCACACCCCTTTCTTGAAGCATCCTCTCAATCTTCTCTCTCAGCCTCGATAAGCTCTGATGGCAAACCTTATCTTTAGTGTGTAGGCGGACGAACCTTTCCTTCCTTTGGGGATAATTGAGAAGACATAGGTTTGTATGGCTTTCTGGTTTCTGAACATCACTTTCTTTAGCCTTCATTTGCCTAGAAATCATTGAGTTCGACACTTTCCTGTATGCAATGCAGGGGTCACAACGATCCATACATGATGGCACCAGTAGCATGCACGAGACACAATGAATTGCATGGAAACTGAAGAGGTCCTTGATGTACCTTGCCGCTATTTTAGATCCTGGTCAGAAGATAGAAATAATGAAATACTGTACCATCTTATTAGAACACAGCTGTAACAACTTACCTGTGGAGTCCTTGAATATTCCATTTCGAGCAGCCTGGAGAGAAATGTATTTCTTATCCTTATTTCATAAGCAGAAATTGAAACAATCTATTCCCTCTAAGACACTTTTCACAACCAACACAGTGGTGGGCACCTGTGGTAGCGCTGAAAGTGGTTGTTTACCAGAATTTATCTTGTTTCCTCCAATTTGGACTGCCCATTCAAAACATTCAGTAATCTGCATGCTGAGTAGAACCTATATGAGATAATAATATAATTGCCATAGCCATAAGTACACGTTACAGTGCTACAACCTGTGCCACTCCATCCAGTGTTCCCAACTTGGTGAGGACCAGGAGTTGGGTTGGATGTATATCAGTGGTAGTGTGTACACATCCTATTCAAAATATTTGAAACATAAAAAAGGACAATAACTAATTAAATTAATGATTACCATGTGGTAATGATGGCAAGACTTTCATCCGGTCTTGGAGTTTTGTCAGAGAGGTCACCTTACAATCCAATAACACATAAATTGGGACAAATATTTTCAGTTCCTTCTCTAGACTCAAATGATGGATAATAGGAGATGGTGATTGAGGGATTGACTCTGGACACATTAGAGAGGCAGACTGATACCCATGAGGAGAGTTTAATTGAAGGGCTGACTCAGTGGATAAGCTAGAGGTACATTGGGAGGATAACTGAGATTTCAGTTGAATGGTGGATTGAAGATTTGGTGGTGAGGCAAAACAGAGGAGTGAAGGTGGAGCAGGCTGAAAGGGGAACTGGGCAGTACAGATTTGCTCAACCCTAACAGTACACTTGTGCTGCTTCCTAAATTCATTCTTTTGATATTTTGACAAAAAAAATTTTTCTGGGCATATTCTGCACATTAAAACCAATGCTAATTTCACAATGTTAACATAATTACCAACAGTAATAATTTTGGCAAAATAATATAGACTTAACTTCTGTCTCATCCATGCACCAACATTTGTTCTAGTCTTCAGCTAAGCTCAAATGGCATTGTAAATTATCTTTATATATAAACAATTGTTATTGCATGGGCTATCAATGGCCAGTTGTGTAACAACAGCTAGATAAGTATTATAAATTGTCTGAGCTCGATTGGTCACCAGCCACATCAGCTATATCACAATGCTGCAGGGAACTGAACGATAGTTAAAGCAATTAGAATTAGTTCTTCAGCAGAAAGAGAGATCAACTTCAGAGAGTGACAATTTTGTAAGAGAGTAATCTGAAAATTGTATTGCTATTTTGCAGCATGGATTGTTATTGTAACCTCAACACAACCAGTTTGTAATATTAGTTTGTGGGCTACCATACACTCTTGAGTGGAGATAACTTCAAGTGTTGGATGTAGTTGAGGTGAATAGCTGGAACAATTTCCTTCCCCATGTTATCTTATTGTTTAGCATTCAATATCAAGTAAATTCCTGAGATGCAGTTGTTTCTTCAACACTATTTGGAAGTTAGGAACTATACACTAAAACAGACTCAAACTCTGCCAGTTGAAGGAGTTGATGGGTCTATTATAACTCATGTAAAACACTAGAAATTACAGCTTTCATTAGACTTCATTATGTTTTGGTAGACCCCATAGAATTCTAACTAGAGGGAGAAAAAAAAAATAGGACAACATACGCTCAGGTTCACGCTAAAACCCACCACCCACCAAAACAGCATTAGCTAAGATTGAATTATTAGGCTTCATACTAAATGCTAAACTCCCTAGACCATGAATTATTTAAAACAGAAGAGGTGGACTTTGTAGTTAGCTTAGAATAGGTACACAAAAATATCCACCTCACACAAAGCCTGCAGGTTTTCTGGTAAAACTCAGTAAAACTCCAAGCAAATGGAATTTTCCAGGTGTTCATGGTCTCCTAATAATAACTTGGTCACAAATGAATGCAACTGTTGGCCTTTTCACCTGAAATGGTTGCAAATTAGGATTTTAAACAGTTGAAAAGACTTTCTTCTTTACCAACAGAAGGCTCACACACATTTCAACTGGTGCAGAAGAAATTATTGCGGGTAATGCGGAAGGCATCACAGGTAATAATAAAGGTAATTGCTCACGCGCAGCCGGTTCCAATCCCCCTTCCGGGTTTTAAATCTATGGTTCATAGAATAGCTGCTGGTCACATGCGGGAGACCCAATATTTTTCTACATATTTGCGTTACAATATTTCAACTTTATCTAAGGTTAACTCCTCCCACCAACACACCCACACTTCCCGAGTTCTTTCACCCCTTTTTTGGTTTATTTTTCCGTAACCAAAGCAACCTCAATACTCAACCCTCCGATAATCACTGCGGTGAGAGCTATGGGAGAAGAAGTAGTATTTGGCGGAAACTCTTCAGTCAGCTTTACGCCCAACCGGCCCAGTCTGGGTGTAGGAGGGGGAGATCTTGTTCAAGAAAAGACCAGCCATGAGGAGGTGAAAACTGAGCGTAAGGACTCATATGACATGGTGGAGGATAGGAGAGGAAGGACCAGCTACATTGAGTCCAGAAGCGAGAACGGGGATGCTGATCAATATGCTACTGTGGATGACATGAGAGACATGGCTTGCTACGCTGAAGTAAAAAGCACACACTCTGGGCTTCCCGGACAAGCAGTTTACAAAGGAGTGCCCAACTATTCCAAAAACACAAGGAAAGTTTGCATTAGGGTTTGTTATATCTTGATAGCTATTTTCCAAGTGTTCCTTCTTGCTTTGGCATTGTACAACTTCTATGGAGCAAGTAATAATCTGTCATCAACCTACTCCATCAGTGAACTAACAGCTGGATTTTCGCAAACCGAAATTAAACTGGATGCATTACACCGAAGTTCTGATGCCTACCTCACCTCTCATAATAGTAATTTGGAAGGCTTCTCTGCTCAACTGGACCTCCTAAATGGTACAGTTCACAACCTAACCTCAAGTTTAACATCTGAAACTCCCTCAGCAAACGTATCTATTAATGTCTGCTCCACCTTTTCTCGGTCGGTTAGATTAAACTATGTTGGAGCTAGGCCAAATTTCACCTCTGGCACTACAGTTCGATACATGCATTCCGATACCTCAACCTATGTAGCAAATGTATTCTGTGCTGTGGATGATTCTACATGGGTGTTCCCTATAGCAGCCACTCCAGTTGATCATCATGATGGAACCGGATGGAGTTGCAGGTGTCATGTACTTGTATTTCAGAATGATCAAAACAAGGAACCTTTAACTTTTCGAGATACTATTAAATGTTTCATGTATGCCACCATATGCCCTAAAATCTTACCAATAGAACTGCAATGATTGATTCTGTTCCAAAAGTTTTTGTAGATATGAAATATTTGTTACCCCTCTCCCAGATCATTTGGGAAAGTTATATATGTTGATATTATTAACAGTGAAGGTCAGAAAATTTAATCTATCATTCAATTTTGAGCTCTCCTTATGCACAGGACACTTTAGTATGACTATCTCAATAAATACTGACTATCTCACTTATACACACATAAAAAGAATATCTCATTAATGTGATTTCATTTGCAAACATCTTCCCCCCTTTATATCTTTTTTTTTCTCTTCTTTTTTTTTTTTAAGGTACAACTAAATATAGATAGCATTTTGTGTATGTCACAACAATACATATATACTTGAGTAAATAGTGTGAACCAAAATATTATAGATATATTGTGTATTTCTCTAAATTATAACTTCAATTGTTTCATTTTGATTGTACCTTTAATATATTCTTCCCAGAGACTAAATGGAAGTGTTTATTCTGACAAAATGTATTTCAGCTACACCGCCAATTTTCATCTTGAATTAAAATAAATAGTATGATTGTTATTTGTCCATGTTCTTTATACCAAGCCATATTTCTGAACAGAATTTGATAACATGTCATCCAATAGCATGCCACTCAGTCATTACATAGAAAATGTGCTGCTTTAAGAGGGACGTTAACTAAAATAATTGATCTGCTTTATGTTATACCAGCCAAGGCACCCAATGTTTGGGACTCTACTCAGAGCATCATGGTAGACAACATTCCTGAGTTGATTGGTGTCTGGAAGGTGAGCTTATCCTCACTGCCAGCGTGGGGTGCTGTAACATACAATTCTCATGTGTGAGGCATGGTACAGTGAGGTCTGCACTCAACAGCTTCAATAATAGAAATACTGTGTTCTAGAATATATCAAGAGGTTAAGAAAATGGTTTTTAGAAGATGATCTTGAAATTAAAATAACCTTTCTCTTTTTAAAAAAAAATTTTTATAATGCATTTCAACATAAGAGTGCTCCCTGGCTCCTGTTCTCTGTTACTCAGGCAACCAGAGCAGTAACACGATCCCTGACACACAGGTTAGGTTTCACTACTCAACTTCATATCAAGGCTACCACACAACCCCTCTATTAGTGGCTGGTTCATAAAGTGAGTTCTTAAGAAATGTAATTATCATAAACTGATCAAGTGAACTGCTGGTAGCAGGCAATAGCTTCTTTTACAATACTTGGACAACTATGCACAATGATACAATCTTTGGTAGTTAGTGAAGAACTAATTATATTCAGTTATATCTTCCTTTTATATTTTATAGTTCATGGTTACTTCCTGGGCCACTGCTCCCAAGTTCCAGCTGAATCCTTCTCATGTGAGTTCTCATAATAGCCCTTATCCAGTGCATCTTAGTTACCCACATTTGTATTAACTACAGAATTCTCATAACTCCTGTTTTTATCCAGCCTCTCTTGGTTACCCACATTCATATTAGTTCAGTATTGGTCCTCATCCTGTGGCTCTGATACTCCCCCAAACTTAGTTGCTGACTCAGTCTCTCGGGAGAGACCGCCAGCATTGATGTTCGCTTTGCCACTTCGATGTTCAATGTTGAAGTTATATGTTTGTAAGATGAAGGCCCACCTAACTTGTCTACCATGACTGTCCTTTAAATTGCCAAGATAGTTCAATGGGTTATTGCCAGTCTCTACTTTGAACTGCACACCTTGTAAGTATGTTCGGAAGTGTTTAATGCCTTTGATTATGGCCAGAGCCTCACGTTCTATGGAGAGAATTTCTTGGATGCAAAAGCTATAGGGTGCTCTTTCCCTATTTCGTTAATTTGAGAGAAAATATATCCCAGTCAGTTTGCAATATGAAGGGTTTAGACCAGTCTGGTGTGGATAGGATAGGTGCCTGAGTGAGTAGACGCTTCAGCATGGAGAAGGCTTTCTCAGATCTACTACCCCATTTGACTTTATTGGGCATACTTTTCCGGGTGAGCTCAATTAAAGGTGTTACTATGGTTGAGAATTGTTTAATGAATTTTTGGTAGTAACCACAGAGTGCTAGAAATGCTTTAATATCTTTCTTTGACCATGGTTGCTGAAACTCTTTGACTGTGCTTGCTGAAAGTCTTTGACCACAATCACCTACACTCCATTGGTTTAATAGTTTCATCATCAACCACATGACCCTAGTATACACAAGTACCACATCCAAATGCACATTTCCTTTCCTTTACTGTCAGACTTGCTTCCCTTAATCTGTTAAATACAATTTCCAGGTGTTGCATGCGCTCTTTCAATTAGAGCTATGAACTCTAATGTCATCAAGGTAGGACACTGTGAAATCATACAACCCATTCAGGAGACCATCCATTAGTCTCTGGAATGTAGAAGGGGCAGAGATCAATCCAAAGGCCATGGTTATAAATTTGTATTTTCCATAAGGTATTATGAAAGTAGTCTTTTCCTGATCTTTGATATGGACAGGAACTTGGCTTTGTGTTAGGTCTAGCATGGTAATGTAATTTACTGCATTGAGGATGGATCATCAGGAAATACTGAGCAATTTATTATGTACACTGCATTGAAGATTGCTGTGGTGGATAGTGGAAGTATTTTGGCATGAGGAATTGGAAATATTGAGAAAGTTAGTGTCCATGTTTTCTATTGTATCTGTCAAGTTGTGTTGAGAGTTTGTAGTTGTATTTGGTTCTGTTGTTACCATCACTTTGTTGTGATAATTGTAGTGCCATGTCAATTAAATGTCTGTCGGCATCCTCATCTTCAATAATTATTTCATCTACCATATCTTCTAGTCTGTTTTTATTAAAATAGTCATTTTTAATGTCCACCATGTGCCTACAAAACTTTCTCCACATTATTCAGTAATGTCATGTTTATATAAAAATCGTTTACTGCCTTTGTTGTAGGAGAAATCAATAATATGAAGAAGTTCCCACAGACAGAAATGGACTCCATTTAATATTCCATCTGTCTTTCCCTTCTCAAAAACAAATGTATCACTCTTCATATTGCATTGCTTCATTACTGAAGGAGTTTGTATTTATTTTAATCCTTGAAGTGGTGTGACACTTTTATCAACGATAAAAACTTTGAATCATTAGCCAAGAAATCTGTATGAATGTTACTGAGACACTTTTGATATTATGCCAGTTGCTCCAAACAATCCATCAGATATGTCATACTTTTGTTTAAGCATCCATTCTTCTTTTTTTCCAAAAAAAAAACAACAAAAAAAAAACAAATTCTGACCATCTCCACAATATATTGTTTCATTCATCTACCGAAGCATCTTTCCAATTTCATTTTTAGGAATGATATTGAAATCCTTGAAGCTGCAGTCATTTTCTTGACCCATTGCTAAATAATAACACAGTTATCCTTTTATAATAACAGAGGTTTTGTATTTAATCATGTTGCAAGATTAAGCCATCAGATTGAAGTATCTGTCTATTATGAGCCTGGTAGTATGGACCAGCAATAGAACCATAGCAAATCCCCAGTTGCTTATTGTATCCCTAAAGGGGACACAACTACACTACAACTTAAGCAAGTATTGACCTAGGTTCTTCGAAGAATTATTTAAAAAAAAGACGGAGAACTTGAAAATTGGGAAACATGGAAGATTTCGTTGGAGTTGTAGCTATCTGACTTTTTAATGCTTGGCCATTTGGCGGGAAACCTTCAAATAGCTTGTCCCCCCAAAGTTTAATTGAGGTCACTTTTAGCTGGTACTGGTCCTCCCTTTTGTAAACCTCTCACTTCCGGCAGCAAAGTCAAAATGAATAGAGTTTAGTAGCGTAGTTCAATTTGACTAGAAGGAACTTATTTCCAAATATGGTATGGGGTAGAGGTCCTACTACATCCATAGCCATTCTTTTAAAGGGTTCTTTCATAACGGGTAGAGGGTGTAAGGGGGCTCTAGTTGTCACCACTGGGCCTGCCTTTTGACACACAGGGCAAGTATTGCATATTTCCTCCACATCTTTGACCACCCCTGGCCATCCAATCTGGCTCTTATTGTATGCAATGTCCTATTCCGATTAAAATATCCTGCAATAGGGGTTGTTGTGGGCCATTCATAAAACCTTATTTCTGGCTACCCTTGGTAACATAATTAGCTCCTTCCCTGACACATGATATGGCTCTCTCATCAATATGTCTTCTTTCCAAAAGTATAGCCCACTGCCTTTGTATGCTTTTTCTCTTATATTAGCCAATGTAGCCTCATACCTTTGGGCTTTGCCCAATTCCTCTCTGGTAAGAACACTGGATCATTCCCCAACTTCTTCAGTTGGATCAGCCATCACGGATCCCTTGGTGCACTGCTCCACCACCACCTGGTTCTCTCCAGGCATCAAAACTTGGCCCTCCTCAGTCCAGTCTGCTATCTCGGACCCCTCAGGACATTGCTCCTCCAACAGGTTCTCTCCAGGCGCCTCAGCTTGGCCCTCCTCAGTCTTGAAATCCTCAATCACCTCCACCTGCACTCCACTGTAGACTGAGTCAAGTGTAGTGTAGTGATGACTGGCCCATCCTGCTCCTGCCTCAGGCACTCCTCCTCCTCAAGAGTGTCTTGCTGGCATTGCCTGGCATGGGTTACCACCATTCCTGCCTCAATTTCAGTGGAAACAGGTGGTGTAGGTTCCTCTCCTTCTTTTTCAATCTCTTCCTCGAGCTTCTCTTTCAGAAAGCTTCGGAAGTGGAGTTTATCTCTATCCATCAACATATCCTGGCCAGTGTGCTCCGACACTCCCACGGGTATTTTTGTGACCCTCCCCTCGACCTTCAGCTCTACACTGGCAGCAGGGTAGTAGATCCGTTTGGATGAAGAGGTCTGGTAGGGAATGTCCCATCCCAAGTAGTCTTCTTTGGTGATGCACTGGGGTTGTACGAGGGTCTTAGTACACCTGGTGCCCAAGAGAGCTTTTATTTCTCGGCCGTTTATCCAGACCATCTTCATTCACTCTGGCAACCTCTGGTTGTGGGTCACCAGGAGGCCACACTTCGCCTCCTCCAGCTTCACCCTGCAATATCATTGGTGGCTTCTCTTGACACACCTATAGCACTCAGGGGCATACTTGTCATCTTTACATTTCCATCACACCTATTATTATTATTCTTTTACCTATCCTTATGTCTTGGGTATGTCTTCTTTATCTGAAGTTCAGTCTTCCCTTGCTCTCTCGGGTTGGGCTCCGCCTTCCTCCTTGCTGGTCTGCTCTGTTGAATAGTGCCGTCTCTCGCTCGAGTTTCAAGGTGCTGATATATCTCATCACAGCCTCTTTCAGCTCTTTATAAATGTTTGGCTTCAGCTGCCTTATTCGGTTCTCTAGCCAGCGTGGGAGCTTCTGCAATGTAAGTTCTAATAATAACGTGTCTTCTGCAGATTCTCCACTAGCCTGTGTCCATTTCTTATATGCTTGTTGTCGGTCTCAGCAGGTAGGCAGGTAGGCTGGCTGGCTGGCTGGCTGGCTGGCTACTACCAACTTACCTATATACCTACCTACTTACTTACTTACCTACTTACTTACCTACCTACCTACCTACCTACCTACCTACCTACCTACCTACCTACCTACCTACCTACCTACCTACCTACCTACCTACCTACCTACCTACCTACCTACCTACCTACCTACCTACATACCTACCTACCTACCTACATACCTACCTACCCACCCACCCACCCACCCACCCACCTACCTACCTACCTACCTACCTACCTACCTACCTACATACCTACCTACATACCTACCTACCTACCTACCTACCTACATACCGAATATGCATGCATGCATACATACATACATACATACATACTTACATACATACATACATACATACATACATACATACATACCTACATACATACATACATACATACATACATACATACATACATACATACATACATACATACATACATACATACATACATACATACATACATACATACATACATACATACATACTACGTACGTATGTACATACATACATACATACATACATACATACATACATACATACATACATACATACATACATACATACATACATACATACATACATACATACATACATACATACATACATACATACATACATACATACATACATACATACATACATACATACATACATACATACATACATACATACATACATACATACATACATACATACATACATACATACATACATACATACATACATACATACATACATACATACATACATACATACATACATACATACATACATACATACATACATACATACATACATACATACATACATACATACATACATACATACATACATACATACATACATACATACACCCCAGGTCCATGCATGCTTCCCTACAGAGGAACAGCTTGTCAATACTGTTGTCACATATACCATTTACTTGGTAGACTTTTCTTCTCCCCTGCTGTTTCTTCCTGATCATCTCATTATGGCAGTGCCTAGTATATGTATATCATGGTTGTCAGCTGCATGCATCTTGAGGTTGACGGTGATGAGATCCTTGGTGGATAGGCCAAGTTTCTTCACAATTTTGAAGCCTGCCAAGTAACTTTGGCAACCTGTGTCAACCACAGCACTAACAAAGGACTGTTTCTTTGTTACCCTGGTAGAAAACCGAAAAAAACAGTCCTTCGTTAGTGCTGCATTGACAAGTGGTTCCTCTCTAGGGAAGCATGCATGTGCCTGCAATTTGTATGCATCAGTTAATTATGTTCAATGTTTTCTATTGGTGATCATGTCCAGCTACATAACCAGACCAGCTCCTACCCTTCCAAATGGGACAAAACTGGCTTGGTCATTGAAGTTCACCAGTTCAATCAGTATTTGGTTAAAATGAATGGGTCTGGCAGAACCACACTCGGAATCACAAATTCTTGGGGAAATTCACCCCAATCCAAACACAGGAACCCAGATTGACCATAAACAATGACTTGGCTTCTCAGCTCCACCACCCACAACCCAATGTGGCCACTGCTTCCCACCACTATTACTGACCATGAATGGAATCACTCCTACCAACCACACCCCACCTCCCAAAGCCACCCCACCAACCCCCACCTTGCCTCTTGACCTCCCACCGAAGGGGACATCTACTGGACGTACTGGCTTTCAACCCTCACATCCTCAACCTCTAACCAGAATAAGGAAATAACACCTATCAGGTCCATGTCTACTCCACCTAAACGCTCTATGCACATGAGAAGACCTCCACTCTGGCAGACTTTTGGGGACTACAACATGAACTGAATTATCTAATCAGTCTTAAATACACTCCTGAAGGGAATATATTAAAGATTTGGGGGGAGATAGAGGATAGTAACTATTTAGGCAGTAACTTATTTAGCTAAATCCCTTACCATACATGCTCAGTTCTGTATGCATTCCTTATACATGTGGTGCCTATTTATTGGCTATTATATTACATATTGTAAAGGAGAGTTGCCCCTATCATCTAGGCTGCATTGCAAGAGCTGGCCTCATCTGGAACAGATTCAGCTGCAAGGCTATGGACACATCTATCATGTTCATATCAATAAGTTGCAGAAGATCATCAAAATGATGCCGGTGAGACCACCATGTGGCTCATCAATAGTACTAGCAAAATTAACTCCATCTCTATCAGTCCTATTCATCTAACAGAAGTTTGTACAAAGTTTTAAAAAATATATACATTCTTTTGCAACACTTCCTTCCAAACACTGTTCCTGGGAATGGCTTACAGCACAGAGAAATACATTCATGGCCTGGATCATGCAGTGACACTGCAAACCAATGAGTGTGGCATCTGCAAAAGTAATCAAGAGTAGAGATCTGTGGAGCATCCCATTCACTCAGGCACACTACAGCCAGTTCAACAGTGAAGCTTTGGGGAAAATAATACATTCTCATGGCAGTAGTCTGTCACATAGGTAACAGAATCATCACTGGCCATTATATTATGTCAGGGTTTCTTAACATTTTTCTCCTACTGCCCCCAGACATCATGGTGAGAGCTCAAATGTCCCCCCTCCCACCATTCTCTCGAGTTAACTAGCACTAACTTGAATTCAAAAAAGCATGCATGTAGCCTACCATGTGCACAGATTCAGACTCAAAGATAATCAAGAATTTGAAATTATATTATAAAACAAATTTTATTTTACTTCTCCTCAGGAAGATCACATGATACACTGAACTGGGCCAAGGGTGTAGCATATTAATTACATAGACATAGGTATGACATAGCGTGGACATGACATATAGGAAGAGCAATTAAGTGAAATGTACCTACAATTGGGTAGGTTAAGTCACTTTCAGTGGGACACCTGACTCTGGTGTTGGGCAGCCAGCACCTTCACTCTTGGTTATATTTCTGAGGACAGGTACAGCCTTAAATATTCTTGTGCTTCTACATTCAGTCTGTTTCTCTGCAAGATGCAGAAAAAAAAAAAGGAGATGTAAGATGCAGAAAAAAAAGGAGAGCACCAGCACAGTGCTTACCTTAAGCCAAGAGAATGGAATAATTCCTGCCAATATTTTTGACTGTCTGCACTGCCTTACCACTGTAGAGGAAGATCTATCAAGTTGGCATGCCCCATCATGATAGTTTACAAGAGGCAAGGTGGCAGCTTTGATGACAGGGGCAATGTTATAATATTCTAGTAAGATGTAAAAATTTGCCCAAGAAGCTGCATGGCTCCCCAATGATAAGTCTATTGTAGTGATGCAGTCGCCCCTGGTGGGTGGTCTACTGCTCAAAGCAAATGGAAACCACATTCATGAGGCCCTTGTCTCTCTCAAGGACCACAACTTATATTACAAAGATATGAATATCTCAGAGGAAAACATTGCTTGCTACCTGACAGGCAGCCGACCTGTTGATGGACTGAGAATGATCACAAAATAAAATTTGCCTTGACAAAGAGCTGTCTGTGGTGGAGAACCCTGCTGATGGAATAAATGAAGACATACTCTGAGAGCTGCTTGCTGATCCTCACCTACTGGGTGATATGTTCTTTGCCAGACAGCATTGTTCCATCAGTTATAGAAACAGCTGCAGTAGAGGACCTTATCACAAAGGAAACAGACAGCATTGTGTTGTGAAAGACAGAAAAATCACCACCACTACCACCAGCAGCAGCAAAAAGCCAACTCCCCCCCCTCTCCCCCCCCAATATGGAGACAGCAAGCGACAAGCTGCTAACATTCCATACCCAATAAAAGCCAGCAACCCATTAGTGAATTCTTGACTGGAACTATGGTATCTTGTGCCCCACGTTGTTCCCTGATGGCAATGGTGACAATACAGTGGTTGGGGTGGACAAGCAGCCCACTGTTAGGGAATAGGGCAACCATCCCATGCGGCTCCATAATTGACACTTTGTACAGGGCCTATCACTTGCCACAGTGCTAGCCAACCAGTTGGAATATTGGCAAGCCCTAAGGACTGGAAACCTGTTCCCAGAGAACATGCACAAGACATAACAGTGGACAAGCTCAAGGTAAAGGAGAAACAGAAGAATGACAAAAGCATGCAAAAGGTGCTCCTCTACTAATCTAAAAACATTGAAAAGGTGCACCTCTAATATTCTAAAGGCATTCAGGGTTAACTGCTGTACTTTTTAACAAGTGGTGACTATGTATCACCTCCCTTGAACATGTTCATCTGCATTCCAATAGCAAGAACATACTCAATTTCTTTCAAACATTCAGCCCAGCAGATCTTCATTGGCCTTACCTCCACTAAGTCTTCCCTGAGTCAGTGGCATACCTAGCAAGATGATTTTGAAGGCTGCCCTTGATATTCCTCATGGTCCACCTTATGGCAGCTAAATCACTTTGCAAGAGGACTACTGCCTGCACTCCGAGGCATTCAACATGAATGGTGACATTGTGGTTGACTTCTTCCTGAAGACGGTCCAGGGGCTAGTGGAGGATGTGATCAAGCCAGTGCTAGGTGTTCAGGAGTCCATCAGTAGGTAAGAGTTCCAGTAACAGGGTGCAATTCATGCACACTGCCTCTTCACTGTGATGGGGGCCCATCACATCAGCAACTGGAGGAAGCCTTCCAGTGGCCTTTTCAGCCACAAGTTCAGGTCTATAGAGACAAAGCAGCCAGTTGCAGTAATGTCTCTTATCCTCACTTAAATGCATTCATTATCCAGCAGGAAATTAGGGGAAGACAAGGTTTCAGTAGTCAATTTTGCTACAAATCACATTTGCATTTCTGTAGTCCACCTCAACCTTAATGTGGCCAGTTGGTCAGCACCATATGGGCAAAACACCTTCAAACCCCCCTAAACTGTCTACACGAGCAGCTAGAGGATGTCGCTAAGAATCCCATTGTTATGTTAAAGGACTATGAGCACCTTGTCAATTGTGTGCAGAAGCACACTTGTCAAAAAGGATACAACTTGAAGCCAGCCAAAAAGGGAGAACATCAATCATGTAGCACAAAAGGGATGGTTGCCAAGATAGAGTGCCGCTTTAACTTCCCCAAGATAGAGGGAGCCAAGGAGGAGCTAAAGGTGCAGTTAAAAGGGCTGTGTCAGATGGATCAATCTGGCAACATCATTCCTCCAGCTGGTGTTGCCATCTTTTCCTAGGATTGAGAAAAGAAGCCAAATTTTGTATATGTTTGCACCCATTCAACCTAAGTTGAGCCCATCAAGAGCTGCTGTTCATCTCATGAGCCAACCTTAACTCCAAAATCATCATTGGATATAAACAAATGGTACATTATATCACCAAATACACCATGGAGACGGAGAATGGCTCCAAGCTTTTCCATGACATTTTGAGGTCTAGCTTGGGCCACAGTGATAGTGAAGCTCCAGCTCACAAGTTGTTGCATAGCATGCTAATGAGGAGCATTATACAGGATGTCTCCAAAAAAAAATCATTTGTCATGCTCAGCAAGACCAACTATGTTGACATGAACCTCAAGTTGCACTTTATCAACCTCTTTGGCAGATCATAGACTGTGAAGGAGTTGGTGGTTGACCCCAATGAGAGAATAATCAGCACTGCAAACAAGCTGCATTAGGTATACTGGAGCCGGGACACTGATAACAACTTCAGGCAGCTATAACAATTTCAGGAAGGATGGTGTGGTATGGATGGACAAGTACTACCGCAACTGGTAAAACAAGTGTCACCCCTGCAACATTTCATGTCACAATTTCATTGCCTTTTTTAATAAGGGGTGGAAGTCTTCTAATCCATATGGCCAAGGGTCCACTCCGATGTTGTCACCCTTTTTATTGTACCCTGTGAATGAATATAATGTAGACCAACATGAGCTCTAATTGCAAGCGCAAGCTTCTGCAACACAGGCTTGACATGACACCAGACACTGTGGGCAAAGACTTTCCCTTGTTCCATGATAAACTGAAACACTTTACTTCTGCTCAAGGAGCAATTTGCAAAGAGCAAGCAATACAAGAAAGTACCTGCATATGTGGCTGGGTAAGAGGACAAGCTTCGTTCAAACTTGCATGACATTCCACAAGGGGGTGATGATGCTCCCAGTGATAATCATGTCACCATCTACAACCCATTTGGATTTGATGTATCTGGTGAAAGTGAAGCAGTTGCAGCCAACCAGTTAGAACACACCAGCCAGAAGAAATATCAAGATGCAGAGATTTTAAGGGAAGTGAAACTTCCCAATTGACAGGAAGATGCTGAGGCTTTTGAGTCCTTGGAATCACAGTGGCCACAATCAAGGCTCCATAGTGATTTGAACAGAAACAGAAAGAATGCACTATAGAAAATGAAGCCACTGTGATGATGGACCAAGCCCTCCTCAATGAGAAGCAGTACAAAGCCTAATCCGTGGTTACTGCTTTAATTGACAATAAGGTGTGTTTTATATCCAGTATAAAAAATGAATGGGGAAGCTGAATGCCAACTTATGAGCATCATTTATGTGAATAAAGTAGGTCAAGAGATGTTGCTTGGACTTTGCTCTGGCAATGCCTGGTTTATGCTGCTAGTATATATATATCTATATATTTATAAATGTGAAGGGCATGTGTGCATATGAGCATATCAATTTTGTCAGGAAACTTTCTAATTTCAATCAGAATTACTTACTTGCTTAGGGGATAGCAGATGTTATATAAGCTTTTTCACCCTCTTTTGCTTAGGGGATAGCAGGTGTTATATACAATTTTTCACCCTTTTTTCCTTCAATCTTCTCCCACTGCTTCTTTAATTTTTTTCTCTCTTTTTTTTATAATCCCAGTTATTGAAGCATATTTGGTTTTCACCTGCTTAAGTGTCTGTTCATCCACTCTTGAAGATAACCATTGGGATTGAGAAAATGCTGAGCCAATTGCAATAAAATTTGGTATGAGCACTTGTGGTTGGTGTGAGATGGTTATCAAATGATAGAATTTGAATAGCTATATTTTTGGTCTACCTTAATATTTCACATTCTTAGCAAGTTTTTACAATAGTTTGGAGTGGTACAATTATTGTACAAACCACTCTAAAATACCATAAATGATATTAGTAAAAGTGTGGAAATGCACCCTGTATAATAGCAAATGCAGGTTCTTGGTGGTACCTTCCAAGTTGATTCCTGCAAGACAGTGAATAAGTGCAACATGAACTGTTGTCTTTGCCTTCATGTTGTCAATGTGGGGCTTGCATTGGTCAAGTTATACTACCAGGTAGGTTGGGGTTTGCTGGAACTGGATTTTAATGTTGGTGACCAGAATATTCAGTTTTTGCTTTGATTCCCTATTGTTAAGGTGGGAAACAGTAGAGTTTTAGTTTATGGTGCCATTTCTCAAGGTATCTTGCCATGTTAGATATGTCATTTCTTAACCCCTATTCTATTTTTTCCATGTCTGTTTGCTTAGTAGAATGGCTATGTCATCTACATAGCCATACTTTCTGGACACTGTAGGTGGGAGGACATGTATGAGCACATTAAATAGAAGGGGAGCTAGAATAGATGTTTAGGGAACACTGTTCTTCAGTCATCTAGGCTGCTGCATAGACCATCACTTCTTCTAAGCTTGAAGCTCTGGTTGGTTAACATTTCCATGATGGAGCTGACCATGTGCTGTTGGGGATCATCTTGAGGAGCTTCATTAGTAAGCCATGCAGCCAGACAGTATTGTAAGCAGCAGAGAGATCTAAAAGTACTAGACTAGCCTTAGCTCTTGCTTGGTAGCAGTCTTTACTGTCCTGTGTTATTAGTGTAACCTGGTCCTGTATTGATCTTCAATGGCCGAAACATGCCTGCTTCTTTGGGAGTTGCGGGTCAGTCACTGGTTTCAGTATGGTATGAATGAGGCATTCCTGGATCTTTTAAGGGACACATAGGAGAGCAATTTGTCAATAGTTTTTTGGATCATCTTTGGGCTTGTTTGGCTTAGGGAGTGCTATATCATTGGCACAATGCCATATCTTTGGAAGTTTGCAATTCAAAAACATGCAATATAGAGAGATTTCAGCCATCTGTTCATATTATCCTCTTGGTGAATGATGAGCTTTGGGTAGATATTATCTGGTCCTTCTGCCTTGCCAACCTTCAGATAGGATATTGCACCATTAATTTCTTTGGCAAAGAAATTGCCTGAGAGGTTGCTGTCCACACTACGTGACTGTAGCAATTCAGTAATTTCCTGTGATGTTTTCCTTGCAAATGATTTGTCTGCTTTTGGAAACCTACTGTTGCAAAGCAGTTGTGATGTGAAAGAATTTATACCTGAGTCAATTGACAAACAAAACTAAACAAAACACCAAAAAAAAAACAAAACAAACCCCCCCCCCCTCCCACACCAAGAACAACTGGGAATTGAACTACTAATCTTTCAGATTGGATAATTTTAGCTTTTATTATTTTTTCCATTGTTTTCAAGGTTTTCTTTATATATAAAATTTGATTTTTTTTTTTACTCACCAGGGATGCCACTTTTTCCAACTTGGAATAATGGAATTCACTTTGCTACCCCTCCTGAGTACAACCCCTTCCAATTTTTAGCCAAATCCATTCAGTCATCTCAGAAGAGATAGCTGCATAAATTTTGGAAAAGACAGACATAAATTTCACCATGTAAACCTGATTCCTTGCTTCCACAGATTTGATAAGCATGAGCTCTGTATTTCTGTTGCTTGAGTTGTTTTCACAGCCACTTGCTGGACCAATCAAGCTAAAATTTGGTATGTGGTCTTCATGTGACCAGGTGAATGTTTATAACATCCTGTTTTTATGACCATGCATGTGTTCTTGCCATAGTCGCACCCACACGATTTTTGGTGCCAATATCCAATGAGGCGGAAATTTGGCATGTGGTTTCCATGGGGCTGGAAATATGGACATGTGTGTGGTTTACATCACCCAAACTTACAGGGAGTTCTTTTCATTGCTAAGAACCAATCTAGCTGAAATTTGGAAAGTGTTCTCCATGAGATACAATCCTGTGAGATTTAATTAAATGATGAAATCACACCCACAGACAATCCTGCATTTTTTTTTGTATACAAACACATTTCCACATTTAAATATACTAACTCACATGTATATATATTTTTGTAAGCATATATGTACTACAGATCACTAATTTTTTATGATCCATGTGAGTAAATGGACAGAAAATTTTTAGTGCACATTAGTTTTTGATGGTGTACTACCAATAGTTTTAATACTTGACTGCTGAAGGTAAATATAAAAAATTTTTGCTTAAAAGTTATCTTGGTTTTGATATATTGCTGAAGGATTCTCTCCTCACTCAGGACTTAGAGGAGAAACTTTCTTGGCTAAGCCAGTCAGAAATTATGAGAAATTAAATCATTCCAATAAACTAAAGAATGAAGTTGAGGTGGGTTCAACATAATTCTTAAAAAGATATACTGTTACATGTAGATAAATAGCTCCAACCGAGCTATGAATATTAATCTATTATAAACTGGAGCTCTGAATTTGTGATTGCTGAGTTGTTTTGACAACCAAATGCAGGAGCAACTAGGCTAAAAATTGGTATGTGGTCCCCATGTAATTAGAATAGTGTTATTACGCTTATGTGATTATAGCCATTGGTATGGTTTATCCACATATATTCACATGAGGTTTATTGTGGAGAACCCATCCGGCTCAAAATATGTGATCTCCATGTGATCAGGAGACTATTTTTAATATCCTGTTGGTTCAATAATGGTACATTTGACCATAACCACAAGAACTTGTTTTCCCTGCCAGGAATCACTCATGTTGATATTTAGCATGTGGTTTACATTTGACTAATAGTGTTATCATGTACATGGAGGTGTGGCCATTTATGTTGTTTGCCATTACCACACCCACAGGAAGTTGGTTTTAATGCCAAGAGCCATCCCAGTTGAAGATTTTGGCATGCAATATCCATGTGACTGGGAAAGTGTTAATATTTTCCACATAGGAGCATACTCGTGGAGATTTCTGATATTGGTCAGATGGAGTAAGATTTTATTGAATGATCAAACTACCTTGTAGGCTATCCCGTATATATATGCTATTACACACATTTACTTAATTAAATATACACATATGCATATACATTTATGTGCATTTATATATTTTATATAAGAAAGGAGAAGCATTATCATCAGAAGTTTTGACATCCTAATTGATTGTCTGCCTAGTTATTATCACTCATTATTGTCTCCATGATCCAACCTGTTTTTCACACTTACTGTTGATGAGCCCATGTTAGTCCATTGAAAATAAAGTTTAGTGCACATTTATCAAGTAATTTTCCTAGAATAGTAATTAAATATCCACAGATATAATAAGCCAAAAGACCAAGTCAAATTTATAAGAAAAATGGTGATATAGATTTAAGAGTAGAAAAGTACCCATCCTATGGATTGGGACAGCTCAGTTAGGTTAGCTCAGGAAACATTAGGTTATGTTAGCTCAGGAAACATTAGGTTAGGCTAGTTCAGACTTAGATTAGGTTACAAACATCTGACTACATGCCAAATTTCATCCCAATTGGCCCAGCAATTCGCTACTTGAAATGAAGTTGTTGTTCAATGCCACAGTGAATTTGAAGGTAGGGGAGGAAATGTGAGTGGGTGGTGATAGTTCATATTTCAATTAAGAAAGTGTCTAATGTGTGTTATTTTAATTTTTTTAAATTCTTGACTATCTTCATTGCAGGAACAGGATACTGAATTTATTCTGTCCAGCCCTCTATGGAAAGGTACTCTATATGTTCGAATATACTGTAAATTATTATGTTAGAACAAATGAAATAATTTTGCATAATATTGAGTAAATAGAAAAAACATAATAATAGATGATAACTCCATGGTAACTAGGAGAAGGATCAAATGATTGAAAGTGGCTCTGTGAAGATACACATGATCGACATCACATTTGGTTGGGGTAAGATAATCCATTTTCACCAGTAGGGATGGGGAACTGACACTTGGTTTGGGAAGTTTAAATACAAGAGCTCTGTAGAAGCCTCACATGGATATAGTAGCTGTACAGATGTCAAAATGTGTAATTAGAAATATTATATTTAAACTTCTTTTTTTGACTAATAGCTTTTCCCTCTTAAATTGCAGCAATATCCGGATCAGGCAATAGTGAGACATTCCCATCTACTTCTGCTTATTCCTACTCAAATTACAGCACTGATTCAAAGATTGGAATAGGCTTGCCAATAACTCTGAGTAATGTAATTCTCATTGTACTCCAGATAATTTGTGATTTTTAATAGTCATTTTTTGTAGCCATCTCTTATGCCTACAATGTACACAAAGTTGACATAACTGAATGATTTTTCTCAAGCACCATTGTAGATTAAATTTATGGCCTACATGTGACACTTATGTACACATCATACTCATAGTCTTTTCAATTTATAAATTATACACTAATGCTTCAAAGTATTTTTCAACCCATTTTGAGGTTGATTCATTGTGTGGTCACATAGAGCTTTATCTAACTAGCTTAAAATAAATTATCTTGTGTGATATCTATACAGATTGCACCATGATCACTATTTTCACCCTAAATCAACTTGCCTGAGCCTAGTATAATTTTAATCACTTCTAATATGTTTCAAATTCTAGTACACTCACTGCCATATGTCACCGAAACACAATCACATGGACTAATTTATGTAAACGTTATTAATGTAGGTTCTTCTGTGGCCAATCCACATGCAACTAAGATGTCACCATTGTCTGTACCTATTCCAAATTTAAGTCAGATGTCAGTATTGTCTATGCCTTGTCCACACTTAATTCAGCTGTCAGTATCATCTATGCATTGCTCTACCATATCTCCTTCTCCTCATACTGGATTGGTCTATGGAACATCATCAATGGATTGGATGGTAAATAAAATATCTGCACATTACATGTTTTACCTGAAGCTGCAAATATTTTTCTACATAAAAGCTCTATATAAATTATACATCCTAATATAAATTATTACTAGGAGGTATTTTCCTGTTTGCTATTCTAGATCCCCACAAAATATTTTCATATTTTCCTAATTTCATGGACTTCATTTTATCTTATACATTTGAAACACTCTTAGCAGTTCAACAAATCTTATTCTTTTCAATTCCAACACAACAGAACAATACAATGGTGTCAGGGTCAATATATATACTACTCTGCCACATAAATCCTGTGAGGTAATATCATGTGACATCTATAGAGTTGATACTATATTTTAGACCACAAATAGATAGTATCCACAAAGAACTTCAGTTGTTACATACGCTATTCCCATTCGAAGCTCGACCTCAAGCTTTAATTGCTAGCATAACCATAGCGAGCTAGAGGGTGTCATTCACATTGGGGGCATCAATGTTCAATTCCTGGTGTATTCTTGGGCACAAACATATGCTCAACTTGTGGTGCACTCCAAATTCCAGGTGGTGGGATTGGAACTACTGGATTCTTATTAACTGTCTGAGGTTGAATCCGAGGTTGTAAATGATTGACATGTACAACTCTAGTTCGATCTCCATTTGTTATTTCCAAGGTGTTAGGAGTTTTGATGCTCCTGACAACCCACTTTCCCTCCTAGCTTCCCAGTTGTAGGAATAGATACCCAAACAGGATCACCTTCATGAAATAATCTTGTTTTGGAATGTCTATCATACAATCTCTTTTGGTGCTCTGCTGATTGTGTAACATGAGTGTCCACAATATCCTGTAACTCTGCTATTGTTGCCTGTAATTGAGCTTGGTAGGAACCCACATCAAATGCATTATGATTCGGAGATGATGCAGGCAGTTTAGGATGTCTCCCTAACATAAGATACAATGGAGAGATGCCAGTAGAGCTGTGTACTGCAGAGCAATATGCATAGAGTACTAGTGGAAGGTGTCATTCCCAGTCCCATTGTTTGTCCATATAAGTTCGGAGCAGTTGCAGCAGTGGTCAGTTGAATCATTTAACCATCCCATTGCATTGAGGATGCTATGCTGTGATATGTGTCTTGTCAATATCAAAGGCCTGTAGTGTTTGCCGCAAGATAGTGCTTTCAAAGTCATGGCATTGATCAGAGTGCACAATTTCTGGCATACCAAATGTGGAAAACAATTTGACTAGTTCAGTGGTGATGTGTTCTGCTGTCTTGTCTTTCATGGGAATTGCTACTGCCCACTTTGTGAAGTAGTCCTGCACTACAAGCAAATAACGATTGTTATGTACTGAAACTGGGACCTCCAGTATGTCAACTGCTATTATTTGCCATGGTCTTCCTATAGGTATGTTTGTGATTGAAGCTCGCTGTGGAAGACTGAGTTTAGCTTGTTGGCAATTAGTGCATTCCTGACAGTATTTGTCAACATCCTGTGCAATGTTTACCCAGTAAGCAACCTGTCTGATACGATTCACCATTTTGTCTATTCGTTGGTGTCCAGCAGTAGGAGAATTGTGATTACTCTGCACTATGGTGGGATGTTCACTATCTGGTATCAAAGGAACTTAAATAATAATCTGAAGTTGGGCCAGGTGCATACTCTCTGCAGATAACACTATCAACTATCTTCAGTTGAGACCACAGTTGTCTGTATCACCTGAGTGGAGGTTTACGTCAGAAAGGTTTTGAAAGGCTGGGTTGTTTGTTAGATATTGAAAGAGCATAGCCAAGTAATTTCATGATTAGATCCACCAATTGAGCACGTCTGAGGTGTTCTGTTAAAGTATGTGATATAGTGATTGTCACATCACATTGACCTGCTGCAGTCTCAGAGTGTGACAGAGCATCAGCATAACCATTGAGGGTATCTTTCCGATGTTGAATGACAAAGTCATACTCTTGGATAGCTAGTGCCCACCGACTAAGCAACCCTTCCATCTTCTTGGCTAATAGCCATTGCAATGGAGCATGGTCTGTGACAAGGGTGAATGGCCATCCTAAAAGGTAGTGGTGAAATTGTTTCATAGCATAGACAGCTGCAAGGCACTCCTTTTGGATCACACAGTAGTTTCTTTCTGACTTGGTCAGGGTACGACTAGCATATGCAACAATATAGCCCGCTTGTTCTAACACAGATCCCAATCCTGATGCACTAGCATCAGTCTGTAAGGTAAACTTGCTTGCATTGTGGTGGAATTGGGGATATACGAGGATAGGTGCTTGAGTAAGCTGTTCTTTGAGTGTGCAAAATGCCCTGGTGCATGCTGATGTCCACTTAAACATGATTCCTTTCTGGGTCAGCTGGTGTAGTGGCCCTGCAATATCAGCAAACTTGTGGATGTAGCGGTGGTAATAGGAGGCTAGACCAAGGAATTGACGTACAGCCTGAACAGTGGTTGGTATTGGCCAATCACAAACTGATTTGATCTTAGTGTGATCTGGTGCTATCCCTGATGCAGAGAAAATTTGTCCCAGGTAACAAACTTTTGACATTCCTACATGACACTTCTTACCCTTGAGTGTCAGACCCGCTTGTCTCAGATGGTCAAAGACAGTTCCCAGGTGTTGCTTGTGTTGTTCATTTCCTGAATGTATGAGAATATCATCCAAATAGATGGTGACATAGGGTAGGCCTCAGAGGATCTTGTCCATTAGATGCTGAAACAAGCCTGGTGAACCTGTGAGTCCAAAAGGCATTCTGAAGAATTGAAAGAGACCCATACCTGGTCCTGGGCAAAATGCTGCCTTTTCCTGATCCTGCTCACACACTGGCATTTGCCAATACCCACTCTGCAGGTCCAATGTGGAAAAAATGGTAGATTCTGCAAGATGGTCTTGCACTTCATCGGAAGTGGAAGAGGGTAGACATCCTTGGTTGTCTGCTTGTTCAATTCCCTGTAGTCAATACACAACCTGATGTCACCAGACTTTTTCTTACTATCACAGCTGGTGTCATCCAAGGACTACTGCTCTCTTCTATGATACCTTGGTGTAGCATTTCCTGGATCAATTGATTGAGTTCTTGATGGTAGTGTGCTGGAATTCGTCTTGGTGGTACTTTAACAGGATTTCCCATGGTTTATATGTGGTGATATGCTGCTGGGTCACACCTGGTGTATTTTGAAACAAATTCAGTAGTCATTAAGGACAGTATTGAGTTGAGAGGTTGCACACTCAGGATAGTCATAGCATTCACTGTCCTGTAATCTTGGGACAGCACATTCCTCAATCATGTCTGTGCTTGGGTCCTCCAGTGCTTTCACTGCACATATCCTTGCTCTTTTTTGTTGGCAGCTTCATACTTTGAAAACAACTGTTCTTGAAACCTGATGATATGGGGATACCTTGTGATAGATGTTTATTGCTGTGATGAACTGTGACTGGTGTAGTAGTAAAGTCCAGGATGAGACCATTCGTGCACAAGAAGTCAACCCCTAATATCACAGGTGCGACCAAATTTTTCACAACAATGAAGTCATGCATCAGTTGCAATGTACCTAGTTGTATTGGAGCCCTTATGTGTCCAGCAATTGGTAGGTGCTCTCCTGCTGCAGTAACAAGTCATTTTCTAACTTCAGGTAAGGTCTTGATATAGCCAGGGTCATGGGGGACTGATCCTTGTTGTAGTAATGACACAGATGATCCAGAGTCAAGCATCGTTTCTACTTGAGTGCCACAGATAGCCCCAAAGATAACAGCTGCTTTAGTCTTTACAGTAGCAATAGTGATGGTGCTAGCATCTGAAGGGCTCACTTGGTGTTGGGACGCCAGTAGCCCCATACGGGTGCCTCTCTGTCGGTTCCCTGATGGCACTTCCTAACGAGGTGTCTTGGCTGATTGCAATTAAAGCATACCAGATGTCCATCTGGTGTGTGTGACCTTCCATAATAAGTGCAATTTCTTTGTAAGTGTCCTGGCTGGTTGCATTTGAAGCAACGTCTATAGGGTTGTTGCTTATGTTCATCATACCTCTGTGTGGTTAGTGCAGCCACATGCTCGGTAAGGTCTTGAACTTGCTTACACAATTGCTGGCGTTCGCTAGGATCCTTCGGTAGGTCCTCCGGTATTGCAGCTGTGTGCTCCTTTTCACTGATTACCATTAGCAAGCGGGCACGCTCTGCCGGTTGCTCAAGCTCCCTCGCCTCACCAGTCGCTCGAATCTACCTGCTAACAGACGGTGGTAAACCTGCCAGAAATTTATGCAGGAGCAGTTGTTCTCTTGCTGCTGGATCAAGATTAGTCATTGCCTTGTTTAGTAGCTTCTTCAAGTTGTAAAAGAACATGGTCACAGCCTCACCAGGTTGCATCTTCCTCCTATGGAATTCCTCAAGTGCTACAAATCCCATGGGCTTCATCTTTTCCACTAGTTTTTCATTGGCCACCCTATAATCAGCCTGTTCCCTCTCTGCTAGGTCTAGCCATACTGCTAGTGCCTCTCCTTCCAATAGTGTTGGAAGCTTCAGGGCCATCTTTGCATTATCCCATTCATTTGCTTTGCTACAGATTTCAATCTTGTAAACCATTCACTATCATTTCCAGTTGCAAGTGGTTTGGGAACACTGGCATGTCTATCTGCTGCCATACTGTAGGTCTCTCACTTAAACCATTCTCTGCTACCAATGAAACACTCTTAGCAGTTCAGCAAATCTTATTCTTTCCAATTCCAACACAACAGAACAATAAAATGGTGTCAGGGTCAATATATATACTAGTCTGCCTCATACATCCTGTGAGGTAATATCATGTGACATCTATAGAGTTCATACTATAATTTAGATCACAAATAGATAGTATCCACAAAGAACTTCAGTTGTTACACATTCTAGGAATTGATATATTATTGTTCATATAAAATTAGTCATACATATAAATGAGACTAGTTTCTTACAATAGCAATAGTCTTTAAATGTTTTATTCGCTATGGTTTTTGATATTTTTCTGTTAGTGTTTGTGTTATTGTGGTTCTTAAATGTTACAATACACTCCTAATGAAAAGTTCGGCTAGCTTTATGCAAACCACTGATTTAAACATATCTCCCAACTCTTCAAATCTGATAGTGGACAACACTTCCTCATCAAATAGAAATGATTGGTCAGAAATTCTCACTGATCATGTGATAACCTTCAAAAAAATTGGACAAGGTAAATTTGTTGTTTTTACTATATACATTGAGATAGTTGTGGACAGAATAAAAAAATTCGGTAAACTTTATCGCAAGTATATTTTAAGCTACCAACCATAAATTGAGTGAACTTTATTCTAATCAAGAACACTGTGTGTGATTTCAGATATATAAAAAAAATATATATATATTTAATTTAGAAGTGTGTGGAGATGATATTGATTTCTATGGATTAATGTAGTGTACTTTTCGGTGATGACTTTTAAAGTACTTTCAGATCATTAATATAAATAATGTATATGTGATCTTTATACATTTTAATGAATATAAATAGATAAGTATGGGGGACTAAAGGAGAGAAAAACACAAAATAAATATATAATAAATATATGGAGTTGTGTGCAAAAAGGGTGATCATACTTCCTTTAAGTTATTGTTAATATTGTGTGTGTGGTGGGATGATTTTTATGGAGTTGCCAAGATTCTCAGAGTGCAGTCTTTCAATGTAACTTCAAAGTGGTACCATGATTTGTATACAGAATAACATATACCTGGCATGCCTGAGCTATGATGACATGATCACAGGAAGTGGTATGGCCAAGTATGATCCAGCCCAACTTCAAAGGCTTGGTTTAGGTATTATTTTTGGCATCTTTAGTCCATCATGACCAGATGAAGAGGTGTAGCCAATATCCGCTCCGAGGATCATGGTGTGTGCAAGCCTACTTTTAGGTCACTAGTCCAAGTCTCTGCATAAACTATCATTTTTGATATTTTTTTTATTCACACCCACAGGAAGATCAATTTTAAGTGAGCTGTAAATCATCCTCAGTGTAGGATTTGCCCAATGAAAATGCACATAATTAGAATTCATAATGGCTTACTATTCTAACCTTAAATCACCATCATTATTATAAGTAATAATGAGATTCCTTAACATATGAGAGAAGCTTCATACCGTCATTCATGGCATAGAAGGATGACCACAGCATATTGATAATTAATTCATGTTTCTTACTTTAAAAACATATCCATACTTATCGTTTTTGTACAGCTATATAAGAAGCACTGCTAGTTAGATTCATCTCTGTTTATGAATGCATACAACGAAGTAATATCTAAACTAAAGGATGGCTGTATGAGAGCCATAAATATGAAATGAAAGTTGTAATAGATATTCTGTACCTATTTTTGTGCATCCATCATATATTTTTTTGGAGTAGTTATCTATCCTTGCATGTGTTTAAGAAAATTTTGGATGAAATGGGTAGGCCTTGACAGCTTGTGCTGGCATAATTTTGTGGGAAATGGGTGCTTTTGAGAAGCAAGAATGATGGATAAAATTTCAGGGAAAATGGGTAGACTCTTTTCTAATGTTATAGCAGTTATTTATCATTGAGCATAATTAAATAAAGGTGCATTGAAAATTAAAAAGCGTATGCAGATGAAAATAAAAGAAAGTAGGTGAGTATTAGATGATTAAAAGAAAAGAAAAATAGACCAAAATTCAAGAAAAATCAGTCAAGGCCTAGCCATTGGTATTGTCAACCCAAAGTTAGACAAGTACAACTTTCTCATATCTTGATTGTAATGCTGGAGTATCTCCCTAGCATTGGAGGGTCTCCCTAGCATTTGAGTGTAGAGTTAGCTTAATTTTAACTCAACATTTGTTTAAAAAGAATGGCAACTCACTCTAACACTGAACATCAGGTCCTACAAACATTGAAAACCAACCACAAAGTTCACATGATTATGATTCGTTATGCAATGACAAAAGTTAATGGATTGGCATGACAAAATTTTGAAACAAGTTAACTTATTTTTTTTTAAATTCCCTATGTATGCAAGAGGGAAGATGTGAGTGGATGGGGAAATATTTCACACTAGCGATAATTGCTTAAAGGGTAACTGAACTGGAAAAATTAATATTTTTCTTATCTTGTCCTTTTGAACGGGATCAGAGTACAACTTCACATTATAACTTGGTGATTATTCATGGAATAGGAAAGTTTATCTAATGAACTATGCCTTACACCTAGCCCTAACCACATTCTCCCCAACCCAACTGGGCCCTTGGTCCTGAGAGAAACCCCTGAAATATTCAGGAATATTGGTCTATGGATCTGGGAGGAGATGCATCACGTATGGACAGACAGACACACACACACTACATGGATTATAGTAAGACTAGTGAAAAATGGATTAGAGTAAGACTGACACAAAAAGCCCACCTAACCTATGGGCAGTATAAACATTGGTTTTAAGCAATGATTGATTGTTATGTGATTGATATATAGTGTGTGACTTGATTGAAAAAAATTACCTTTTTTACTGTTTGAAACTTGTGTTACATTGGTAGCAGAGAATGGTTGCTTGCTTCTTTGTTTGTCTACAATCAAGTTAGCTACTAAGTCTGAGTATAAGAGAGAATATTGGATGGCAGTTATTGTGGGAACTTTGAGAGGAGTGCAAACTGAGATAATGCTTGATTCAGGATCTTCCGTTTCTTTCATACAAGAAGCATTTGTACCTCAGAATGTACACAAGATTCAACCTAAACTTTGCTTGCAGCTAGTTACGGCTGCTAGGAGAATATTAAAGATAGTAGATCACATATCTACTCTGGTAAAATTGAATGAAGTGGAAGTTAGTCACAACTTGGTTGTTGTCAACCAATTGATAGCTCCTGTTATCTTGGGAATTGATTTCTTGCAGAAGAATTGTTTAGTGCTGGATTTCTCCAGTACACCAGTTGAAGTTCATCAGAAACATCGAGCAAGTGTAATCCATCTGCAGGAAGCTAATGATACACCAGAGGAGCTACAAGTAATACAAGATGCAGTGCTCAAGTCTAAATCAAAGATTTGTAGCATAATAGCAGTTATGGACCCAACAACAGATATCATTGATGAGTGTACCATTCCAAAATTTGACAGACAAACTATCTGGGAGAGACCAGAATGTGAAGTACCAGGACTCATATCAGTTGTTCAAGAGTTTAAGGATCTATTCAGTACACCCCCAGGAGTGACTTCTGAAGCTCATCATTACATTCCTACATCTGAAAGTCCAGTGCGAATTCCACCTCGGTGAATTCCAGCACATTATCATGAGAATATCGAAGAACAGACTCAACACATGCTCAGTGAGGGAATATAAAGGAGAGTAACAGTCCTTGGATGGCTCCAGCAGTATATGTGAAGAAGAAGTCTGGAGAAATATGTCTGCGTGGATTATCGAGAACTTAACAAAAGGACTACAAGGGATGCATATCCACTTCCATTACCAGATGATGTCCAGGACAGGTTGGCAAGCTCAACTATCTTTTCTACACTTGACCTACAGAGTGGGTTCTGGCAGATGCCTGTACATCCTCAGGATCAAGATAAAACTGCATTCTGCCCAGGACCGGGAATGGGACTGTTCAATTTTCTGAGTATGCCATTTGGCTTAACCGGTGCACCAAGTTTATTCCAAAGATTGATGGATAAGGTACTGAGAGGATTACCATTCGTGACCCATTATATTGACGATGTACTAATCCATTCACAGAGTGAAGAAGCACATCAGGAGCACCTACGGATCATTTTTGAATGTTTGCAGAATGCTGGACTAACCTTGAGAGGTAGGAAGTGCCACATTGGTAGGCCTAAAGTATATTACCTTGGTCACATATTTTCTGGCACAGGAATGGCTCCTGACCCAAAAAAGATCCTTGATGTTCAAGAGTGGCCTAAGCCAACAAATGTTAATGCTGTATGTTGATTCCTCGGCCTGGCCTCATATTATCACAAATATATATGCCAATTTGCTGACATAGCATGTCCACTGCACAATCTCACCAATAAAGGTGTCATCTACAACTGGACCACAAAATGTGAGAATGCTTTTACCACACTCAAGGAGAAACTCACAACTTCACCATTGTTGGTTTACCTCCAGTTCAACTCTTCCACGAGTGAATTTGTCCTGCAAACAGATGCCAGTGATGTTGGAGTTGGTGCAGTCCTTGAACAGGATGGACATGTTTTGGCATATTCAAGCCAGTCATTGACCAAGTCTGAGCGTATTATAGTGTCATACAAAAGAATGTTTAGCTGCGGTGTATGCTATGAAGCAATATAGACATTACCTGTTGGGGTGTAAGTTTAAGCTCTTCACAGACTATGCTCCTTCCAATGGCTATCTGCACAGAAAATGAATGGCCTCCTTTATCATTGGGCACTTGCCATAGAGGAGTATGATTTTTAGATATGTTACAGGAAAGGATCACTTAACAGTAACGCTGATGCTCTCTCTCCTGAAACAGTCAAAGCTCTCTGGTAGACCCATGCGCAGCTGCCACATGTGATTCAATGCAAGAAAAAGAGAACCTCCATCAAGCCCAACAAAATGATCTCATTGTAAAGGAATTGTATAGGGCATTACAAATTAAACATCTTTCACCAAGCTGGAGACAATCACCATTGCAGCATTATCGGCAACTCTGGTCACAACTCCAGGTAGTAGACGATATTGTCTGTAGGAAGTTTTCTCCCAGTCCAGGATCTGATGTTTTATTAGTTCCAGTGCTTCCATCAAGCCATCACAGGAGAGCTCTACACTGCAATCATGACACTTCCACATCGGGCCATCAAGGATTTGAAAAGACACTGCTCTGCTTAAAGCAAGAGGTGTATTGGGTGAAAATGGCTAAGGATGTTGAGGATTATTGTAGACAATGTACCCAGTGTCAAAAAAATAAACTGCCTATGCCTTCAAGAGCACCACTTACCAACATTCCTATTGGTCAACCTTGGGAAATGATTGCGGTGGATATTCCCAAAGTGCCACTCTCATCCCATAACAGCCGATACTTACTTGTAGTGTAAAACTATTTCACTAAGTGGGCAACAGCTATTGCACTTCCAGAACAGACTGCTATCCACATAACATCCATCTTAGTGAAGCAATTTTCTGAGTTTGGAGTTCCAAAAAGTCTACACTCAGACCAGGGAAGGAATTTTGAAAGCACTATTCTTCGTGAGACCATTGAAGCATTTGGAGTAAGTAAAACACGTACTACGGCCTACCACCCCCAATGTGATGGAATGGTGGAGTGGTTTAATCGCTTTCTTCTCCAGATGCTTCGAGCTTGTATTGATACCCAAGATGATTGGGAACGTCATCTCCCCTTGGTGCTGTATGCTACCGAACAGCGGCCCATGCATCTACCTGAGTTTCACCATTTATGCTTATGTTTGAAAGACAACCATAATTCATAGACATGCTTCCCCACACTGGATTTGATCCAGGCTCATATTAGGCCAACCTTCAAGAAAAATTTGCATCATTGTGTGATTTTGTGGAATCTAAGGCAACACAAGCAGCACAGCAGCAGAAAATCTCATATGATCTTTGGTCAACCACACGAGTTTTCAATGTCTATGACCCTGTTTGGTTATCACTACAGAATGTTGGGAAATTGGATCCCAGATGGGAAGGAAAGTGACTTGTAAGTACAGTAATTAACCCAATTAATCTGGAAATTACGGATGGTGTGAGTGAGAACCAAGATTGTGAATGTCAATCACCTTCAACATCAAGTACAGCTGCAACCTGGAAATGGAAGTAAAGGAAACTTAAACACTTTTGTTCCAGCAGATTCAGATCCTTGGGTCTCTCCTCAGGTGGATCACGTTATATTACCACCCTCTCCTCCACTTCCAGCATTGTTGAGGAGATACCCCCAGCAAGAAAGACATCCTCCAGATCGATTGTTGTTTAGAAGCTTGGGACAAGCTTCAAACAGGGAACGGTATATGTAGAGGAACAGACTATGGTTGTGATGTAATATAAACATTCTGAATAGTCATGTATCGGGCAATGTAAACGATGTTGATTGTTATGTGATTGATGTATAGTGTGTGACTTGATTGAAAGAAATCACTTTTTTTCTGTTTGAAACTTGTGTTATATTAACTATAACTCTTGCTGTGATGGGGATTGGGAAGAATTGCCCCTTTTCTGAAGTAAATGTTACTATGCACCTCTAGTATTTATGTCCTTTTAAAGTTCCCTTGTGATCAGAAGTGTGGTTTGTAAATACAACTTCCCCTAGAAATTAATTTTGAATGGGATCAGATTATACATTATAACTTGGTGGTTACTCATGAATAGGAAAGTTTATTTAATGGACCTACCCCATAGCCCTAGTCCTAACCACATTCTCTTTCAACTGGGCCAGTGTCCTGTGAATAACCCTGCGAATTTTATGATGATTGATCCAGGCATATAAAAGGAAATGTGCTGCGAACAGATGGACAAACGGACCGACCGACCGACCGACCGACCGACCAACCGACCGACCGACCGACCGACCGACCGACCGACCGACCGACCGACCGACCGACCGACCGACCGACCGACCGACCGACCGACCGACCGACCGACCGACCGACCGACCGACCGACCGACCGACCGACCGACCGACCGACTACATGAATTATAGTAAGATTATGTGTCTGGAACTATAATACCTTGTTGGGACGTGGAAGATATATTTCTAACCTTACAAAAACTTATTCTCTCTCCTAGGTCTCCAGCAAATACATCCAAGAGAAGAATAAGTAAAGCATGATGTCAAGTTTGGCCTCCAAAGTTGTTTAGAAATGATACTAGATAATGACAGTGGTGATAAAGACAGGTAATTGGGAGATAAAACTCCTAAACAAGCTATTGAAGCTACAGGTAAATGATATGAGGATAAGTAAATGCTAAGGTTTTTGAACCCCAACAGGTCTCCACCAGTGGTACTTCTTCAGGAGTTCGATGTTTGTATCAACTTCAAATATGAACTTATTAAATGTCTTTGTAATCGAGAAATTAGTACATTTGAATTTAATTGTCATTGATAGACAAGGTAGTGGACCTGTCCAGAGCATATCTCTTGAAGCTGATAGTAATATATTGCAAGTGAATTTGGATAAAACTTATTATAAATAGTTTAATAGTAGGAACTAGCTGAGACCTGTCAGCTTGTCTCATAAAATCATGTGATAGTAATGTTATGTCACAATTAGTATATTATGTGATATGATTGTGTTATATTATGACACAGTCTGCTGTTTAGGAGAATCATCCAGTGATGGAAGATGTCCCTTGTCCAGTGTGGAGACATCCCCATCAAAAAGAATGGTCCAGTTGTAGCCATCCTTACTGTGTGTGTAGAGGAGTGGATATTGGAGGGTTTCAATATTTCAGTGTGTCTCTGCATTTTTTTATGCTGGTCTGTCTATGATGGAACATAATGTCTGTTTGTCATGTTCCTACCCAATAATAATGAGGACAGCTGGTTCAAGAATTGCAGGAGCATTGTAGCATTGCTGGTGTTAACCAGACAAGAACCATATCCACACAATTCACATGTTGAACACTTTGTGTGGGGAATATTTCAGGACACAGTCTAACTCAGAGATGATCTTGTTTGTTGTGTGCAACATCTTTGCAGAGAGTGAAAGAGTGGTAGCCTTACACCAGGAATCACTTTCTGCCCATGCACACCTGCCCCTGCACTTTCAATGTGGTCATGTATCTGCTTTCTTAAGCACCAAAAACATCATTATGAAAAAGCTGCATTATACCTACTGATATTCTTTGGGATGTGGAATCAGTGACGAGGGTATATTCATGGTTGCTGATGTTTAGCAGAGACCTTATTTTTTGAATAGAGGTTATGTGGTGACTTGCCATGCCAATTCTCTCCTGAGCATTTAGGGCATGTGACAGACATTATGGCAAATAAATTGAGATGAATAATAAATGTTAGAGTTCTAATTTACTGCAGTGCTAGTAAGGGATTATTAGGAAGCTGTTGAGGTTTCAATTGACAGGTATGGATAGGGCACCAATAGTTGACAAAGTGATGTTGTTTTGTTGGTACTTCTGTTGTTGATATGTCTGCAAAGTTCTGAGGTCTCTGGCATGGTTGAGGTGCATCTGCCTCTGTCAAGGGGTCATCCTCTATGGTTGTTGCTGTTAACCTTGTGCTCTCACCCTGAAGGTGAGTTTATGTTGTGCTGTAGGAAATAAGGCAACTTTAATCTGATTGGAAGAGAAATGCATGAAAGCTGCCTGGTGTTTCTGTAGTTCCCTTGTGTCCTCTATTCCTTGTCTATCTGAAGATGAGCCTGTCTCTGCTGGAGTTTCTGAAACTCACTCCTTTCTTGCTGCTGTGCTATCCATCAAGGCAAGATATATGCTATTCTGAATGCAGAAAGAAATTAATTCTAATTTTATGATGTAGTTGGTAATTATGAACGTTACATGGTTATCAATGCAACTCTCTCACTTTTTTGTGCTCTTCATTTCCTTTACTGATGTAACTGTTCATGAATGCCTTTACTCAGTTGAATATATACTTCTGCTACTCCACCCTAGGTATTGTTCTGATTAACTTCATTTTCTTGGCAGACATTTTTATAATGTTGCAAGGATCATACTTGAGGTAAAAGGGTCTAATTACTGCAGATTAGTTTCCATAGATAAGCTGAGATTGCTGCAGCAGCTAACTCAGGCATGATTGATCTGAGAAAAACTGGACCCATGTTAATCACTAGTAGCTCAGTTGTCATAGACCCACTGTTAGTTTTATCTTAAGTAGCACAAAAACTGACAAATACTGACACTCTCCCATAATTGTATGCATTAACAAACAACATTGTGCCTAGTGCCTGGTTTCTCTTTTAAGCATCCAACAACTTTTTAGAGAAAAGAAGTTGCAGCATGATGTCATGTTGACCCTCCAGAGTTGTGTGGATATAGTAATGAATAATGATGGCAGAAATATCAAAGGAAAATTGGTATAGAAGACTCATACACAACCTGAAGATACTTCAGGTGATTTGAGGTTAAAATACCACTAAGGCTAAAAGTTTCGTCCAATGGTTGTTTTGTTTTTTAAGGCTAGGGTTAGGGCTAGGAAGAATGGGTGAGGAGAGGGAAGAAATTACTTACCATGTATCCTGAAATGAATAACAATACCTCTGTGTAGAAAATGTACTTACATCTTACACTTGCTTAATCTCTCTTTCTAGGTCTGTGACAACCATGTCAATGGGAAGGAAAAGAGGAGCATGATGCCAAGTTGAGCCACCAGAGTTTTGTGGAAATAAATATAGATGGTGACATTGGTGATAATAATGAAGAATCGGGAGAGAAAACTCATGAACTATCATCTACAAAAGCTCCAGGTACATTTTATGGGGATAAATTTAATACTAATGTTGTGAACTCAACACATCATCTGCAATGATTTTGCTTCAAGACCTAGAGTACTATATACCTTGAAACACTCCTTGTAATGTGAGAAGTGAGTAAGTTTGGGATTTATTAGTCATAAATTTATGATATAGTGCACTTGTCCAACATGATAACTCTTGCATGTGATAGATAGGGGCTCATAAATTTTTGTGAAGAAATGGTGGAATATTCAGAATTGATAAACATCATGCCTACTATCCACAATTGATGGATAAGTCTGATGGAGCATTTGTCTCATATTTTTAGATTACTCACTAAGAAACAGGTTTTATTAGCAATTCTAACTAGAACTGTCCTCTAATTCTCTAGACACTTCATTTATTCTATGTTTATAAGCTTGAAATAAAAAAAGAAAAAAAGAGAAAAAAAAGAGAGATACTTTTGTAATTGCATTGATGTTGTCTTTTCATGAGGGAGGTAAGATGTAGAACTCATTATTTTTCTTAATACTTATGTGATAGATTTTTTTAATTTCTTTTCTTCCAGGAACCCACTCATTGAAAAGCTTTTCAAAAATACCTAAGAAAGAGAAAAAGGAGATGGACTATGGTAATATATGTGAGAGAGAACAAGAAAGAGCATGCATGATGAAAAAATAAACAAGGAGGCTACCTTACAACAACAGGAATATGATCAAATTAATCTCTGTCTCAGCTTCTGTACCAGGTGAGTCAGTGAAGTGAAGATTATATGTCATACATAAGATACAATGTTTTTAAAATTCTGCAATCCTAAACCTAAACTCATTTATCATTGGTAATTATTTTACGTAGCTGTATAAGAGAATAAACACTAGCTAGAATTAGAAAGTATAGGTGATAATATTGTATGCATAAGTGTGATATGATATATATTATATATATTATATATATATATATATTGCATGCATAAGTGTGATATGAAATATATATATATATAAAGATGTAAATTATTTTTTAGTGAACCATGGCACTAAATATATATATTATATATATATATATATATATATATATATATATACGAAATCAGTTGTTTCTATTTTCTGTATAGTTCTTTGGCATTGGTCAGACAAATGGCTGAACTGCCTTTCATTCTGAAAATCTTTTTTTCTTCACATACTTGAAATGATTATATTGTTATGGTTAGTCACCAAAGCCACTTATGACAACCAGACTGCAATTTTTCCAGATCAAGAGCAAAAATCCCGGCATTGCAGAATTCACTTTCCATACCTATGATGATTATAAATAGAAGATTGTCCTCAGAAGCGGTGGGAAAAAATGGAAGCTTGTCTTCAGAAGTGATAGAATACTTGTACTGAGGCCCCAGAGGAAGGGTTCATTGAATTACACAAGCCCTTACACATACATCTCCGGTTACCTGTAATGATTTGGCCCTCGTGATTAAATTACAGGGTGATTTGCTATGTTATCTTTGACTAAAAGGACTCATATGTGCCCAAGCAGCTTCAGGAAGAGCTGTCAGAATAGAAGAATTGGGGTAGTCTCCTAAAAGGCCTAGCATGTGTTAATAGGTGCAAAGAATTTTGAATACCCCAGAATTTGGAAGTGAAGTAGGCAGAAATTGCTTAAAGCAAATATTTATTCAAAGCACTGCACTTGTTGCAGGGAAAACTTGGTTGCCTTGGTAATACTTGGTCTTGTTGACTGAAATTTTTCTTTATGTTAAACTGGACTCTACTAGAGGTAACCAAACCTGAGGCTGTGGTGGTTGGATCATCAATGAAGTGAGTGTAAAGGAGACAGATCTTAGCTTCAATATAACAGGGAAAGTGATAATTTACAGTACAAGCTTAATAAAATTTTACTATAATTCATACAGTGCGTATCTCTTTTTCTGTGTGTGTGTGTGTCTGTCTGTCCTTGCATGGCTCATCTCCTCCAAGATACCTGAACCAATCATCTGGCCAGGTTTAAGGAGAATTTGGGTAAGGTTAGGTCTATAAAATAAAATTTCACATTGATGAAGGTGTACTCTGATCCAATTCAAAATACACTACTAAAGTTAGTTATATTTCCAATCCATAATGTAATGTGATATCAAATACAAAAATATTTAAACCAAACTAATCAATTAAAAAACATAATTACTGGAGGTGCTCTACAGCTCAATCTTCCTATTACACCTTAGCCCTTTCATTTAAAAATGTGTAAGGATTTTCATAGTAATTCCTTTGCAATGTCTAAAGTACAGAAATAGGGCAATACCCACAATCTCCTACACCCCCCCCCCCCCCCCCCCCCCACAATATAAACAATATAAAACAGCAAACAAAAAATTTATCATGACAGGATGAAAGTAGGCTGTAATACAACAGAGGGGTCTTTTTTGCTAGTATTCACAACCTCTAAACTCTATCAGGTTCACAAAAAAAAATCTACTACATTGTGTTAGTCCTAAATTAAGTGCATAGCTAATTTCTGTTACATTGTAATGAACACTAATTGTTAAACTGATTTAAACACTTATTATTACTATGTAAAATATATTTTTAACTATTGAGCAAACCATATTACCTACTAGCTAACTAGTACTATGCAGTGCACAGAGTGTGACATTTTCACCCTTACATCAATCCATATGCCAAAAAAATCCTAGAAATTATTTAGTTTTGGTACACCCTATCATAAAAAGTGTTATTTTCTTCTCTCTCTCACACAATTGAAAGATTTTTGTGAACATGATGTGGAAGAAGAATTTAGTGTTCCATCTCCCATCCCACCAAATCACCCAAGTGAAATCTCAGAAGACTCAGTCAAGAAATCAATGTTCCCTTCTATTAGAAGAAAGAATGTGGTTCAATGCAAATCTAAACAAAGCTTTCTGACTAGTGATGACACTATGAATGAATTATATGATTCCAATCTAAAAAATGCAAGTTCTTTGCGACCAAAATGTCTCAATTTGATGATGCCAACTTCCTTTTACAGTAAGGATAAAAAGTCCAAGAAAAAAAAAATAGGAATATGAAGGCTATGAATTCCTTAAAAGTAAGATGGTCTACACCTAGTCCAGTACAGTCTTTTCCAAAGGATGCCATGTTTTTTTATGGTTCCCTTTCTCATGCTGCAAGTTTATCCTGTGTTGCCTCTGCAAGAACAGTAGGGAGTTTTCAATCTCAAGATTATTTGCCTGATTTCAGTTGTGAAAATGTTAAAAATTTCAAAAATGTCTCGCTGGACAATACTGCAGAAAAAATTGGGGAAGACAGGCTCAACTCAGTCAGATATGAAGAAAGGAGTTCTATATGCAGCATGTTGGGCCAGCCTGTGTATTCAGCAATCACACTCCAAGAAATATATCAGTCAGAGATTGTCAAGCACAGAAGCGGATTTTCCGAATTCGAATTCAAGGTGTAGCGTTTTTATTTCAGATATCATCAATCCATGTATATAGAAGAAAAATAAAACATATCTGGGCAATAATTTGAATATGTTGTCCAAGATTTTTCCATCTTGAATTTCTGGGTGGATAAATATATTGAAGTGAGTTTCAATTTGTTATATTTTCTTTTTTACAATTATTATTTATAAATGATATATAAATACATGAAAATGATATTGATAGATTTACGTTTACTGCTTAAACTCATCTTTCAGGATAAATGGATGATTGGGATTCAAAATGATGTATAATAAGCTTAATAATTGTGCTTGTACTGTTTTTCAGGGGAGATGAAGAATTCTGAGATATTAATGGAAAATTCTGATTACATTTTTATTTCTCTCTTCTCTCTTCTTTCTTTTAATCTGATTAAAATTTAACATGAAATGTATCAATAACTTTCTTTAATCAATTTGGAGGATTTTGAAAGCAGCAGAGATATAGCAAGTGCTTGACAGAATCTATGGACTCTATACCTATGAGGTTCACTATCCAGAACCAGGTTGCTGGCCATTTCTTCTCTTCACGCAGACTAACAGGACGACTACCTGGCAGTGAAAGCGACTCTCCTGGCCACATATCATGTCTCTGATGAATCGCGATGACGAAGCATGTTTGAGGACCACTTCAATCTTTCTAGTCCTGACCTGTGGTTAAGAGATTTTCATTTGAACTTCTACTGTTGGTTAGATACCAACAAATTGTCAGACAGAGAAATGATGCTGATAGAACTGGTAACCGCAAAGTGACCCAACTGGCTGGAATTACAGATTCGAAATTTAAACTGTCAGTTGTTTGGAAATCTCACAGAAGCTATTGTGAGACATTCTCGAGTGTAAAAAGAGAAAGAACAGTATCAGAAAGACACCCCCAGAAAGGAGGACAGAAGGGAGTTCCGAAAGGAGGAATCAAGGTGTAAAAAGGAACAACCGCCACTACCATGGAGGAGAGTCCACTACCATGGAGGAGAGACGGGCCTCCAAGGTATACTGCACCAGCAGTGATTGAGTGTTTCCACTGTGGAAAAAAGGGTTATGTCAAAAGAGACTGCCATGTAAAGCTGGAAGAAGCTAAATGTAGTATGGTCGCTACCACAGCACCACCTGAATGGACCAAGACAGTCCAGATTAAAGGGGAAGGAGATGGAAGCTCTCCTGGATACTGGGTGTACCAAGACTCTGGTACATCCGAGATGAGTGGGAGAAGATGACTATCTAGGATGGAATATACCCTACAATACCACGTCCGACTGAAAATCTTATTTCCCAGCTGCAAGTGTGCAACTGGAAGTCGAGGGAAGAACTGCAAAGATTCTGGTAGGAGTATCCAAACATATTGGGCAGGATATGCTCATGAGCCGGGATATCCCCCATTTTTGACACTTTGTCAGGAAGGAGCTCTAGAAGGAGCTAAAGAAGGAAGAACCAACTCCACCTGATTCTGTCATGACCGAGTCGGGCATGGTAGTGACCCATGCCCAGCTGCTACAACAGACTGCCCTTGAGGAGGAGGAAAGCCTGCTGCAGGAGCAAGATGGGGCCATTGTGTCTGATCCATACCCAGTCGACGGTGGAACACAGGCGGAGGGGATGGAGCTCGTAGCCAAGGAGTTCTCTGCTGAGGCAACTGGAGAGAGCCAGATGAGGGAGTGTGAGACTGAGGGGGCTGGAGCTTTGGAGGACCCCACAAGAGCTGGGCATTGCCCAGATATCTGATACCACACTTAAGATCATAAGAGAGAAAGTGGGGAGGGAAGGGAGCCCCTATTTATGGGAGAGGGGTATTTTACAGAGACAGTCTTGCTCGACCATGGAAAAACCCTAATTGTACTTCCCCAAGTTATGCGTATAAAGGCCCTACAAATGGCCCATGACTTACCAATTGCTGGTTATTTTGGCAGAGAGAGAGAGCGTTGAAAGCCTTGAGAGAGCAAGTGGATTGGCCAGGGATAGCCAAAGACGTGAGCCTTATGTGTGCATCCTGTCAAGTTTGCCAGAAGAGGGGACCAGCCCTGTTATTCAAAGCCCCTCTACACCCATTACCTATCATTACTGAACCCTTCAAGCAAATAGCTGTGGATGTAGTCGGCCCCCTTGTACGAACTAAGGCGGGGAACAAATATGTATTGGTGATAGCAGATTATACAAGCAAGTGGCATGAGGCTAACGCCCTCAAAAATACTACATCTGAGACCATAGTAAGATGCCTAGTGGGAATCCCAGAGGAAGTACTTACAGATAATGGTTCCAATTTCATTTCAAAGTCAATGAAATCTTATTGTCAGACCATGGGAATCAAACAGATAAAGACCTCCTCTTACCATCCACAAACAGACGGGATGGTTGAGTGTTTCAATTCCATCCTGAAAAACATTTTGAGAAAACTCACCCAGAATAAAAAGGACAAATGGGATGAATGTCTCCTGTACATGCTGTGAGTATACCGAGGGACGGTCCACAAGACCACCAGGTTGTCCCCATATCAGATGTTGTTGAGTAGGACAACGCGAATGCCCACAGACCAAATGGTGAGATTCTGGAAGGGAAAAGAGGAGACAGGTCAGAACACCTCAACTGAATTTGTTGAAACTCTCAAAACCAATATTGAAATGATTAGAGAGATGGCCTATACAAATGAAACAAATCAGAAAGAGAGCCAAAAATACTACCATGACAGAAAGTCGGTAGTAAGAGAACTTGAAGAGGGAGACCTTGTAGTGGTATTCAGGCCCATAAAGAGATCTAAACTTGAGAAACAATGGCAAAGACCCTACCCCATTTCTAAAAGAATGGCGGAGGTAACGTACCAAATCAATCTAGGTACTACAGGTAAGAGATTCCGTACATTCCATGTAAACTGCATGAGAAAGTGGACATCCCCAGTCCCTGCTGCATTCATGACCTTGGACGAGGAAGGAATAAATTAACCAACTGAGGAAATAAGCAATCTGACAGAAACTCAGACCACAGAGTTAAATGAATTAAAAGAAGAATTCAAGGATATAATACAGGATGTGCTGGGTAGGATGTCCATAGTGGTACATGCCATCCCTACAAAAGATGCACCCCCAATCAGACTATCCCCATACAAACTGGCCCACCATAGTAAAGAATTTCTCAGGGAGGAAATTAGTACACTATTGGACCAACAGATTATCGAACCCTCAAAAAGTCATGGGCCACTCCCATAGTTTTGGTTGCCAAAAAGGATGGATCCAAACTGATGTGCATTGACTACAGGAAACTGAATGCAATCACTATTGGTGACCCTTACCAACTTCCACATATTGACAAACTTATCGATGGAATTGGAGCATCCAAGCACATAACAACTTTGGATTTAACTAAGGGGTATTACCAAGTTCCGGTAGCCCCTGAGCACAAGGAAAAGATGGCATTCATCACCCTGTATGGCAAATACGAATTCTCGATCATGCCTTTCGGTTTGATGTCCGCTCCGTTGACCTTCCAATGTCTGAATGATCAAGTGCTCCATGGACTACATCAATTTACAGTTGCCTACCTGGATGATATCCTGGTGCACAGTGCGTCCTGGGAGGAGCATCTGATGTATCTCAACCAAGTGTTTGGGAGGTTACGGGCAGCAGGCCTGCGTGTGAAGCGGAAGAAATGCCACTTTGCCACAAACAAGTGTGTTTACTTGGGACATGTGGTAGGAGGTGGCATTGTCAGTCCCATGCAGTGCAAAGTAAAGGCTGTACAGGAGTTTTCACAGCCGAAGAACAAGAAGCAGGTGAGATCGTTTTTGGGACTCTGTGGATACTATCAGAAATTCATTTCTAATTTCTCCACAGTAGCCAGTCCCTTGTCTGACCTCACCAAGAAAGACCAAACCAAGCTGGTCAAGTGGACCCATGCATGTGAAGCCTTCATGAACTTAAAAGAAGCCCTATCACGAGACCCGATACTAGCGACACCAGACTGGACGAGATAGTTTATACTGCAGATTGATGCACCGGACACAGGTTTAGGCTTTGTTTTTAGCCAACTCAACAGCAAGGGAGACGAACACCCCTTGGCATTTGGAAGTAAGAAGTTGTTGCCACATGAGTGCAACTACTCCATATGGAGCATGAGGCTCTAGCCATCATAAAGGGCTTCCAGCATTTCTGTATGTACCTCGAGGGTACAAAGTTTAAGATTGAAACAGATCATAATCCTCTTACCTACATATCGACATTGAAAGACATTCATGGCCGACTGGCTCGTTGGGCCTTAGCCTTACAGCCTTGTGATTATACTGTGGCACATAGAAGTGGCCATGCTAACGCCAATGCTGATGGACTTTCCAGAGACCAGGGGTCTCTTTTTAAGGGAGGAGGGATGTCAGAGACCTACACTCTGACTACTACTGAGGAAGAAGGTGTGGGAGACCATCTTCCAGCACCAGTGATGGCTGCAACAGCTATGGAAACAGATAGTGAGAATGTGGGTTATACAGAAGTTAATTATGAGAATGAGGCTTGTGGGTTACCACTAAATTGTTACAGTCAAGAAGCAATTATGGACCAACTTGGAAATAGATATTTTAAGGATAAGTACTTGTATGGAAATAGTTATTTTAAGAATCACCTGACAAGCAACAAAGTATAAAAAGGACATGCTAACTGGCATAATTAGTTCAGTTCAGTTCTGAGTTGTACTGTATCATGATCATATTGCTTTTGTGTTCAAATACTGTTGCTAACTGATACCAGCAGTCTACTGATTCAGATTTCTTTTTAATGATACTTTGACTAACTGAACTCAGGATTGGGATCCACTGCTCAACAGAGGAACAAGTGGGTAGCCTTAGGATATTGTAATAGGGAGATTACAAGTATACTAGGGAGTGGTGTCTCTACATCCTAGTGGTCAGAATAACACTGTCACTGAACCAGGGTGTAGGGCTCACAGTATGGTAGATATAATTAGTATACCATGGATGTATTATATAATTGCACAATGATTGTGCTAATAATCACATGCATAGTAAAAAAAAGAGAAAAAAGCCACATGAAAGTCACGGGATATATATTTCAATTTATAGTGTGTTAGTGTGTGAACAAATATAATCAATGTTGATATATAAATTGGATGAAATAAACTTTTCTCCTTCATAATCCTGCCAATATAGTTATAATTGAATACTACTGTCTTTAATTTGACTTAGATATATTGTAATACAATTTTAGGTGATGGCTTATGTGACAGCAGCAAAGAGATTACCCGAGGACGAGCTTTATGAACTCTCTGTGGCAATAGAACCATCAATTTAATTAGCACTTATTGTCCATACGTCGTGTAAACACGTGTTTTCTTCATTTTTGGAACAGAACCTACGCACTGTATTAAAAAACGTATCTTCACTCTATTAATCCTTACTACAATTTGATGTAGTGCTGTCTGTCTGTCTGTCTGTCTGTCTTTCTGTCTGTCTGTCTGTCTGTCTGTCTGTCTGTCTGTCTGTCTGTCTGTCTGTCTGTCTGTCTGTCTGTCTGTCTGTCTGTCTGTCTGTCTGAAATAAAAATTGTTTTTAGATAAATAAAATAAATTGATAAATAAATAAATAAATAGATACATAAATAATAAATAAATAAACAAACGAACGAACGGACGAACGAACAGACGAACGAACGAACGGACGAACGAACGGACAAACGAACGGATGAACGAACGGGCGAACGAATGAATGAACGGACGAACGAACGGACGAACAAACGGACGAACAAACGGACGAACGAACGAACGAACGAACGGATGAACGAACGGACAAACGAACGAACGGACGAACGAACGGACGAACGAACGGACGAACGAACGGACGAACGAACGGACGAACGAACGGACGAACGAACGAACGGACGAACGAACGAACGGACGAACGAACGAACGGACGAACGAACGAACGGACAAACGAACGAACGAACGGGCAAACGAATGAAAGAACGGACGAACGGACGAACGAACGGACGGACGGACGGACGAACGAACAAACGAACAAACGGACGGACAAACGAACGGACGAACGAAAAGACGAACGGACGAACGAACGAACGGACGAACGGACGAACGAACGGGCAAACGAAAGAAAGAACGGACGAATGAACGGACGAACGAACGGACGGACGAACGAACGGACGAACGAACGGACGAACGAACGGACGAACGAACGGACGAACGAACGGACGAACGAACGGACGAACGAACGGACGAACGAACGGACGAACGGACGAACGAACGAACGAACGAACGAACGAACGAACGAACGAACGAACGAACGAACGAACGAACGAACGAACGAACGGACGAACGAACGGACGAACGGACGAACGAACGGACGAACGAACGGACGAACGAACGGACGAACGGACGGACGGACGAACGAACGAACGAACGAACGAACGAACGAACGAACGAACGAACGAACGAACGAACGAACGAACGGACGGACGAACGGACGGACGAACGGACGGACGGACGAATGGACGGACGAACGGACGAACGAACGAACGAACGAACGGACGAACGGACGAACGAATGAACGGACCGACCGACCGACCCACCCACCCACCAACCCACCCACCAACCCACCCACCAACCCACCCACCAACCCACCCACCAACCCACCAACCAAACAACGAAATTTTACCCCTTCCAATCTTTACGCTGTATATATCTGTATATATCGTATAATAGATAAATATATAAGACCTGTCCTCCAGAAAGACATGTCCCCCAAAGAATACACAACCTATATAATAGGTGCATAGACAGACACTTACACAAAGAGATAGGTAGATAAGTGTATGAATGAATTTTATTATTTTTTAAGTCCTCCCATAAGGCATTTCTCCAGTAAGTTGTGTCTTCCAGTAGGATATGTTCTCCCATGGTTTTGGCTGTAGCACTCCAGAGAAAAAGGAAGAAAAAAAAGGGATTAAAAAATAAGTAAATTTAAAAATAATAATAATAATTTTTAAAAATTTAAAACAATAATATTTTTGGTTGCAGCATATTTTATGGCATGTGTATACCAAGGATGTTAAGCCAACAATTTTGGGTTACTTCACCGAACCTCTTCCTGTGGGCATGGTCATACCAAAGATGACAAAAGGATGTAATCTATTTATGGTACTTAAGGCCTTAAAATTCATGAATATAACTCTGGTAGGGAAATGGTCTGAGTTTTACTTTGCCACATCTCTTCCTCTGGATATGCCATATCCTGGGCATCACATGATGTGTCTGCTAGTGTGTGAATAAAAGAAAAAGAAAGAAAAACATAGATCCTTTTAGCTCTCCATTGAAAATAACATCTGGATACAGGGTATTAATCCAATGAGGAGGGTGACTTTTCTACCAGCCAATGTCTCGTATTCACTCATGCAATAGAGAAATTTGAGAAATATCTGTTAGGTGTGTAGAGCGAGAAGAAGCTGAACCAAACATACTTATGCACCAAAAAAATAGCACAGAAATTGGCTGCACAGGGGGAAAAAAAATGCAATTTGAATCTAATTCTATTCAGATTGTGAACTGTAGTAAGTGATGATACATTTTCAATGATATCCAGTTATTTAATTAATATGGAATAGTACAACTCATGAATATTAATTATCCTCAATTTTCCAAAATATTTCAGTTGTCTGAAAGGGATCCACCAGTCCAAAACCTTTCGGATTAAAGCTCTATCTACTTCCATACTTGATCATTAGTCTGGAGCTTGTGTGATCTTTTGGGAATTTTTAGTGCAAGGTTGATTTGAAACTTGGAGTGTGCCATTAAAAGTTTTGTGCAATGGTTTATACAAATGACCTCCTATATTTAATTTTTTTAATTAATTTATTTATTTTTATTTTTAAAAAAATTTTTTTATTATGTATAAAGACGGAAATGAGGAAGAAAAGGAAAGAAAAAATTGATGTTGCCCCCTCCCCCCATCTGTAAAGAACTGCATACTTGACATACAGCAGTTCATCATTCATGTATGTTAATAATATAATCATTGATCATTAACATTATGTAATATTAATCAATACCTGAAGGAATGACACACTTCAATCAATATGTTAACAAAATAGACACACAAACATAAAATATATACACATCCTGACACAATATAATTACATGAAAGTGATATTGAGAAGAACAAGAATATATATACCAGTCCACGTTATTATTTCTGTACCAAATAAAGTGCATGTAATGGTGAATTACAATCTGTAAAAATAGTCCAAGAGTGAGATGTACATACAAACACATACCACACAGTGGGTAATGTGACACACATGTAGATAACATAAATATGTATGTGAGATAAGTGCTGGTTAGTTGGATGGCTCTATTGCCATTGAGAGTTCATGAAGGTCATTTTCAGATAACCTTTTTGCAGCCGTAACATAAGCCATCACCTAGAACAAAATAACACATTGTAACGTAGGTAAGCAAAGCTCAGTAAAGTCATGATTGTGTACAATTATACTGATGGAATTGGTGTCCAAATTTGATAGTTTTTCTTCTTATATTCACATTGAAGTGTATATCCTGTGGATAGCATGCCATCAGCTATGTGTTAGTCAATACTGCCCCATGGTTACAGTGCACCTATTACACAAGTCCATCAGTAGGCCTCCATGGACTATGCTAGCATTCGGGAATACTAGAATAATAATACAGTACTTTGATATATTCACAGCACCAAATTGACCATTTAAAAAAATTAAAATAAAAAAAAAATTTACAAAAAGAGAGAAAAAAATAGTCTTGTTTGGATAATTCATTAATTTTATAAGCTGAGTGTGCATACATTTATACAGGCAGTTTCATATGTTCGAACTTTTATGGAAAGTGAAGCTTTGAGAACACACAAAAAAAAGAATAGTTAGTAATTTTTTAAATGCAGAATTATCAAGTCCACTGATAGCTTTTGCCATTTATGCATTAGTATACACAATGCAAAACTTCATACACAGACCTCCACAAATATTAAAAATAAAAAAAACCAAAAAAATAAAAATATTTTTTAAAAACCCTCACTTCTAGACGTGGCTCAAAGTTGAATCCAACATCTTGGTATTGCAAAGTTTTCGTGACCATATCTGCAAGTTTGGTCATTTTTGCAAAGTTGACGAGGCCCTCTTGGTTATAAGTCTTGGAGGCTATTTCCAGGGTATAAATGGTGTCCAGGTACGCCCCAATGTACGGCAAAGCAGAGGGTAGTGTACTACAAATAGGAAATAGGGTTGATGATGATTAAATCTTACTATTGCAAGATAAATTATCAAATATAGTTTTAAACATCAATTTAGCTTTCTATGGGCAATAATTTTTCTAGGCAAACATGCATAAATGTAGTGTGCCACGGTATGGCCGACATGTTAACTGTATCTCTATGATAACCTAATGTAAATAAAACTTCTTTTTTTTTCTTCATTTTTTCATTGTAGTGAAATACTTACTGCGTTTTGTTGAATGTTTCTTGAGCAAGACTGGAAAAGGTAGAAATGATGAAGAAAATAAAGGCGAGCATGTGTGTTGTGGGGGAGGAAGAGAGAGAAAGATGATGATAATAATAAATGGAAATCACATAAAGAGGAATGCACGTATGTGAGGGAAAGATTAACTTACCGTTCAAGGTTTTCTCTCATTTTCTTGCACCTGCCATGGTAATCCATCAGGTCCTTCAGTTTTTCAAACCGGTTACGGTACTACACACAAAAAAATTAATGAGTAAGGGAAGGGGTTTTAAGTGAAGATCCCAAAGAATACTAATATCACATAAAGTTATCAACATCGTTTTTTAAAAAAAGGGCATTTGCTTTACACAGAAGGAATACCTAATGAGGTAAAGCTTAATTGTATAATCATACATAAAACCTATTTTTTTGACTGGAGGAAAAGTGAAGTTATATAAACAAATGTTCAGGGTAACTTGGAAATCATAGCAAGTAATGGGGGATCACCAGATCAAGTACTAACTTACTTTCTTGTCCACCTCGGCCCAGGTATGTCTCAGACTCCTGATACAAGCCGAGCCTAGGGCTATGGTGATATTCAGGGCACAGTGCAGGTCATTGTGCTTGTAGCAGTAGTTGGCAATCTGCACAAAGTTTTCTATCACCATGACACGCTGAGCACAAGTCTTTCTCTGCAGAATCTCTGTGCTCACCCATGAAGTCATCTACGGCAGACCACAACAACAGGACATGACAGACACAGGCATGAAATGCTACTCCCTTTCTAAATAATCTATTAAAATATCTAAGTAGAAACTAATGAACATTAGCATAAGTGATTAGAACAAGTAGGTTTTTTGATGACAAAGTAAAATTTTTAAAACAGAATCTTGCTAAGATAATGGTTGTTTGTAAGTCTATAATGACGCTTACATCATTGGTCCTGTGTATGAGTCGGCAGACATTAGGGGCCAACTTCATCTTGTCTGGTTTCTTCCAATTACAGTTTAACAATTCCCTGGATAAATAGAAAAGTACACCTTAATGGTAAAGGGTCGTCATTCTCCTAAATTTTGTCCCAGTAGTATTTTCTCTTACTTTCTCTGTATGGAAGCGTACACAGAGAACTCCATCAAGGTCAGCTGCTCTGCCATCATCTTCAGGTATGATTCCCTGGGCAAACTTTTGCTCAAGTCTATCTCCCTACCCCTCATGAGCTTGTCTGGATTCTCCCAATCAAACATGTTCAACACATCCAGCTGTGCAGAAATGAAGAGAAACCATTCTTTAAAAGCTGGTTCAACAGTGTCAAACTGTGAGTTCCAAGGCAATTGTGAACAGCATAATCTTAAATAAAGCACCTAATATACATTTATATGTCTGGTGCACCATAGGAATGCAAAAGTGAAAATTAAGCAATGAAGGAAGAAGAAAAACGCCTGCAGTTAACATGGGAAGCATTGCCTAAGTTATGGTATCAAGCTCTTCCATGCATGTAGTCCTAACAGCAGCTGATGCATACCTTGATGTCGTACACCTGATTGAGGAGAATAGGGAAGGGACAAAATGGTGGTGGGCTAGAAAAACCATTCATCTTCATCTTCAGAAATCTAAACAAAGAAAAGAAGGAGAAAAAGGTGAATAATTTAGGTGTGCAGTTGCATGTAATTGCATGTACACTGTACAGGCATACATGCATATATATATATATACATATCCTCACTCACTCCCTCCCCTCCCTCCCCTCCCTCCTTCACTCACAAGTTCCAACACCCACAAGATAAGAGAGAAAATATAAGTACAAGATGGAAAAATAGGACATACTCTAATAGTTGGAGTGCTTTGTGATAATCCACATCACTAGGAGTGCTTCTGCTGATCAGGTTCTCCATGGAATCTCTCAGGCACTGAGTCAACTCTTCACTACTCTCAAAATCCTATAAAAAATAAATGAAGAAGAACTAATTAATATGTTCCATGGGAGAAATTCTAATTGAATTTCACTCCATTTTAAGCTTGCGTTAATTATCATTTCAGCATATTCATAAACACCCAGAAAGAACAATGTAAACAGGACAATTAATAAAACACTCACCTCAAAGTATTCATCCACCCAGAAAGTCAGGATGGAGAAGATCTTGGACATCATCTTCAGATTGTAGCCCTGTTGTGTTATGCTCCCCTTCCGCATACGTGGGCCTGCAACACTTGAAATGGATCCCCCATGCACAGAGCCAGAGTTCAGAAAGTCTTCTTCAGTGATAGATGAACTCCGGCCGATACTGTATTTCTTGATGGAAGCACTGGAGTGTGAGCGCTGAGTCCGACGGCCTGAACCTTGCATGCTGGCCTCCTCCTCCTCCATGTTTGACGTGCGTGAAAATGGTTTCCCCATCTTCATCCGCATCATTGTCCAGCGAGATTTCTTAGAACTCTTGCTGTCCAGGCTGTTGAAGCCAGACAGGCTACCTTGAGACCCTCCCCCTCCTACTAAGGACAAACTGCCAGTCATGTTGCGAGTGTGAGAAGGAGAACCAGAAAAAAACATGTTGGTATTTCTTGCTGGAGACGATGATATTGAATTAGCTGGAGACCCTCTTCCGCTTAAGGACTCCACCCTTTTCTTGCTCTTACTCTTCCTGAAATGGTTCTTCTCTAGGGATTTGTACTTTCTTTCCTTACCGGCAGAACTGGAGGTGGATATCATCTGGTTGAGACTCTTTCGTCTTAAAGGACTTGTGTTCCTGAGGCGGTATTGCTGGTTTGATTCACAGACCTCACTAAGGTTCACACTGTTCGTCACTAGGCTGTGTTCGGACCCGTGCCGAACCATATTACCACATCTGATAAATGTTGATAATGACTGCTCAACCAAGTTTTCTTCTGTGGGTATATTTGGGTGATCTGGTGGAATGGGAGGGGAGACGTTTTCCTCTTCAGCAACTCCGCAGACACTCAGATCTGTGGTGTGGAGGTGCAGAAAATGAAAGGAAAATAGTTTCTTTGAATAGAGTTTATGCCACATTTGAAAACAGGTTAAAGCATTTGTCTAAAAAAATCCAACAAAACAACTACACATTTAAAAATAGTCAAGAGGTTAACTAATTATATAATAAAGAGGTAAAAGTAATAGAGAGTCTGTTTATAGAGAACTAAAAACATTGCTTAATAATCCAATAATTTGATTACCACCTGTTTATGTTTTGTCTCTATGCAGTTCCGCTTGATTGGAGTAAAGCCATCAGACATGTTATATGACACATGTTATCCAGTCACATCAGCAGAGCCTTACAACATAGACTTTACTACTGGAGACAAAGGGAGTGGAAATCCTTTGCTATCAGTTTTACTATCACTAGTAAATTGTCAGGAGTTGAGAAATATCATACCAGCAGCAACACATGTAGCATCCTCACTCACTCACTCCCTCCCTCCCTCCCTCACTCACTCCCTCCCTCCCTCCCTCCCTCACTCACTCCCTCCCTCACTCACTCCCTCCCTCCCTCACTCACTCCCTCCCTCCCTCCCTCCCTCACTCATGTCTACCTGGTTCAGAAGTTGACACAGACGATAATGTTGTCATATTGCTGTCATTGGAATTCTGAGTCAAGGTACACAGTTCATCATCTCCAAATGATTTCGTCAGTTCAGCCATCATTTTGGAAGTTTCGTCTAGTGCATGGTTCATACGTTCACAATGGCCGATGTTTTCCAGTGCCTGTTGCAGTCTTTTGTCATCTTCATCGGCAAAATTTGTGGCGCTGGTTTCTCCTTCACTCAGAAACCGCCTGATTTGCTTAACTCCAATGTGGCCTGCAGAATGAAGTATATAAATTTATCTTTAAAATTATACATGCAATGTCATTGTCGCCACTCATCAGCATTACTATTGGCAATGGAATGACACAATCAGTATGATTCAGAGTTTCAGTCACATGCCCACTACCGGGTGCACATTATAGTCATATGCCTAATGCCGGGTGCACATTATCGGATATAGTGCAACTCTGAGAAAATTTGCTCATTGTAAAATCATTTATGATTGATATACATATATGTCAAGAATCAAACCTGTTTGAATAGCAGAGCACACACACACGAGACAGCTGGCTGGTATTGACTGATTTGAAGTTTAATGTTAAACTTCTGGGGTAACTACTGTGTTCATTGCATTGAAGATTATTGGGGGGGGGGGGGGGGGGAATTATGTTGTGGAAGTGCTGGCTTATCACTATGACATCTTCGATGTGCCATTACCAGCCTACAAAAGTCTGACAATGTTGGATACACACTCTGTGAATAATTCACATACCACTCTATGAAGGGCCTCTTAATCAAACTAGTATGGAATTATTCTCACCCTAGAAGTGGCGTAATACACTATTAGTGATAAAACATGCCACTGGACATGAATGCATGTGAATGTTTCCTAGACACCTTATTGACATGCCAGTTACTAAGATAATTGATGTATCACCTCCAATCTATAATTATATGCCCCATCTGTGCCACCAACTCTTCTTGTGGACATTTTCCCTATTTTATGGACGTAATTAACTCAGTTGCTAGCACTAAAACTTTCTTTTCTATAAAAAAAAACAATTTCTAAATAACTCCTATCACTAGCTTGTTATGCAAGGTTTTGCATTGGATCATGCTGCAAAGTGAAGCCACTAAATAAAGTATCCCTTACTCAAAGCCTTCACAACAGTAAGCAATAAGTCAGTGCAAAGCCTCAGTTACTGCGTGCAACTTAATTAGTTCTTATACTACAGTGTACACTTTGAATATATTTGAAACCACACATAAATTACATGTGACACACAAACTGTTCCAAAAAAATTAAAATAACCAAAGAAAATTTGGTGAATTTATTGTTGTTGCTTTTTCTAATGAGCATCAACCTGACTATGTATACAGTTGGTGGGATAATATAAAGCCCTGTCCACATTACAAACGGGTTTGTACCTCTCTCCAGCAACACCCAGTTCCAAGCATTTTCTTATGCCACACTAGCATAGTGCTGAACCCACTCCACATCACCTGTGTGGGCTGAATAATTGGCTGGGCTTTTAATAATTGATTTTCCTCTACCTCGTATAGAAACGGGGTATTTCATTTTCTTGCATGCAATTTGTTCTGTCTATTTCCCTCTGCAATGCCATCGCACTAATCAAGGATAGAGAGAAGGGAGGGAACTGTTGTAGCTAAACTCCTAATAGCGCACATCAACAATAAAGCCACAGGAATGTGACATAAATCAGCCCGCTTGAAGCCTAAACTTTTAAAGTTTCAGGTGAAACTGGGTGGAACCCGTTGAGATGAAACCGGGTGTAGTGTGGACACGTGGAACCCATTCCAGACATGGATGAAACCAGTTTTATTGTGCAGTGTGGGCAGGGCTTTAGTCAGGCTATGCATGTTCGTAGCAGGTACAGGTCACATGTGTTCAAGTATCTTGCTTCTGTCGTCAAAGTATACATAAATACACTTTAGATATTGATTATAATGCCATAGACATGAACATACAACAAGCATGGATCCTATCATACTGCTAACAATGCTATACAGATAAACAGACAACAAGACTGGACCAGCATGTCCTATGGTACAGATGCAATTATTGTAAAGTAGTTTCCATATACTTCTACGTCATTTCTTCTCACCAACTACAACTAAGTATTGACACCAGAAGGTTGGCTCTCTCCACTACATTAGATGTGGTCAATTAGAAGTCAGTCATGTGGGATTGTACAGGGTCTGCTTGTGGCTGTGAACTTTCATGTCTGATAATATTCAAACCTGGTCAGATTACCTGCAGCACCCACTATATCACTCCACTGCTCTAATTTACTTTCTATTATCAGACCTTATTGTGGTCAATATAAGCTCTAATGATAGTAGCTATAAAGGCCATAGTACCCCATGTCTAACCACAACCCTTATAGGGCACTCAGGGGTTAGGTACGCAGCAATCTCAGCCACCGGACAGGCCTATTTACAGATGACCCTCGACAAGTGAAACATTAAACAGCTGAGAATATAGATCAAAGATATTTTTGCTTCTGATTAACAAATCATGAAATTTTGCAATGTAGCAAGCACAACTTTTGCCCCTTTTTCAGTTACCAACCTCATTCTGATAGCCAAAATGTAGCTATGGTTCCACTTAATCAAAGTGAACATCTACAGACCAGAACAAAACATTTTTTATTAAAATCCAGAAAACATGTGGACAGAATGTAAAATTTAATGATTTTAATGGACTTGCCACCCTTACACACCCCAACAACAAATCTATTATTAAAAAAAAAAAAAAATCACTTTGACAAATAGCTGGAATGGATTCTATATGAAAATTTGGTGACAACGCCACTGATTTCAACCTGCTCAACTTCACATCAACTTTCAAGGGTTGGAGCAAACAACTAACGCATCCATTAAAAAAAAGAAGTGGGATATCATGCAGGAAAGCAGGACAAGAGAGTGGAATGCAGGACATTCAATCATAATGGGGGTCAATTGTTAAGTATAAATCCACCTATAGGAGACCTTTTGGGTTCCCATAACATTGCAATCTCAGCACTAAGCTTAGCCCCAAATATGTACCTGGAACTACGGTGGATTCTTCAGGAATCTTTCTTCCTTCCTCATCACTTCCTTCACTGTCCACCACCATTCCCACACGACTCCGGGGGTACAACTTGGCATAATGCCCCTCATCCCCTTCACCCTTGCTGGTCGGGCATTGTGGACCTAAAACAGACAGAGGAAGAAATTTTATAACTAAGGTTACTATATTTGCTGAATGATCTAGACACACAGAAAATGCCTAAGTGCATAACACAATGCAAATAACTCTCTCAATCTTGAGCTTCCAGGACATGTCAATCTCATGCAGGAAGTTTGGTCACTAGGTGGCTACCAGTTCCGCTTATTGACAGTCTGCTTTATGTCTGTGTTGCCAATATTACACAATATTTTATATATATATTTACAATTATCGATATTCTTAAGTCATACACAGATACAGAACATTCTCTTTGTAACAAACTGTGAGAAACTATGCAAGACAAAAAACAGCAAAATTTATCCTCACTAGACCACTCATAAAATGCTGATTTAATTGACCAAAGTGGCACTCACAGCCTTTGATCAAAGAGCAACACCGAGCAACACCAGAAAAATTTAGTACAAAATTTTTCAGAAAAAAAAAAAACCACAACAACCCCCCCCCCCCCCCCCAAAAAAACATAACCTTTTCCTTCCATAAATCAAACCCAACATGCAAATTTGGAGCATGCTCACAATTGTTGAGGGGAAAATTTTAACCTTGTGCAGATTTTTTCCTGTAGATAATCGCTGGGTCAGTGGCAGTTTCAGACCAGCCGTCTTTGGTGGGTAAGGAACCGTTGTCTACCACAAGAGCTGAAGTGTGGGGAGATACATCTGAGTCACTGTTGCTGATCAAGCTAGCCGAACTATGCACTGCCTGGAGAGTATAGAAGCATTCAAGAACAATAATGATTATAACAAGGAAGCAATACACAAAAGCAATGCAAATAAACATTTAAAGACTTGTTGATGTTGAAAGAATTTCAAATTCATGAAATTGAAAATGAAAATGTTTAAGTAGTGAACTAGCAGATCAAAGGTTAGAATACACTTCACTTAGTGTTTTAGCTGTCACTAGATACACAAATCCAAGACGCAAGCACTCTCTCATCCATTTAGGTAAGTGTGATGCTATAGGTGGTGTTGTATACATTATTCCAGTTAACGATAACATTAAAATGTTCCAATGAAATCTTCAAAACCTAGTAAACATAACCGCTTTGTAGGGGGAGTTCCCATGTTGTACTAGGGGGTATGTATGTCTAACATCATACCGATATTAATAAGAAAAATGACAATGGAAGCCAGTCCAATGATAAAACTAGTATTGAATACCAATAACTATTGCTAGATTTCATGGACACACTGTTTACACAGCAGTCTAGGAAAAACAAGTGAAGGTAGTTCCTTCAGTGAATCCATATGTGGATATGAATGTCTGGAGCCACTAAAGCACCTCCTGTTCAAATTTGTTGTAGTGTGCACACCTTTGCTTACCTTCCGGTCCAAGGAGGATGCACTGTAGACCAGCCCTGTGCCAGGGGAAGGAGAGATGGCGGTGGTGTGCACAGATGATGCTGACCTCCGAACTATGAAAGGACTGTGCATAGGAGAACCTACAATGATAACACATGTGCAATAATATTCAATGACTGTATCAATTACAACATCCAATAAATAATAGCCTAAAGGGAGTGCGTCAACATCACACTAAGTTGAGGCAGGTAGAAGCAAGTTAACACATCACTTTTGAAAAGGCACAAGATAAAAATGTTTATGAGTGTCATATTAAGGGGAACACCTACCCTCCATTAGTGTTTGTAAGAAACAACACTTATAATAAACAAATGCTACCATTGAACAGTGTTAGGGATGACATGCAGTTCACAACCCGGACTGAACCTTATGAGGTGAATTACAAGAGGGGAGGGTTTAGCCAAAAAAGGTTTAGCTCAGTATGTGGCCAGTTTCTCCAACAGACCTATTCCTGAGTCCCTTGTGGTGTTGATGGAGTAGGTCGAAGCAGAAGCAGACAAACTTGTTCTGATGTGGTTTGATCCTGACATTTCTGCAGTGCAGAAGACAAACAGAACCAGAACAGTCAGAGCATGAAAGATAATGAACAATAACTGTATTCAGACAACTTGTTCAAGGTGCACAGATATCCACTACTCACAGGGTAGACAAAGGTTGAATAGCTGCTTTAAAATCTAGCGTATGTCTATCCCCCTCCCCCCAATTCAGCCTCGTCAAACTTTCTCATCCAGTGAATGTAACTACGATAGATAGTTATCACAACATCTACTGTCACTTGACTTCAAACCTGCCTCAACCTGGTATGTATTGCTTTAATTTGTAACTCTCTTTCTTGATCAAACAAAATAAACAATACTTCAAAATCCACATACACACAATTACCTTTATTTGGAATGCCAAACCAAAACAATTCGTTTTCCAAAACCTGCAATAATAATAGTCAGGCATTTTAGTAATTATTTAAAAAGTAATAACGAAAACATCAAAGCAATCTGCCAAGTGTTTGCTGTCCTGTCAAGCATCTGTTGCTCATCATTGTGGATCAACATAGCACCATCCACCAAACACAAAACAGTTTATACAGAGATGTGTAAACTATAAAGTTCCACGTATAAGGTTAAGTAGGATATTCTAGTTTAGAAAAATGATGCATGTTATAATGGCAGGACAGCCACAGCTTGAAGACATACACAAAGGCCAGAAAAAATACATATGTACATGTTAATTATCACATCCTGTACCTGACTTCGTCTTTCAGCTTCGTCTTCATGGCTCTTGATGCAATTGAGCAGAGCTATGAGGACATTGATGGGTGTTGTGAAGCAACTATGGGTCAGCAAGAACACACGCATGAAGTCTTCATGCAACTCAAAGTGAGGGTTCGTTAGCTGCTGGAACAGCTTCTCCAGTGAAGCAGCTGCAATCTGGAACAAAAGTGAGAATGTACTGATTACGTATGTAAACAAAATTAAAGAGCTAGTATATGTGTGTGTGTGTGTGTGTGTGTGTGTGTGTGTGTGTGTGTGTGTGTGTGTGTGTGTGTGTGTGTGTGTGTGTGTGTGTGTGTGCACGCGCATGTATATATATATATATATATACACTCCCTCTTGGATGTACCGCACCAATGATGTAATATACCTTGGGGCCAGTTTCTACAGCGAATAGTTGTCTGTGATCCAGTACATCCATTTCCAGTTCCATCTTCAGTTCACTACTCCCCTGAATACACTATTGATATTATACACAAACAGAGACGTCAGTTAAATAATCAACTTGCACTACACAAAAGGGGGGAAAATCATGTATTTTTAGCATCCAAGTAGAATTATATATCCTGGTATTCCCAATTTTTCAGCATCACATTCTATTATCTCAAGAAGTGTTTCAATTAGAAAAAGCACTGCATGAATATCAACAAGCTTGTTTGATAGCCTTAACTATAAGTTTTGACAACACTGTCTATAATATCTTTTACCAAATGAACTTCAATGTCTAAAGAAAAAAGGCAGTGTATCTATTTTTAATGGCTTGTTTGATAATCATTAATTATAAGTTCTGAAAACACTCTAATAACCTTTACCAAATAAATGTCATTGTCTCAACAACAAAAAGAGGCAGTGTGTGTATATCGATCTCTTGTTTGATAATCTTTAATCATAAGTTCTGACAACACTGTCTGATATCCTTTACCAAATAGATATCATCATCTTCTGTACACGATGTTTTTGCTAGATTTAAGACCACTTTCAGTGAATTTGCTACTTTTAAGGTTTCTCTTTTACACTAGAGTAACAGATACTCTCTGGCCATCAATAGAAACCCTACAGTGGCTTTGAGGGCATTTAGGATGTCATCCAACACAGCAACTGATTTACTCCATGTATCCTGGAAAATACTATCTGAAGGTAGCTAAAGCAATCAAATGAGTAAACGGGTGTCAAGTATAGAACAACAGTTCAAAACATGATACCAGATACTTCCACTTCAAAAAAAAAAAAAATCTATTTGTGAAATTTAATTGGAATAATTATCACAATTAATGAGTTTTAGAGAGTTTTGGGACAATATTCTGTAGACTACATCACTCCACCCACTTCAACTGACAATGTACACGACAATGTGTACATATAAAATTGAGATTGACACACTGCAAAATGTCTCATGCATGCCATACCTTCTCCAGCATTTCCACCCACTGCCTCCACTCGCTGGGTTTAGCGGCTCTGAGATAGAGTGACTCATTGTTGACAAGACTCAGCCTGAAGGCCAGCTTGTCTTCACTGAGCCCAGACTGGAGGTCACTGCCGATGGCCTGTCCCTCTACATCCACACACCTGTCCAGCTGTGCGCCGTAGAGCGGCACCATACCATTCTGTAGACAAGGAAAATAATTAGTTAGGAGAATGTTCATGTAATCTTTTCCCATGTGCATCTCAATGCTGAATATTTTAGTCAGCTATGCTAATTATTAAGAATGCTTTGCTATTGTGCTATGCGGTCTGTATTGTCTCATGAGACTTATTTTTTTAGCACTCCCATCTCCATAAAGAGATATTTTCTAGTCCTTTCTAATGCAAATACCTTCTTTTTAAAAATAAAAAAAAGGTGATCAAACACATCAAATTTTGAAATGTCAAATTTCCGAATTAATCCTCACTTCATGCATTTTTCATAAGCAAAGACATTTATAACCTGTTTCAAGTATGGACTTTGGGCACCGTTGAGCATTTCTAGCTTTGATAATGGAATTCACTGGACTTTAACTTCAGTTTCTTGTCTACCAGCATCCAAATAGGAACTACTCCATTGTAACAACACACTGCAAATTTTGCATCACATTGTGTGGCCATATCCTACATGTATATTTAAGGTATGAACTAGTGTGCGCACACGAAGGTAAAACCATACCAAAAATAGTAACTGTGAACCAAGTTGGTCTCAGTACCTTTACATCACAAGGGCAAAGGAAATCACTCATGTGAAATTGGACAACCTATGTTCTTTGCATAGCAGTTACAAACGCTTCACAAATCACTTGTTGAATCTTCCCAATAAGGAACCAAATAGGTCCTTTGATTCAGTCCAAGTTAATTCCACATAGCTAGCCCTCAAGTTTTAATAGGCGTCTTTGTATATAATGTATATACCTACCTATATAATAGTATATAGGTGGCATTGCCAACTATTCCACAACTTCCTACAATAATTGAGGTCACTGAAATCTGTCTGCATTTAATTTAACAAACAAAGGACCTGGTAGAGAGCGACATACCAGGTACATGCAACAAAGAAATGAACACATTAGTTACCAGGCATGATGAAATATTCCATTACCTCCATGATTCTGTACTGAGTGCAATCCTTGGTCTGGGCCAGAGCAATGTAATTGCTAAAGAGAATGCAATGCTTGGCCATCTCTTTCTTCCCCACCACTTGAGTGAGTGGCCCTTGCTTCATCAGTTTGGCATCAGAGTTGAAGATCTCCAGGGGAATAGGTCCGTCTGTGGCCAATTTGTTCAGCAGCTTGATCTTCTCCTGTGTGTGGTCCCATTCAGACTTATCTTCACTCATGCTCTAGAGAAATTCAAATAAACTGTGAAATAAGTTGAAGTAGACAATTAGAAATTCAATAAAATTGTGTAAGGAGATAATTCTCCTAAGTTTTTACGACAACATTCTTTTCCCAATGAACTCAATAAAATCATTAAAAATGAAATGAGTTGAAGTAGACAATTAGTAGCTCAATAAACTGTAAAGGAAACATATTTTCATTAAGTATTATTATACAGAAATATTCTTTCCCCAATGGATACAAAAAAACAACAACAAACTAGCAACTATTGTTAGATCAAGTAAAAAATGGAATTCCAATAATGGCTATAATTCTAATTTATTTTCTGTGTACATGTCCTTTGCTCTAATCCTTGCCCAAACCATAATCTTATACTTGCCCATGCCCTACATCCCCCAGCAATGTCCGGTTTCGATGACAGACTTGGACAAGATAATTCAATGTAGAAAGCATAACAAACATACGAAGTACATGCACATAATCAGAAAGTGATGTCTTATATCTACAAACCACAATCCTCAACTGCATGCATAAGATTATAAAAACACATCTACACAGGCAACCTTACATATCGCATATTTCTCAGAAATCGTATTAAAGCCTCTGTTCTCTTCGTGGCATCTTCTGGGAGATCCCTCACTCGGGGATTCAAGAAAAGTGTGAGAAGCTCAGAATATTCACACATCTGTGATATAGAACATCAAAGTGAGATAACATCAACTGCTACAGTCACACTTCCACCCACCACATGATCAGGCTAATTATTCCAGAGAAGTGTAACATTTTCTCAACTTACAAATTACATTTTGAGTGAACTGTACAAATCATTCATCGTCTACAAACCGACAACAAAAATGATTCTATTGGGAGGTCAGACGCTGCCCACCACACATCCAATCACATTGCACCCAGTTGGGATGTTAATTCATCCAATGTTGTGCAACAATGCTTACCACATCAATTAAAAGAGCACTTACTCTCTCAGTAGGCATGGACAAAAGAGTATTCAGAGTAAGACCTTCACAATTCTGCTGGCAGTGGTCAAGCAGCTGCTCAAACTGGGGCTTGTTCTTCAGTTGCCGCAACTCCTTCTGCAAAGTTGAAAGTAAAGATGTGCATATTTATTATACAATAACTGATTATGGCAATTATAATTAATGAACATAGTGTACAGATAGAGATTGGAGCTACGGGAAGTTACTTGTTCATAACAGAGTCATGTTAACAAACACTTGGGAAAACAATGTAATACAGCTGCTCAATCAGCTGACAGTGCCAGGTGGAGTATTTGAAAGGTATAATATAAAAGATTTAAAAAGCTGACTGGAATGATACTCACAAACCATTGGTCATGGGCTGGAGGCTAAAACCAATTTTGGACATGAAACACTCCATACATTTCTGTGAATATGTCCGTTTGTAAAGACACAAATTTACTCTCAGCGAAACAAATTTCCCATTCGTTCACCTTCAAAGTGATTGAGTGAATATCTAACTTTGTTCATCAATTGGTGCTACATTATGTTTAATACCACCATCTCCCCCCCCCCAACAATATATTCAACATATTTTCATCTCATGACCTGTCACATGTGCATACAATGGGACAACACACCTCATGTCAGGATGCAGACTTCATTGCTACTCTACCCGGTAGTAAATATCACCTCACATGTCACCATAAACAGATTTACGTTCATACCCAGAACAGGAAATTGCTCATACCAACTGAAACACCAAAGGCATTGATGGGTAAAATGCACAATTTTGACATCAATATAAGAAAGGAAGAAAATTGTTGTTTTATAATAATATGCTGGTCTGGGGGCAAACTAATTGATTTAAACATATCCAGTATTAACTTTCTTGTAAGAGCTGCTGGATGTAAAGGAAGGAGGAGAATTTCCATTCCAAATTATTGTTCTTCACTTTTTTCTCTTTGGTGACCAAATCAGAACGAGTTGAAAGCTAGATTTTTTTTTTGGCCTATAATTCAATTTTTTAAAAATTTTTTTTTTTAATTTTTTTTTTTAAATCCACACGTCTTTCTCACCAATATATTTTGCTGTCTGTTGGATGTTAGGTAGCTGCTGTAGTGACCAAAAGCCAAAAATGTTCGCTCAAGGATTTCAAACAGCTTGTCCACCTGTGCACTTTCTTGAATGAGCTGGACCTGAAGCAAGTCCTCATAAAGCCCCTGGTGAATCACCAGCAACTCAGTGCTGCATAGGGAAACATAGAAAACAGTTAGGTAAGAGATTGGACAATATACATGCTTTTAATAAATCAAAAATAACTATAATATAATTTTTATCTCATTTAATATTATATTTTATTTAATTTTTATATTTAATATAATTTATATCTCGTTTGTACACACTTGAAAATAACGATTTAGTTAATTTACAGATTATTTCCTCACGATGGTGAAGGGATGTTATCTGTTGCTGATAACAAATACTAGACTATTGATCATTCCCACTGAGTGTTTCAAGCACAATGTACAAGACTGCTGATGGCACAATTAACAAGAAAATGACAACTGGGCAACACGAATATTTGAAAGACTTGTTGGAATAAGGCAACAACTCTCACTCAGCACTAATCAGCAGGTCAACACAAGTCATTGCAAAACACATCAACATGCTCATGATGACTTCCCCAAAGCTGAAATACCAAAGGAGGAACAAACACTACAATAGAAAACATATCCAACACTACCATAACCATGGCATATGATACACACAAGCATACATAGCATGGAGTACCCATTGAGTTCTCTATTATAAACTCATAATTCATGGAACTTCGCCCAAATTTTATAACTTATCAACCATTGAAATCTTGAAGAGATCCCCTTTCTTTAACATGGAATTTCAAGGCCTAACTAAGACATTCCAGTCAGGAAATCCATATTCCATGTTATGAACTGTGTGTGTGTGTGTGTGTGTGTGTGTGTGTGTGTGTGTGTGTGTGTGTGTGTGTGTGTGTGCGTGCGTGCAGCTGGCAAAGTAAAAACATAATGAACTCTCCTCCACATACCAGTTCAGGAAAATGGTGTTGAGTTGCTGCATGCTCAGGATCTCAGGCTTGAAAGATGCTAGCAACCGCATGGGCTGTTCATAGTGGGAGTTTAACAGAGTGAGAGCACTCACATATCTCTTCTCTGACTCAAGAAGGACTGAAATGATCTGCAAGTGGGGGAAGGGAGGGTGTATGTGTGATTAGAAGAAAGCAGGGTCACTATTGATATGATGGCACATGTACCATCTCCACATATGCTGTACTCATCTTGAAAAACCGTACACAGCTGACCACATTAATCAGGACCAAATAGTTTATTTTGAAAAGAAATCATATCATTTTTTAATGCAACATTAGTAGACCTATTTCTATTTTTTAGACAAACCGAAAATTCAGATCACACAAGATTGGACAAGCTCATATGTTCAGTATTCATCTCCGACTGTAATTTTGGTTGTAAATAACAGCAGCAGTAGGTCCAGACTAGTGATGCTTGTGTTTCTTCTCAACCCAGCATAGCCTGATAAACCAAGTATCAACCTGATATCCACTGTCGTGAATTCTTGACAAGGACACATACATTTGGAAGCTCAAAATTAACTATTTGTAACTATTATTAATACCATTTAGTACAACTTGAGCAAGAGATCTAAAGCCTTAAAATTTATAAATATGATTGTTGATTAAAACATGATCATAAAAGAGAGGGGGGTTTCTAAAAATAAATTACTCAAAACTTTATTTTTTTTATAACACAATTAGGAAAATAACACCATCACTAACTAACTCGTTTGAATAAAATGCTTATTTACCCCTTGTTTTATTAATTAATTTTAACTTGCAGGGAAAAATTGGAAAAGGTAAGTTGCAGAAGTGGTGATAATGTTGATATGAAAATTAATTCAATGATTAACAGGAAGATAGTACATGCACAGACACACCCATACAAGCACTTTTCTACAGGGCATACCTCCAAAGGTTCCACATAGCTGTCATCTATATCAAGCTTCTTGTCCAGGTCTTGCACGCATGCTCTGGTCCTCGGCCAACACTTGAGGGTCTTCTGCACAAGCCATATACAACATCCATGATTATTGAAGGGATTAAGACAGAATACAAGGAATAAACAGAATTGCAACAAAACAAAACAGAACTGTATGTCTAAGAAGCACAATTCATTGAATAAAGATAATGCAGACAGTGGTGGAAAGGCCTATAATTAGGTGAATGATGGCTGAAGTCCTACCAATGGTTCTTACTTGTTCTAATATTTATCACCTCAGCAAAGATCATCTTAATAATAGACTGTCACTGTTAATCGTCCTCAAGTACTGGCATAGTAAATTAACTACTGTTGCAGCTGAGGGCATTCCAACACAAATTTGCATTATATTTCTATCAGCTTAATCTTTATTTCTCTTCAACTCTCCTGCTTCAATATTCTACAGGGCAACTAGGAAAAATTTGCACCTGAAAGGGTAAAGTACCTACCAGGTGTTTATATTTGGTTAAAAGATGATAATGATTCAACTCTCACTATTCACCTAGAACGTTCACTCAGTTGACACAGACACTCTTGACTATGTGGCATGGTGGAACCTCTTCAATATCGAGTTGTGTTCTCTACAACACTTTCTCATGGCACTTGAAACCATAACCCGAACATTCATCTGGGTTGGGTGAGTGACAGCCAGTGGAACCTACTACCATGTCAGTCTGATGGTAACCTAGTTATCTGACTTCAGCACAAGTCTTAACCACACACTCTTGGTAGGGAGACAGAAGTCTAGCCAAGACAGAAGTGGATGGTGGGAAGACAACTCCACTGACAGTTGAGAATCACAAATGCAAGTGAGAATCACAAAGGCAAGCGTACTAATCAGCCAATTACCTTCAAACATTTCCAATTAAGGCACCATGATAACACCTTGAAACAAAGGTGTTAACAAACTCTAGTAAGTGATTGAATAGCATGTAGCTATCGACTTTTTTTGTGCACATTTAGTGAGGGTGTACTTCATAGCTGGGCTAAGCAGGCAGTAGTTTGTACCCCAATAACAATCACAAGCAACAAACACTATTCAAATTACTATTAAACAAAAAATAAAAATAAAACTGGAAATCAGCCAAATATAACTTAATTCATTTTTTGGTGTCAAGTGTAAACGACCAAAGAAATTAGACTATCAAAATTACCATGTGTATTAAGTTGTCCCAGATCGTAATTATCAAGTTTGACTTAGAATGTTGTGAGCAGTAATATAGTTAATCTACCAGTTGGCAGTACTGAAGCTATGAAGCACTCCTCATTGGAATTGGGGAGGAGGTAGAGGGGGGATGGTGCCCCATATTTCTTTCAAGAGTGAGCTGTTGTCAGCTGTGCCTTGGACCTCTTCCTACACCACTGCAGAGCCAACAAGATGAATGAACTCATGCATCCATATCAGGTTATATGTATACCGATTGTGGTTTTTGTTTAACCAGATTTACTACTTGGTGTTAAACTCCCACCCACCACAACGACCCTTATTTTGATGGGAGGGAGAATTAAGTTCACAAATATTAAATCATCAACAACAACAAAAAAAAACACCCTGTCATGAAATGCACATGTAAGACTACCAGACCAGATGGTAACCATTCCCAGACAACTATAGATACTATAGTACTCTACTACCTGAAGAGAAGGCATGTGAGCCTTTGGGAAGACACCTTGGGCAATAGCATTTCCATCTCAGGAAAAGAAGGGGGGGGGGAAATAGATTAAAAAGGAATTGATAATTATAATGATATAAGCGCATATGCCAAGTATATTTTAGCAAAGATAAACAGAATCTGTTATTCAGTTGTCAGTTGTAATAGAAGGTGAAAAAGATCAAGGCTTTTTTTTTTTGGTTACGATCTAATGTATAGATCAAATAGAAAACACCTGTGCTACAATGACAGTACGTGAGCAAAACCTGATTCTGATATTATGTCAAAATATCGAAATAAAGCATTTTTAAAGCACAACATTTTCAGTAGATTATATCAAAATCTTAAAAACTGAAAGATGAAGGTCTTACCAAATTCAAGAAAAGAAATAAGAACATGAAGCTCTATGTCATAGCTACATGATCTAATTTAGCTCTTAGCAAGATCCAGTTCTAGACAATTCCATGGCCTTGACAAGAAAAAGTTAACACATTAAATGAGTGGAATACATAGGTAATAGACCACTTTCAGACAAACATTTTCAACTACTGTCAGAGCTGCCCACAATTTACCAGCTGGTCCATCCTCAAATAAACGTTACCAAAGAATTACAAGGTAAATTTCTACACCTGATCACCACATCATACTCCCCACAACTAATTACATTAGTGTAGGGGCCTGTGACCTGTTGGCAGCTGGGCCAAGAAAGTAGCACCTGAACTGAGTTAATTTTTTTTATTTTAAATCTCCTGGTACCATCAACAGCAACATAGTTTGTAACAGAAGGTACCTGTTCGACTTCAGCCAAGCCCAGAGTGAGGGCTACTCTAACTCACAATCAGAGTTGATCAGACCCTTGGATCCTCACTGACCTGCCTCCTACTTCAAACAGAAAATAGAGACAAAAAAATTCCACCCAGTGGGAATTAATCAGCACTGTAGTTTACTTGCAGTAAGTTCAATAATGTTAACTGTTTGCCTCTACTGAGGAGATATTCCCAATTCCTAGAAACTTTCAAACTGTCTGGATAAAACAACAAACATTGAAGTTCCAATCAAAGGTCCTGTAATTATGCCGTGATCTAACCAGGGAAAATCATCCCTCCATGGAAAATTCCTGAAACCCACTGAATTTGTCCAGCTAGCTATAAGAAAGAAGGTAATGCAATTTCATAAGAATATTGAATTTCAAACCTGGAGGTTGAAGTTCACTAAGTTCCTCTGAGCACTAGTTGAACAGTATCAAGTAAGGTTCTCTTAGGTTTGGAAAAAGATTACTATTGAATTTTATTACAAACATTATAGCCTTTCCTCCTACGACCAGATCCTCTTTCATTTTTTCCTTTATTTCCACCAAAGCATGACTGCCATGAATATGCCGCTAACTAACACTACTGGGGTTTTACCGGACTTGAAAGTTCTTAAATTCTAAATATAAAGTTTAGAATTAAAACAACAGTAATTGAAGGGATATGAATATCATTTGGATCTTATTTTATCAAGCTCAGAAATTGCACCTCGTAAGGCAAACAGAAGAGCAAAAGAACAAATATTGTGATTAATAAAACAGGATACGAACACACCAAAAAGAACTTACACAAGATCTTTTCATGCAAGATAATATTATCAAGATCTGATAGAGCTAAATTTTTTTCAAGATTTCATCTCACATTCCATAAAGAGAGTGTGCCCTAATATAATTAAGTTGAGGCAAAGTGTTCTGTTTATCGGACAACCACCAAGCAGCTGTGTAATAGACTGGTTAACACCAGTCAAAATGTGTCAGCATTTTCCTACCCACCAAACCTTTTCTTATCCTTGTCCATAATACTAGTATTAAAATTTAAACTTTTTTTTTTAATCAAAAAAAAAGAAAAAAAGAGCTTAACTAAGCACAAAATACACTTCAAAACAGAAAAAGAGCAAGAAAATAATCCCCCTCCCTCCTCCAATGCACACTTTTAAATTATTGTGAAAAATGGATCAAAAAGTGGGACTAAAAATAGGTCCCTTCACTTTCACTATGCAAGCCATATCAACAATTGCATGTCAGATACACAGCTACAACAGTCTCGACCAAGCATTACAAAATGACCAATGACCAAATTAAACTTGTAATTTTGAATATCATTTTTCTGCTTTCAACAAGGAGAAACATACCCGGCTTGGAATCCTATGGGCTCTGGCCAAATTCAGCTCCTCCTTGACTTCCAAGTTCTCTTTCTCAAGAGATTTATTAGCAGCAACCAACACCTGAAAAAAAAGGAACAATATAAACTGTTTTTAACAACATTTATGTTTGATAATTAGTGATGCAAAGTGAAAAAGGCCAACCACAATGAAAGTGAGTTTTAACCTGAACTAAATTCCACAATGCCTACTCTGATGGAGTATAGCACATTCTATTAAAACTATGTAGTTTTGCCGGCATAGAAACAAAGTTTTGTTTTGGAATGAAAGTAAATTTGAATAATTCATCTTAGTAAAGCCTGAACATGGGATAAATTTTTAGAAAATTTACCATTTGCAATCATGACAAGCACAGACCAATGACAAACTAGCCTCACCATTTCATAACCCCAGATTGCAATTATCTATTTTTACTATTCCACTCTGTTTTAAACAGCACCATGTTGTTGCAACAGGTTGTTATTGAACGCCTAATATGCTAACAACAAAAAATTACAGAATTTTTTGCCTAGAAAATGCCACACAAGAAAGAGGTAGTGTGGAGGTTGCCTGTGTTGACTTACACAAAGAAATATAACATAGAAACAAGATAGTTCCTAGTACACTTTTTGACAATATTCTAATCACATATAGAAACCATAATTTAAAGCAATACATTTTTAAAAGACTTATTTTTAGAAAGACTGTTTAAGGGCTGGTGGATACTTCAGCATTCACACTGATGAACACATAAGTGACTACTTGCTTCAAGAACTTAGTGTGGGGCAATTCTAAATGATGAACACTGAAATTATTTTAATGTTTTGTACACAATTTCATAAAACAAGTCCAGAAAAGGTTAACGTTTCACAAGTTCAGTGTGTTAAATATTAGTACAGCATGGAGAGAGATAATCTGGCATGGCAGTGTTCTGAGATAGGCTAAAGACCTCAAGTCGTAGATACAGCATCAAAGTCAGAAAAAAAAAACCCCACCGAGATCACTTCCCTTGTCCTCTCAGCTCAGTCAAAATATTTAGTAGATTAGATCTTTTGGGAACCAAGGAAGCTTCATCAAACTAGCTGCCCCATAGAGTTGTGCAGCTACATATCATGTTATTAGAATTATATAATGCACAAGGTGGGTGGGGGGGGGGGGGGTTTCACCTCTCACTATTTTTACTGCTACACAAAGTTTAGACGTTAGCTGATTGTAAAGAAACTCCTTTTATAGCCATAGACACTGACAAAAGCAGGATAAGATCTGCCTAACACTGAATCTCACTAAATAGTTCAGTTTGCAGTTGTGAATTGCACTATAGAGAGGGGGATTACATAAGTTATTGATTGCATCAGGAAATTAATCATTGAAATTACAAATATAACTGCACTTGAATGGTGTGGGTGGTTCAAAGTGCAGCTAGACACCTGAATAAGCCATACATCAGGAAACGGTTTATCCCAAGACAGCGTGGGGAATACAGTATGCTGTTTGCACCTTGTAAATATTGGAGGGTCAGAGGGGAGTTTAAAAAATTGGGGGAAATACTGAGGATATGATTTATGCAGTGATATATAACAATGAATGTATGTACAGATCAAGAAATATACCTACCTTGATCTGATTCTTGAACTCATTCAAAAGCTTCTCTTTCTTGGCATCTCCTACCAGCTTCTCCCTGGCCTTCTGGTCGGCCATATCCGACGAGTTGACTTCCTCATAACTGATGGAGTGGTCACAATCTTGCAATGGTGAATGCTGAGTAGTGGTGTCTTCCATGTCTATGTCCAGGTCATGGTTGCCTTGGGCCTTGAGTTCTATTAAGAGAGCATCCAGAGCAGCCACTTCAGAAAAACTTGCAATGGAAGACTCACTGCAGCTTGAATGACTACATTTTGAACACAAAAAAAATTACAACAAAATTAGAAAGATGGAAGTCCAACATATAGTGAGTTAGTAGTTAAAAACATGAGCTCATACATTTTTTCCACAAAAGGCAGCAAATGACCACAAACAGGAACAGAAAAGAATGACATTTTTCCTCTGGGTAATAGTTTGGCTATTTTTAAGTGTAAAAATAGCAATAGCATGGACCTTAATTAGATCACATGCTCTTCAAGGGTGACATCAGTGTGACATACACCCACCTTATGTGTTCATTCCACCTCATAAAATGATTCTTGTCTCATACCAAAATGATTTATTGAAGTGCACTCTCAGCATCCTATCTCTTGAACTTTGCCAATAACTTGAATAAATCAAGTAGTGTTACAGTGCAGGAGAATCAATACAGTGCCACCAATAGAACAAAAATATTTAGTAAAGCAAACAGTTTGCAGTTGGGTGTTTTTTTGTTGTTATTTTTCATAAGTATTTACAAAGACGTTGACTAATGCACTTTCATGTGTACAAACTAACACTTAATTGCATGTATTATGCAAATAGTGAGTGCGTGATTACATTTAATGATTTATGTCCACTTGAATTTAACAATACAAATTTTCAACTGGAAAAGTTTAATAAACATAACATTTCAGAATGTGCTGCAAGATGAATATTAGCCTAGGTAGAATAAATTGGGATACGTACACTCTGAAACCAGTTGATTTTACTCCACATCACATATGTGCTTACGTTGTTGGGTGTGCTAGATTGATGAAGATGGAAGTGGAATGTTTTTGGGTTTCTTGCTTTTTTGTGATGCAATATCAGTTTAGCACCAGTACAAAGTCCCAAGGTCAAACTTATGTCATTATTTACTGCAAGTGAAGCCCTTGCAATAGGCTGCACTCTTTAAATCAATAATATCAATGAGACAGAAATTAATACGTAAGTCTGATAAATAACCATAATTAAAAAAAAAAATTAAAGATTAAATCAAGTTTCACTGTATATTAAATCTCAAAATGGAACATAATTGAACATACACTTAAGCATGGTAGGTTGCAGTTCACAGTAGAATATTAATACAAATACAACACACTCTCAATTAATATCATATGAAGCAGATTGGATTTAATATATTCACATTGTACTTATAAATATGTGCACAGCTTCCTGGTGGACCACCAGCATAGAATTTGCAGCCCGACACAACTCTAGGAATGCCATACACTCCAATCCAACTAATATAGTTCCACACCAACTCCATAATAAAAAGGTAGTTGCACGGACCCAACTAACCACAAACTTATCTGGGAATTGAATATCCCTCAGATCAACACACTTTCTCCACCCTCCTCCCCCAAAAGGAAAAGAAGTAGCAAAAGCCCCATTAACCACAAACCAATCTGGAATTCAATATCCCCACATCAACACATTTGTTCCACCTCCCCCATAAGTGGAAGGGGAAAAAGGAGGTGACAAGGGCATAGATTTCATTACACTATTCTGTCAATTCAATCTATTTCATGTTGAATAAAAAGGTCTGAAATCACAGCCCCCATAGAGGGGACACACCAATAGTGGTGTACTTGTTACTCTGTTTCTTTGACCACAGCACAGGGTGAGGCAGTGTAGTCAGCACTACCCTCAGCCGACTTAGACCCCCAAAGAAACCATGTGTTATTCTATTAGAACCATTACAGCTTATGACAGCCATCATGATCTCGCTCCTGCCCTGCTTATACCTCGAACTTCGTGAGTGGGAGTAGTTATGCGTAATTTGTGATAGAGAGATATCGCCTGATGCATCTGAAGACCTTCCGGAAAGATCTGCATTCTCACATGGTGAGAGAGAACAGCTTCGGCTATTCTTACAATGGTTATCATGGTTGTCCATGGTTGAGGTAGAGATGTAGCTCGGGACTCTATTAGATGGGAGGTGGAGGGAATGGAAAAAAGGGGTGGAGGAAAAGTGGGGGTGAGGATGATTAGTGATAGTGGTGGTGGAGGGGGTGAATTAGGAAGAAAAAAAGGAAGAGTGGCACAAACAGAGAGGGAGGGACAAAAAAAGAAAGAGGAAAAAAAGGGAGAAAGTGGAGCAGCAAAGAAGGAAAGAAATAAGTAAGAAGAAACAAAGAGATCTCAGGTTAGTTACTGGAGGTACATGCAGAGATGCTTGCAATTCTAGAACAAGCTTCTACATAAGAACTTATTATTCCAAACTCACTTACGCTAGTGTATCTTGATAGGGAGATAAGCAAGGTTCTGCACTTCTTCTTCGGTAGTTGTGCTTAGTAGAAAAAAGATATAGATTGGTTGTGTCATCAGGCTGTGTCACTATCTTGGGAATCCTGTTCATTCACAAAGAAAGCCCTACCAAAAAAAAAATTTTTTAAATCACTCATCAATAATATCACAGAGCCTATTGAAGAGCTGGTCTTGGTTGGCAATAAACTGTTATAAAGGAGTGGCATGAACACAGATAAGTATCTGTGGAGCAGAGTATGTATATAATTGAGTCCAGTGCCAGGTGTCCCCAGTGAACACAAAACAAGCTGTCAACATTATCTTCATAAGAAAGTAGCTCATATAATCAACTGTTCAGGCTTCAAATCTAAGGGGCAGTTTTGCAACAAATGTACCGAAAATGCTACTATTGTTTGTCAACAAGGATAGAAACAATCCAGTGTCATCTACTTAAAATAAGCAGCTTAGAGTTGTACAACATGTAAACATAGATTTGACAGAGTGGGTGCAAAACGAAATGACATTATTGATACAAAGTAATGGTAAAGTTTCCATGTGTAAAAGTGACAGCTACCAATGTTCAACTGGTACTGTACAGTTCAGACACCACTGCCTCCAGAACTAATTATACACCAAGAAGACTATATAAACACAACTTCTGATGAAGGACAACCTCTCTATTAAAAGGAATGTGTGTGTCTGTCTGTCCATATCGCTTTATGTGTTCATGCCCTAGCCCTGAATTAAAAAAAAAACAAAAACTTTCTGAGGCATGGAAAATAGGTGTAGTGGCGAATTTCATGCCAATTTTCTTAAAATTATGCTGACAAAATTTCAACGGTGAGTTACCATTTAGTGTAAATTTGACCATTTTTGGGGTCAGGGATAAACTGATCACACTCTAAATCTCCATTTTTTTTTTAGGTCCTGAGGCATCCGGAGTCCTGCCCTGGTTTTCTAACATTGCCCAAGTTACTCGCCTGGACAAATTGTGTGTGCAAACCAAGTTTTTATGTATCACAATCCAAGGGGTTGGCAGTAGGTTCATGTATACAATTTTATGTTAATGCCGTAAGTTTGCTGAAGGCAACTCACAAAATCCAGTGTGGCAAGCAAAGCGAGTCCACTGACTAGTCTATAAAAATAGTGCTTTCTTTGCACAAACATAAAAAGTCAAATTCACACAAATTATACCTTCCCCTTTAAGAGAGTACATTCTCCAAATATTCTATGGAAAAAATTACTGATCCCATGGGTTCAAGAAATAATTGGCATCCTACAGACAGTAGAGGTACTAAATCTTCTTTTTTGCTACTTCATTAAGATTTCGGAATAAAAAATATACTCTAAATATATTTGATTCTGGAAACAGTAAATCTTCTTTTTTTTACTACTTTATTAAGATTTCGGAGGGGTAAAAACATACCCTGAATATATTTGATTCTGGAAACAGCAATGTAATGACTGTAGTTGAAGGCATTGGATAAGTTTTAGTATATCACTCTTCCGTTCCTCTAATTGATGATGTTTGCATGTGTGTATATAAGTGTGCATAGGAATGGGGGGGGGGGGGGGAACAATAGCACCATTCTTTCTTTGAAAATGAAAATTTTGTTTCACCTATAACACTCTTTCACAAGGATGAGATGTTGTGACAAGATTTTCTTGTACACAGCATCACATGCACACCAGAACGCATGGGCACACTCACATAACTGACTCACAGTAACTTGGCTTCTCACAACATTCTACTGCAGGTAAATTAAGTACACTTCTAGACAACCAATCTAATATCAATGCTTAACAGATGACAACAGGTCAGCACAAGCATGCACACACCAATCAGATCTTTTATCTCAAACAGAAAACCATGCACCTCAAGCTTGAGAGCATGCTTCAGCAAGTAAAGCAGAATCTTTAAAAGCTCATACTTTAATGTTCAGTGTTGAATGCCTTTAATAAATAAGGCGATCAATTAGCAAGTTTACCAGCAAATACTGATTTGTGGGAGCAATAGAGGCATAATTATTCACCAAATAAAACGAATAGAATAGAACAGCTGTTTTGTTCTTCAACAAAACATGTTCAATCTTTAATATAACTAGTATTGGGTCAGCTGTAGGGGAGTCAGCTAAATCAGTTGGGAGTCAGCTAAATCAGTTCGCTGTCTACGTTAAGGAGCTTGTCCTCCAAAAACATTATCTACAGCAATGCAGTAACCTACCTTTTGAAGTGCTTCTTCTACTCTGAATTACTCGTTCGCGTTAGTCAGCCAGCTAGAACTATATCTCTCGTACCAATCCCGTTAATAGAGGAAAGAGGTACTCCAGCTACTGAAGTAGGCTATTGACCAAATAAAAACTGAATAATTTACGGTTGAACGACCTCAACTATCCAGTGGAACTGATGTGGGTGTTCGGAGATAGGTGACAACCTCCAACTCAAACTTCCTTCCACCACGTTTCTAAGGAAGTCAATTAGCAAATTAGCCACAAGCATTGCTGGCGCTTATTGCAGTGCGCATGCCTGAATTCTCGCTTCTGGAATGGACATGACTCCTCCCCCCCCCCCCCCCCCCTCTATTTGTGATGCTATTTTTAAAAAAATTGTTATTTCTACTTTTTTTCAAAATATATTTTAGAATGGTTTCAATTTTATTTCCAAATTAGTCTAGTTATCCAGTTGTTACACTGTTCCCAGTAGCAATTGTGTAATTCATAAATAGAAGTATATTGCAACTTATGGTAAATTACGTGTGTATCTGGTGAATTATTCCATAAAAAGTTGTGAATAATTGATGATAGACAAATTCATAGATGATTAATGGTAATTCATGGTATATGAATTCATAAGTTGGCCATTGAGCTAAACTATAGAGCAAGATGACTATGGATCTAAGCATCAGTGGATTTTCCAGGTTTGAAATAAGGCTTAGTTGATGTTGTTGCATCATGTTCCTCTTTTTCTTCTTTTTTTCAGTAGTAGCACCAAGAAAAAAAAAACAAGAAGAAAAAAAAACAAAAAAACAATAAAAAAGAAGCCACAATAAACAAACATACAAAAATACCCTACATCTTCCACCTCAGGGAGAAACAAACTTAATTAGTTTGGTTCCATAATATTTCGGGTTACAGATAATTTTTGTGGAATAGTGACCATTTCAGTGCTTATTATTTTTGATCAATTTATTACTTAACATTTTACCCAACATTGTGAGGTAAGAAATAGTGTTCATTAAACTAACATGTTGTTTGTGTTATCAATGTTAATGATTGCATTGTGTTTGTGTGACCTAATTAGTGTCCATAAATTGTATCAATCGTCCAAACTGCTGAAAATGCTTGCCTTTGCCCAGCCTTAGACCAATCCAAAAGAAACAATGAACAACACGCACGCACGCACGCACGCACGCACGCACACACGCACGCACGCACGCACACACACACACACAGAGAGAGGATGGTAATAACACTCCCCCATCACATGGAGAACACGTGCCAAATTTTATTGATTATAATTCTTACAGTGAGAATAAATTCTTGTGGGTGTAGCTATGACAAAACAACATCCATTGCCAGTCAATCCGAATGAAACCTTCGTGAGGATAAGCAGTGAGGTGCCCCAATCAATCCCTGAAACTTTTGTGAAGATCACTCCATGGTTTGGAAAAGTCCACACATATCCACAAATGATTTGTGAATAATTGTAAAATTAATAAATATATTTAAAGTAATGATTTTTATCAATGAGATTGAGTGTGATAATTCATCAACTGTAGTGGTACCTCTTAAAAATTTTTAAAAAATAAATAAATAAAAGGAGAGACATTTTTAAGTAAACAAATTTGTCATGAAACTAAGCTTCGAACTGTAATTAACAACTAAAATGGTATTGTATACTCAACTAAGTCCAATTTCAATTTTTGTGGTTTCATCAGCTACTATACTGTCTTTATTTGGAAAACAAACAATATCATTAAGTTTGAATAGTCATGCATCATGGCAGAGTTTGGTGTTTAATACCTCCAAGGCATCACAGATGACCACATTCAAGAAGAATCTGCTGTGATTCACATATAAGGGTTACTGTTGGAACCTAATAGCAGAGATATTCAACTTAATATGAATAAATTTCTGAGACCCTCCTTACAAGGATGCTCTACAGGAACTTCATAGCTTCATTATGCAGTTGACCTTATAGTAGGTCCTCACATAGTCATATGAGGTTGAAAAATAACAACAATTAAGGAAGCATGTGAACTATGTGGTCTGGTGAGTTAATAATTCACAGCTCTTAAAACTGCCACATAATTAGAATGTGTTGGTTGAGCATAAAACATGGTAGAGAATGTTCAACAAAGAAAAAATAAAATTACACATCTAGCAAAACAAACAACTAAGAACTCTAATCCTTTGTTCTATATTGTACTCCCATCACTTAACTAAAATATTTCTAAACACCTGTGCTGCTAAATATAAAGTAGCATATAACACCTGCCTTTGTTAATGGTTGGAAATAGTTGCCTGTATAAGTGTTTTATAGTGCTGAAGTATAAAATGGCTGCACACAGGGCAGCTTCAGGCATTTAAAAGTTTTATGGACTTAGCAGTCCCCTCACTTCATTTGGGACACTACAGCCTAACCTTGCTATAAATACATGGCAACACACAACTAAGACTGAACTATGCAAAATATAACTTAAATGTTTGTCCTCCCTCCCTCCCTTCCCCCCCCCCCCCCCCCCTTGCCCTTCTATCCACCATCTTAGAAATCAGGAAGCTTAATGATAAGGCTCCCTAATTAGCATATTTGAAATTTTTACCTGTGGTTACATAGTAAATTCAGGTCAACTCACTGAATTTGAAAAATATACATACATTTTTTAGAGTACATGCACAAACATAAAATTATATACATACATATACAAACATACACATGTCCAATTCAGTCCATTTTGCTACAGGTTCAGCAAGCCTTTAAAGGTGCAGTAAGCCTTGTGCTAGGCCATGCAGCTGCCTCTCACTTCCTGAAGGTTTACAAGCCACTTGGCTTCTAAACCACTTCTACTAAACATCAACAAGTGCACTTATCTCCTTGCCCTGCATTCTCGGGTGGACCCTCCACATCATATAATACTCCCACACTCCATGAAACCAGGTCCATACTTCATGTTCTATGTGCACTAGTAGGCCTCTGATCCTGACAAGGGTGCCAGGTATCTGTGGGAGAACAGGAACACCCGTGGTGAGATGGTGAGATGGTGAGATGGTGAGATGGTGAGATGGTGAGATGGTGAGATGGTGAGATGGTGAGATGGTGAGATGGTGAGATGGTGAGATGGTGAGATGGTGAGATGGTGAGATGGTGAGATGGTGAGATTGAAGATGAGGTGACACAAATCAACACTCAGTACTTCAAAAACATATGCTTAAAAGCATATTTTCATGTCAGTTTTTGCCACTCATTACTGTGTAATAACTAGACACCAATCAATTCCTTCCCACCCACCCACCCATCCCCACACACACCACACACTGGCACAAAAACACACACAACATAACACACACAGGCACGATGAACACACACATGCACACAGCAGTAATGTGGTTTTGGGAAGAATAAAATTAATGCCCCAAAAGAGCAGCTGCTCCATGGTGCTTGCAATAATATTGTTGAAGGTTCAAATGTCCCCTCATCTTTTTTCTTTCTTTTTTGGGGAAAATATAGAAAGATCTACATTTGTCTTACTTTAAATAGAAAGTTGTATGTTCAAACAAATAAAAACATCAATAAGTTCAAAATTGGGACAGAGCTACTTAAATGCTATAATGTTGCTATAAATACAATATGATATTAGTTTGAACTATGAAAATGTCATTGATTTATTTTTCTGCTATCACCCAGGAAGAATGCTTTGCATGAACCCTCTTTCATACCATTTTTAGCTTATCACTACAAAAAAAAATTATGAATCACTCTGTAGTAATTTTTAAATATTTTCTTCAATTGTTTATAGTATATTCTTACAAAACCTTCCCATATATACAAATATTAGTACTATCTACCAAATTTATAGTAAATATCACTTGCTTCTAAATTTAGCTACATTAATTAACACTAGCATCAAAATTTGCTCCTCCCCCTCCCACCCACCTGAAAATTCTGGATATACCACTGATAAAGAACTATCTTAAGTGAAAATTAAGCACATGCTAAAGAAAGAAGGCAATGGGGTTTCTGCCTTTTCTACCTCAAACTATTCTGCATAGTGCTTCATGTTTGGGTTTGTATTCTTGAGCTCCATCAGCACTCTGGATTTGTGGTGCCATACACATCAGTGTGAAAAGTGACGATTTAAACTGTCACAACAAAAGACAACCAAGACCAGTACTGGATTAATTAGATAACAACAATAAACAACAAAGATATGCAACCAAGACTAGAGCTGCTTTAATTAGATAACAACAATAAACAACAAAGATTACCAAGACCAGAGGCGGTTTAATAGGTAACAACATGAAACAACAAAGAATACCAAGTCCAGAACAATAATAAACGAACAAAAAATTACCAAGACCAGAGCAGGTTTAATTAGATAACAATGATAAACAACAAAGATTACTTAGACCAGAGCTGGTTTAATTAGAGAACAACAATAAACAACAAAGACTATCAACACCAGAGCTGGTTCAATAATATAACAATAAACAACAATAGTTACCAAGACCAGAGCAGGTTTAATTAGATCACAACAATAAACAACAAAGATTACCAGGACCAGAGCTGGTGTGATCAGATATAACTGGCCTCCTGGCAAGTGTCCATCATGACATGGAAGTTAAAAGGGAGGAAGTCAAGAGCGCATGTTTGCGTGTGTTGTCAGTTGTCTTTTTTATGTGAAATATTTGATTAATGTCTGTTTTCCATTCAGCCCTCTCCATCCTGCTAATGTAAGTCTTCATCACCTGGTATAGAAAGGTGAGTCAAGCTGACCCACCATATATCATTAGCAAGCATTAATGCCCCCCCCCCCCCCTCTCCCCCAAATAAGCATAACCCCTAAGCCTAAGTATTTCCAGTGGCAGAATCAACATGACTGATAGGTCAGAATTTTACCTTAAATTCTGGGCATCACTCACCCAAGCATGAAGTGTTGACAGGTCAAGAATTGCTCTCAACTTACATGTGTGTGGTCCACTTTGCTTTAATCGAAGCATGCACATGTGATGTGAAAGTTCCATAAAGCAATATCTGCAAAAAAAATTCTAACTTATTTAAAACTTTTGTGCATAATAACTATTTATTCAAAATACTATTTCTTTGGTCAGTTAGAAGCTTTATACTCCTACTAATAATAATATATTTGAGCCTTTTTAAACTTCTTAAGAACAAACAATGATTTCCAGTGAATTGGTTCTGGACATAGTAATCTCACTAAAGATTTCAATATAGACAGATTTCATCCAAAGATAGTTAGATTACTCTGTCTACAGTGTTGCCAGGTGAGTACAAAAAAATAGTCACAACCATTAGGGATCTGTGGACGTGCTAGGAATCTATAAGATCAATTAAGTGTAAGTGTTTTTCACCAGTTCCTGACATTAAAGATCTGCTGTACAGATTCACTAAACTTTTTTTTAAACTAACAATATATTGCTTGCCAGTTTTTGAGAGAACAACAGCTACAACAAAAATAAATAGCTGGAGTGATGCAGTGCGCATTGGCAAGATATTAGAGGAAGGAATTTTTTTATTATTATTATTATTATTTTTTTTTTTTTTTAATAGGAAAGAAAAATGAGAAATAAAAGGAAAGAAAGGTAGGATAAAAAAGGAAAGAAAGGTGGCACAAATAGGGAAAGAAAAGAAATAAGCGAAAGGAAGGAAGGAGAGAGGAAAGGAAGACAGGAGATGAAATAGAAAAAAAGGAAATGAAGAAAGGAAGTAAAACAAGGGTGGGGAAAGGAATGAAGGGAGGGAGGGAAAGGAATGAAGGGAAGGAGGGAAAGGAGGGAGGGAAAGGAACGGATAAAAAAGAGAATGGCATGAGTTGGTCTGTAGTGAGAAATAGGGGATAGTTATGAAAGCATGAGAAAAAGCCAAAAATTATGTGACACATGAAAAATATCATGTGACGTAAAAAGTCTGTATCCACTAGGATGCAGGTTAAAAAGGATTGCTTTATCACAAACCCAGTTTATGCTACTGAGTGCGCAGAACTCTATCTGCCTCTGTTCATTGCAGGGATCCATTGAGTGTTACATGCTTATAATTGTGGTGATGGGATGGTGGATAGTTGACAGGTACACTGTGGTTGCACCACACACAGTAGGTGATGGTGACCCTGATCATGGGTGGTTTGTGTGATACATCAGTGGTTAGATTGTGGTATTGGCCACCTGGTAAAACAGACCAAAAAAAGATAGCACGTGTTCAATATCCAATGAAGCCTACTTCATCAGGTATACCCAAGTAGGCACTGATTTATTGAAAGCCAGGAACATCCGTTCTAAATCAGGATTTACATTTAACTTTCTCTGTGTGGAACCACTTGACCTTTGAGATAGAAATACTTTAGGAAATTAATAATTAATATGTCATAAAATCAATGTAGAAAACAAAGGATTTCTTGTAGGAATCATCTGGAGTTTGCCAGTTTAAAGTCAGTTAACTGCTTCAATAAATTCTAAATACTCATCAGTATAGACTCATTTTAAAAATAGCTGATAAGCCTCCTCACTCCTTAGAAGTTATCTCTACAATACTAGAACAGGATTGTCACATCAACTGAGAAGTTTCTTGTTCAACTCCTTCAAACAATGAATGGAATATGGCATCCCTTGGAGAGATGTAGATATTACTATGTGATTTTAGTCCAATGTATGTATGTATGTATGCATGTATGCATGTATGTATGTATGTATGTATGTATGTATGTATGTATGTATGTATGTATGTATGTATGTATGTATGTATGTATGTATGTATGTATGTATGTATGTATGCATGTATGCATGCATGCATCCATGTATGTATGTACGTATGTATGTATGTATGTATGTATGTGTGCATATATGTACATTTGTGTTTGCCTATTGAGGTGAAGATTCCACTTATTTGTAATAAAATATTATTTTTAAATTCTTTTAAACCTCCTGTGTATGTAACAAATTTCAGAGAAATTCTACATCAGTGGGATAGTGTAATTTGCTGAGTAACATCTCGGGCAAATATAAAAGTCTTTTCCTGATCTAATTTCTTTTGTGAGCTGTCACTTGTAAAGACTATTAATCAACAGGCAGAATATTACATGATATTGAAGTGGGATCCAATCACATTATCATACCTTTGAATTTTTCCTGCCCCATCGAATGCTTGACCCCTTTTTTTCAAATGGAATATATGCTACATAGTAAAAAAAATTATTCTTTTTCAAAGTTGTTCATATCATGGAAGACTAAAGATTGACATCATTTAATACCTGCCAATCTAAACCCCCCAACACAGTTTGAAATCTAAGACCCCCAACACTGAAGTCTATTTGGTGTACCTCTCACAGTATGTGTTAGTAAGACATGAGGACCAGCTGCCAAAGCATTGCCATAGCAATAATGGCAATCATTGGCTTATTTTATCATGCTATCTGTCTGTCTTTATTAATATAACTTTTGGACTACAGATGTGGTCCTAGAAAAAATTCCTGGGATGTTTCATATGTGAATGTGATCCCAATGGAAATCAAATTTTATTAAATGCCACCAATGAGATCAGCAATAATAAGTGTGCTAACAGTATTTTGGAATAAGGATGGAACATTAATTTTCAAATGGCCTCCACCATGTGCCATCAAATATCACCAGAAGCCTGGCAGGAAATTTTGCTATGTGTCATATACTCCGTGGGTTAGCTGCTCCTGTACAGCCCCCCCAGTCAGCCATCCCTCCCCCCTTCAGTATTGGCCAGGGTCAGAGCAGCAGTTTGTCTAACCAAGAAGACACAAGTATGCATTTTGGTTCTTTAGTTGTAAGATGCTGTATTTTAACTTATTATAGACCAACCACATGGCACACAATGATTCCTTCAACAAAGAAGTTGATTGCTGTATGAGAGACGTCTGTGGTCTCATCATAGCATCACACAAAAGTGACTGCAACACTCCCAAATTCATTATTTCAACCAGTTCATGAATCTCTGGGGGAAGATTGAAACTTCCTCTCACCAGCCTCGGTTGCTCATCTGAAACAAAACAGTCTGCATGAACATTTTGATTGCCTGTGCCTTGAGGAAGAAAATGCAGAGATTTTTTTTTGTTTATCAATGTCTCCCTTAATACATTTTAAGTTTGGTTTGAATGGGCAGTAAACAGTTAACTAATCATTGGCATCTGCTTTATTCCATGTACAAATGCATATTTTGGAGTCTGAGGGCTACTCATGCTCTCCAAATATGCTGAAGCATTATTCCACTCTGAGAATACAATAATAGAAGAAAAACCTGATTCAGCTGTGCTGCTCATGAGCTCAATCTTGACAATGAAGCATGCTTGCAATAATGACAATACATTCTCAGAGAATAGAGCAAAAATGGAGCCACGAGAGAAGCTCTGATACCATATGGTCTAAATCCCATTTTTTAGCATTCTTATCCAGACTATATACCAGTGATGTTTTGTTAAACAAGCTGAAGTCATTACGTTAACATATTCCTGAAGTAACATGTGATATATACTGGTAGTGAGAGGCAATTATTCGTGCTAAAAAACTCCAGGTGGTGGTAGTGTTGTATTTAAACTGTGAGACCCACTACAGACAGATAGCAGATAACTTAACTGACATTGTTCAACATAAACTTTCATTACTCTCTCTGGTTTCATTAAACATAGTGCTATTTTCAATGTTCTGTTATATTCTCAATCACACCTACTTGAGTCACTAGAAGCAGATACTTAATGTGTTCTGGGATATTGACCCTGACTAAACTTTGTAAGAGGTTGAACCTGATCGATTATACGCACACATGAATTCTAATTTGTTACATGTTAGTTAGCAATATGTTTGGACAAACTGTTAATGTGTCTTGTGTCATGCTACCATGTTGAATCATGTTATATGGAGAGCAAAGTATCTACAAAAGGTCTCAACTCACCACGAGTTCGGTGCTCTGTTCTTTACTCTTTGTAGATTGATATTTTGTAAACTTAAACAATTATATGTGATAGTAAAATATGCATCCCTTGGATCCCCTTAGTTTAGGCAGATGGAAAACTATTTGATTGTTAACTCTTAGATTGGAAAAAACAAAACAAAATATTTCATTAATTTACCAAAATAACTTGAAAGTGCATGTGAACTACAAATTTTGTGCATAATTTATAATTTTTTTAAAAAAACATCCTAAAATTATCAACTACTGCATAGTAAATCCACTCTCAGTGACATAGTCCACTGCTATATATCATAACTAAAATTAATAGAAAAAATAGAAAAGTTTCCAATTTGATAGAACTGGCCAAAGTTAAAATTTCTTTATTGATGAAATACCAGTTCGTCATCACTATAAACACGTGTGTCAGCTTAGTCAAGGAAATGCCAATAATGGAAGAATAAGTTACTAAGCTTTCCCTAGTGGATTTGAAGGTCCTATAACTGCTCCCTCTCTCTCCATCAATGAATAATTAAACCACAACTTTGTCATTGGATGGAGCAGTGAGAGAATGTTGTGAGAGGTACCTGCTGCATTCGAAACCCCGGCAAACTGGCTGACTAAGTTAGCTCATGCCTCTGGTCTCACGCCAGCCCTCCAGACTTCACTATTTCAATCCATACCTGATGTTCCAATTTGTCATTGAGTGTTTGCTGTGGTGGTTGAGAAGACCTGACCAACATCCTTTGTGGACAAACCTTCCCACCACCAAAGTAATGGCATTCCTGTCCAAATGAAAGCCTGAAAAGAGCTCATTTGGTTTTAGCTGTTTCCTGCATTGACTGTTGTGTTTTGATAATTGGTCTTCTTTCTTTTTTAGCTTGAGGTCATAGGTTGGACAAGATCAGATTATTTGCAATCAATGAACCATCTCAGTAATTAACATTATTATTCATCCTGCACCACTTATCTTTCAATTGCCATTTTTAAACTAATTGATAAGCACACCAAGTGAACATAACATCCAGCTACACACCCTATAATGCCAATGCAAAATTACAGGAACAAGAATCACATCATTTCTTGTACACACACCTCTGAAACACACCTCTCTGAAACACACCTTAGCTTATGGTATCAACAACTCATGCACTATAAAACTAGAGCCATCCCAATACTTGGTTAGACAAGGCAAAATATTTGTATAGAACACTTTAGATGAAATTAAGTTGTGGTAGGATTTAAAACTTTTGGGTTCCATACAGTAGAAGTACTTAGTTGCAACAACAGCTTACAACAAACTTTTGGGGTTTCATAGAGTGAACAATTTGTTTAAAATCTATTCCTCACAAAAGAGATGTGGATGTATCCCCCCACCCCTCACCCACCACCACCATTTTAAGTGTTCCTAGACCTGTATGCCAGAAGTAAAAAAGAAGAAACAAAGCTGGAGCTTTCTATTTGTTTTCACATTTTAGTCAACTGTTATTTTTCTTGTCCCCCTTTGCTCTTTCTGACACTGACACTGACACTGACACTGACACTGACACTGACACTGACACTGATACACGTGCACACATTCTCTCTCTCTCTTTCTCTCTTCCGATTTCACACACACACACACACACAAAGGAGATAACACTATACAGGTTTAATATTAATATATGATTCACTTCCTCATCAAATTTAGTCGCTGACCAATATACTCAACCAATATACCCAACTTCTACCAGTATTAATTTGAAGAGGAAGGGTTGTGGCTAGGTTAGAAAAGTAGATATCTGTCTTGTCTGTCCTATTGTACAAAATTGTTTCGGGATCAAACCTCTCCAAGACCAGGAAGACCCATGAGGCTGAGTGATCTCAATGCTTAGTTGTACCTCTTCCTCTGTGGGTTATATTAGAAAACATTGAGGGTCTGGGATACCTTAACAGTCAGTTCCTGCCTATTGCAAGAGCTTCTATAGTGCTGTTGGCTGTAATCTTATGTGCATATGTGGTGAAGTTAGCTAGCTACCTGTGGATTAATGGAGCATTAATAGAACTTCTTTTGCAGAACAGTCATCATGAGTCTGTCTAACTCTGTGTGTGTGTGTGTTTTGTTGGTGTGTGTGTGTGTGTGTGTGTGTGTGTGTGTGTGTGTGTGTGTGTGTGTGTGTGTGTGTGTGTGTGTGTGTGTGTGTGTGTGTGTGTGTGTTTTGTTGGTGTGTGTGTGTGTGTTTTGTTGGTGTGTGTGTGCCTGTTTGTGCATGTGTATGTGTGTGATTGTGTGCGTTGTGTGTGTGCATGCATGGGCATGCAGTGAAGCAAGCTACCTGTGGATTGTATTTCTAATTAGCTGGTTGGAATTCCGAATATAAAGTTATGTCAAGTTTAACAATCTGACCTGACATTGAAATTTGGATGGTAAGCTACCTCAATGAGCTCCGGGGATTTGAGCTGGATATTTAAAGCAGTTGTTTATGTTAGCAATAATTATGATAAATTAAGGCACTCAAGTTTTGCTAACTACTTAATAAAATTATAAGCCATACTATGTTACTTCACCGTTAATAATTACAGCAGATAAACCTATTTTAAAAGATTGAAAGAAATGAAGGTGTTGTTTAATAATTAACAGAACCTCCATGGGAACACCTCAAGTGTTTCATACCACATGAAGCAACCAGAAATTGCACCATACCTAATGCAAATGCAACCTATGGCTAACTTTCAACCCCACTCCCCCCCCCCCCCCCCCCCCCCCCTTTCAGGAAAAAATAAAACAAAATAATTGAACAAATGTGGTAATAAAACTATATCAATAGAGTTAACTTACATTGCATTACCCTAACTGGTAGCTTGGAGGTGTCAAGGAACCTTGTCCAAAAGAGACTATTGTCCCTTATGGTTGCTCTTTGTGGTTTGACATAACTAGGGATATTGTTATGGAAACACAAGCTTCCTTGTTTTTTTTTCTTCCTACTGTTGTAAAATTGAGACACTTATTACTTAGCAGATGTGAGGTTCACTCACTGTGAGGGATATTACCTATTCATGCCTAAGGACCTTGAAGGATGTACAAGATAATAGCAAGTACAAGGAAATTGATCCATGCACTGAAATAGTAAGTTACCCAGACACACACACATGCATACACACACACATGCATACACACACACATGCATACACACACACACGCATACACACACACGCACACACACACGCACACACACACACACACGCACGCACACACACGCACACACACACGCACACACACACACACACACACACACACACACACACACACACACACACACACACACACACTCAGAACTTAGAAGCTGCCCATGGTACGAAGTACCATGATGGCAGTGTCCTGGATGAATCCAGGACCAATGGCAATAAACTTAGCTTATGATGGCATCACACAGAAATGTTGGTGTCTGGTCAGATCTCCTTGTCTTCCAAATTTTCTTCCACAGGCACTACTTAGTGTTCTTAATTCAGATTGCTTGTTAGCTGAGCAGGTGTTCCATCGCCTGCATGTTGAAATTTTCTCTACACCATCTAAACACAGATGAAACCACCCCTTCCTGTCCTGGCACAACTCATACCATCTATCATACACACCAATTGCCTACAAATCCACTTTCAGAACATCCCTCCACCTCTTCTTTGCCCCGTGGCATGGTCTCTTCATGTTAAGCTCCCCAAACAACAATCTATTTGGAAGCCTTTCTTCATCCATGCGACCCACATGACCCAGCCATCTTAAACGCTGCTCCAGAATATCAGAGATGGAGTGTTGCAAGCCAAACCTATGTGATAGGCTATGAGATGTTAATCTTTCATTCCATTGTTGGTACCTCGTCACATCCAGGATTGTCCGAATACAACGGTCACGACAAAGTCTATCATGTGACATTTCTTTGTTGCTGGGTTCGTCCAAGTTCCTTGATAGATTTTCTTCTTTGGAACCAGGTATTCATGATTGAGAACTGATTTAATGCACAGAATTCCAAAAATTCCTCGCCCACAAAATTACGCTCACTCAAGCCATGCTTCCCTATAATACCTTGCCATAGATTATTCCCTGTGTCCAACATACCCACCCTAGCATTGAAATCACCCAGCATAACAAGGATATCATTATGTGGAATCCTATCTATTGTATCCTGCAAATCACCATAAAACTTGAGCTTTTGGAGGTGCCTTAGCTGTGGGTTCGTAAGCACACACTACTGATACATAAGTGCCTGATGCCTTTCCAGACCATCCTCCCTTTTTCTTTCCTGTGTGTACCCACTTCAATCTAGCTGATATTATTCTGGAACTAACTGCTTCCCACACCTCCCCTGCATTTTTCCATGCCACTGTAGCCTTTTCGTCCAATGCTATTCCAACACCCTCATTCCTACTAGCTCTTTCCTGATCCCCAGGCAGAGGACGACCAGAGTGCAGAAAGGTATATCTACCCACTGGCCACACATCCTTTCCAAACCACTTTGTCTCTTGGATCCTGCAACAGATACACCATATTTCTTCAATTCTCCAATTAACAAATCTATCTTCCTATCAATCTTCCCAGGCTTGTCACTATGGTTACCATGCTTAGCTACACCCATTAGTTGCTTCCTACAGATCCGCTCATCACCTGAACACTCTACTAAAGTAGGACATTCCAGG